>SSBO01000001.1:4973438-5467799 GCA_005281725.1 Wuchereria bancrofti
CAACTCAGCAGGACATAATAATCCTAACAGTAGAGGCACGGAAGTATCTTACAGATACCGATGCAGTGATCTGATCAAAGAAATGACGTTGATGATTTGATCTAAAGCAGCGATTAATCGACTTCTGTGGATTTTTCAAAATCACTGCACCAAGTATTGAAACTTTTCTGTCATTGAATTTGGAATTCAAGGAAATACCAACTTAGGGTCAACAAGTTGGATCGTGAACAATGGAAACGTACAGTTCATGCTCAAGTGCGACGGTTTCAACGTAAGTGTATGTGGGCAATCAAACGTGGTTATGACGGAAAGGTTGGTAAATTCCAGCACTAAAATTTGTTGACAGCTTCTTGACGTTAATTTACTTTAACTCGAGTTTAATGACTTAAAAGTAAAACAAATGTACAGTTGGACTTGTTAGTAGTCAGTATGATTGAATTTGACAATTTAGTAAGATTATACCATTCTGAAATTTCAAATGACAGACAGAAAGAGTATATCTCATCATCCAGAATATTAGGATGAAATAAATAGACTGCCAAATTCGAGATATGACGGCACGCCATTTACTACTTTGAAAACAGTGCTGTTCGGAAATAACTTTAAGCTAATGAATTAGAAGTATTTTAGGAATATGGTTTATCAGCCCAATGGACATTCACCGGAGCCTTCCTTTACTCTTTAACAGTTATAACAACTATTGGCTATGGTAATACATCTGCTAAAACGTATTTCGGCAAAACACTAACTATTTTGTTCGCAATTATCGGTAAATTGTCATTGTCTTCTTTCTTTTTGCTTTCCTAATTTTGATTGAAGTTTGATTGCATTTTCTCTTCAGGAATACCTATAATGTTACTTTTCTTAACGAATATCGGCGATATTATGGCAAAAATTTTTCGGTTTTTCTATGCACGTTCAATACGACTCAAATATCGTCTTATTTTGTGGCACAAACGGCGTAAGGCTACGGAATTGCGCTGTACTAACTCCCTTGTTTCTCGAATGACTAGAGTAAGTTGGCTCAAAAGTTGAAACAAAAAATTCTTTAGACGCAATATCTGCATAAATTTATAAATAAAAACGTTTACAAACTGATGTTACAGGATGTAAATACAGACTTGTCAGGAGATTCGTTTCGGCTTAGTTCCAATGTACAAGATTTGCTAACAGCTCGTGCACAGATTGAACAACTCGAAGTAATCACTTTGTTGTTTTTTTCTTACAGTTATGAACTGCTGAAAGCCAATATTGAGGAAGGATATTGTTTGTGACTTCAGAATCGGCTAGAAAGTGAATGCTTAATTTAGAAATGAATTCAAGAGATTATTTAAGGAGTTTGCTTGAGTAAATCAGATTAGATTAGACAATAAATAGATATCAAATGATGAGATAAATGAAAAGTTAAGGTGAAGGAGAGTGTGGAGGCGCAACTACAACGTATATCGGTTCCACTAAGTTTGGTATTCTTTACAATGTTTGCTTATCTGGTGGCTGGCTCGGTATTGTTCTGTCTCTGGGAAGGATGGACATTCCTCGACAGTTTCTACTTTTGTTACATTTCTTTGACTACCATTGGTTCTTTATCTTTTTTAAATCATTTGAAAATTTGAAACCTCTCACTGAATTCTCCTGATCTTGTTTGTTAGATTTTTTGCAGAGTATTCAAAAATTAATTCTTATATCGATAAGAAAAATATTTTAGAGTTCCTTCAACGTTTTCAACTTCTAGGAAAATATGAACCTTCTGAAGTTCATTTAAAAAAATTTCTTATGTTTCATGGAAAATTTTTCAGAGCATTCTTTGGAAATGTTAAGGATCCTTCAGATTGCTCACAGATTAAATTTGAAATTTGTTTCTTTATGCTTCCAGTGATTATATCAAAATTTTGCTATCTTTATCTCATTTTTAGGATTTGGTGACAAATTTCCTGGTGCATCAGTGGGAAACGATAAGGATGCACAGAAGAAGCTTGTGATAACTTCAATTTATCTTCTATTTGGGATGGCTTTACTAGCGATGTGTTTTAATCTAGCACAAGAAGAGGTCATTTTAATTTATAAAATCACAACTAGCTTTAGAGAAGTTAAGTGGGGGATTGAAAATGAAGTTGTAAGCTAGCTTTGCAGTTAATTCACTGTGAATTCCAGGTTGTGAATAAAGTCAGCTGGTTGGCTAACAAATTTAAGTCACGCGATGACGAGGATTACGACTAGTCATACTTCTAGTAATCAGGATACTGGTCGATCGTATGAAATACTTCGGTGACTTAAAAGGTTACGCATCAGTTTTCTTCAAAGACGAATGAAGCTTTCTTACAATTTACTAAAGCCAGACATCATTTAAAAAGCTTTATTTTAGGCACCTACTTTTCCGTCACATATGTTCATGCAGAATTTGTGGATTTGTTTATAATAACATAATGCAAAATAAAATGAATGTATGCATTTTCTACGTCTATTATTCTTGTTCTTTGAGATGGTCAACCTGAAAGAAGATTTTGAAGCCCTCACAGTTAAATGGCAGATAAATCAAATCAGTAAATTGAAAATACAACTGAAACCATGCTCTTTCATAATATTTTCATCAGTGGAAAACACACGAGCAGCAGTATCAGAAATTTTTCAAACAAAAATTCATTACATTGCTTGAGATAAATTTTATATTGCAAACCAAACCGAAATTTGAATTAAAATTTAAATACCTTCTTTTACCTCTCATTAGGTGGCCTTATTTTGGTTGGCTTACGGCCTTCCGATTTCTCGTTTCGAGGTTTACACTTGTCATTACAGCTAATCATTTGCTTAGCAGCATGCGTTTCGCTCTATGGTTTTATACTCCATTAAGCATTTTTTCGATTGTTTCGGAAATTTTTTTAGATATGTATTAAATTAATTATATTGCCTAAATCAGACTTTTACTTAAATTCAAATTTGCAAGTATGCTGCCTCACTAATAAGTCTCTGTAAAATAATCTTTTATCGGACACTTCACCATGAACAATCTTGGTAGTCATTGAGATCACTGTTAGTATATCGCAATGCAATGCTCTCGCATTGCTATCGAGATGCGTCCGTACATCAATTCAAAATAATTTTACGAATAGTTAAGTGCCTTTTCTTAGCATAGCAACGGTCCGATCATTCAATGTGATGTACTATTAATACGTGATCTCTCACCTACATCGGAAAATATCCTTATGAAAATCCGACTGTTTTTCCACTTTTCAAATCATTCCCTTTACTTTATTTCTGGGTTAGGCCGTTCAATATTTAACCATAGTCCCATGTGAAGAAATTGAATTATGAGATACCTCGGACTCTTCCCAGTCGAATTTCGCGCTAATGCTGGCATGTTTTCGTGCCGCTACTCGCTTCAGCATCATCATTATATACTCATAGTCTGGTGTATTTTGGAAATTCAGTTCGTTGATATATTTCAAAATTTTGTGTATTTCCTCCGGCAAGCTTGCTATGTGTTTCGTATCTTAAATATCAACAACAAAAAATCAAAGATTTATTCTGGCAAGAGTGAGGACTGAGAATCAAGGATTAGAAACAACTTTGAGCCGATTCTTCAAACATTTATTTGACCCGATATATTTTAGGTATAGGTCTGTTCAGCATTCTCCTCGTCGCAAAAATTAAAAGGTTGTATTAGTTTTCTTTGTTAGCAACTAACAATTTGCTCAATTTACAAAATTTAAAGTTTGAAATCTTTGATTCACAAGAAGTAAATAAACAAACATATGCCAGCAAAGAGTCGCTCCTTCTCCTTACAAACAAGGTCACGATCAATGATCTTCGACCAAGGGAGTGATGCATATTCCGTGAACTCGATCAACATATATACCCATGATTCCAGGTCGTCTTTTCGACATTGTTCACGTGAATAATGGCAGTTCCGTGATGCAAATCGTATTGTGCCAAGAAAGCGCACCATTTTCCGAGGTAACCTCAAAATATTGATGAGTATCATTCTCATCTTTTGACCGAGATTGACATTATCCCATTCTTCAAAAATATTTAAAATAATTGCTACTAAACTTATCATACATCATGTTTATTAATGGTATTGAATTGATGTAATTTAAATTGTTAATAGTATTGGATCGATCTGATCTAACCTGATCGCTTTGCTATGTTTCTCAATATATCGGCGTGAAATGCCAAAATCAAGCACATAAACAATGTTAGCTTTTTCTCTTAAACCAATCGAGAAGTTTTGTGGTTTAATATCTCGATGCAGATAGCCGAGATCATGCAAATCTTTTATTCCTTCCAAAGTTTGAAGACTTAATTTTATGGTGGTCGAGAGTCTAAATATTTTATCGCATTATTCAATCATATTTATCGCTGAATTCGATTGTAACTCTGGGAGTGATCAGGAGAGAAATGGGATGCAAACAGTTTTGGGATGAATGGAGACGAGAACGAAAGTATCTGTAATGAAAAATTTATATGTATTTGTGGTAGGTTAAGGTGTTTCAGAAAGTTCAACTATCTAAAAATTTCTCCTGATATACCTAATACTGGTGAGAAGAGAGAGGACAAACGTGAAGTGTTTCTTAGGTTGTTGTTTTTGAAGTTTGTCAACGCTGGTACCCACTAATTGCATCACAATGAATTTAAATGATTCCGTTCGTCCTGACCAAAACAAACAATGAATTTAGTGAGTGAATAAGTAAGAAAGTGTATTTCATTATAATCTTCTACTACTACTTTTATTGATATGCTAAGTACTTCCTTCTAAGAAATATTAAGAGCACGGTCGTTTCTAAGAAATATTAAGAGCACGGTCGTTTCTAAGAGCACGGTCTAAGAGCTTTGTGAATTTCTTCTAATACACCTAATACTGGCAAACAACTCTTTTAGTGATTCAGATCAGTGGCAACATAGACAACGAACCTCACCTCTATCAATCATTTTGATAAAATGTTTTCGTTTCTCTTCCGGCAGACTTTCAGATTCTTGCAAAATAGTCATTTCCATCTGTTTGCAAAGCAAAAAAAATGTTTTAAATTTCCCGCTGGTCAATTTGGATTAGTTTTTAGAAATGAGAATGAAAAGTCTTCATCATAAATTTGAGGGTCGAATTCTAATACGAAAAACACTTATTCAAAAAGTTTAATGAGTAGCAAATAGGTTAGGAAGTAGAAGATGAAAAGATTTGATAAAAGAGAAATTAGTACTGAAAGAGTCTTTCCTTTGATTATGAATAGTTAATGATATTTTAGTAGTAAATAAACTATTGAGTATTGCTTTACAATTATCACAGATACTATCCCGGATAGTAACTGAGAAATTTACTTTCAATCGATTGAGTATCTTCCCAGAAGTATTCGTTTCAGTTTTCAAAGCAAATGTATCATCATCTCTTCCAGCCTCATCAACTTGTCGCACTTTGTAAACGTCCCCAAAACCACCAGCTCCCAATAATTCAAGAACCTCATACCTAAAATGGGAAGTAACCACCATTCACTTCATTCAAGCTATAAGAACGATTGCATCGTAATTTCAAAGAAAAAACGTATCCACAAGTATAGTTTCTAAATGCTGGCACTACTAAAAGAGAGAGAGATTATATCCTTTCCTTACTAATAAGCTTAAATGGATACATTGGAAATGCTGCAAAGACGGAGCCCCGAAAACTAGCAGAATAAGAATATGGAGAAACTTTACCTAGTATTTCGAGAGATGAAATTAAAGAAAGAATATCTTATAGTGAGAAGTGGAATAAAATATAAGATAATCATATGATTTCATTAGCTGAAAGCTCAGGTAAGATAGGAAACCTGCTCCTGTCAGTATTGATAATGACACCAATTGGCAGTTTCGGTCTTTTTGCGGGTGGCTTGCGTTGTTTTTCTTTCTCCTTTTCTCTTTTTCTTCTTTCTTGTTCTCTCCTTTCCATTTCCTTTTTACAAAAAAGAAAAAGACAAAAATTCATGTGATAGGCTTCGGTTTGTTCAGAATAACCACAACATGTTATTAGATAGAACTGTCTCACATCAACAAAGATTCATCAACAAAAGCGGACGAAGTGTTCATGTCGATCCCTTAAATGGCCCTTTCAGCACCTAAATGACTCTGCCCTAAGCATTTTAAAAAAACTAATAAAACTGTTCCTTGAAATGGCATGCCGCTTTTATGGACTTACTAGTTTCAGTTGTGACCGTTCCTCCACTAAGTGTTCCTCCTGTTCCCCAACTTGTCCGTCCTCCTCATCGATGTCTATGTCATCCCAATCTTCTCCTAAACTATCTTTTACTTTGCTAATCTAAAACATTTCATCTCATTCTCAACAATTTGCACAAGTAACAGGGGTTTGGGAAATAAAATTTGGTTCATTTCGTTATTCTGGGAAAAATAAAATAGGAATTTCAAATAAAATAATGGAAATTGTTTTATCTATACAAACCATACCAAACTTCTTGTTTTACTTAGTATATTTCATTTGTACAAACATATTTATACAAACCAAACTTCTTTCGCTTCATAGACATTGTCTCTGAATTATTTCCAAGCTATTCCGTCCTTTACAATTCCAGGACGTTTATGGCGGACGAACGATGGATCATATCACTACAAATGACTGCTTTCCCCAGAGTACACCAACGGTTGTTTTACCAAGTTTAAAAAATGACAAACAATTAGCCACCAGTCTATTTATAGCTTGCCTCAAGAAAAAGTTCATGACCTCTGGACTATCAAAATGACCGATCATTTACATCCATGCTATACATCTACGAAGTCTTAATCAGCATTGGTGTAGTCACACATGTTTGAAGCACTCAGTAGACACTGAATGTTAAAAGCAGTTTTTTATCTCTAAGTCTCACAGACAATAATATTCCCCATTCATTATCTCCCAAACTTGCCATCTGGAATCCCACAAATGTTCTCCCTTTAGGGCCTACATAGAAAAATAAAAAACAGAAGGGTAGATTATGAGCCTACCGGAATTTTTAGCTATACATCATAGCGTTTTTGGGATGAAAACTAAACCAATCCATGAAATCAGTATGATGTGGTATTGCTGTATCCCACTATTTGGGCACAGTTTTCTTTCCTTAAATTTCTTCAACACTCTAACAGCATTTAAGCAGCATAGAGTCACCAAAGCAAATATCTGTCACTAATGCAAGATACCGAAAACATAATCAGTAATGTAGAAGCAGTGGCATAATGTTTTAAATATATAATTTTTTTGCATGGAAGTCGTGAACTACGTGTAGTCCATCACTGCAGCCAACTTACATCAAAAAACTTCCGCAGCCTTGGTGACATGAATCGAATGAAGAGAGCCAAGCTAATTTTTTGGATTTTTTGACTAACAGCAACAAACAAATTTTATGCAAAGGAATATCATTCATTTTCACTTCTCTCCCATTTACACAATCATTTCAAGTTGCTTCGCGTAGAATATTGTTTGTTTTGCGATCCTTTTCGTATCTAGCTGTTCTTTTGAAGCCGGCTGAAACTATTTTTTTGGAATGATTTCAAATGTTTAATCCTTACTAAAGTAGCTGTTGGTATTCTTCGTAAATTATTAGGTTTATAGTACAAACCGATTCCGATAAATTTAATTTTCATTTATTTCACAATAGAAAGAGAATTTACCCCAGACAATCCCTGTTCGAAAATATACGTGTTGTCCAAACTTTTCCAGGAGCGCTGCAACAGTTATTTTAAATCTAGACTTTATTTCAAGAACATTTCGAAACGAAATATCCAAATGCTTTTCTCTGGTCTAATTGCCTTTTAGCCTTTTCGTTTTTTTTTCTTTTTTTGAGCAACATCTCTATTCAATATCTTAATGGCATTTGGACATAACTATACAATACAAAAAGAAAAAATCTCATGACATCAGTTCATCAAAACCACTCGGCTATCAGTTGTTCGAGTTACCTCACTTTTGCAATAAGAGGTATAAGAAATAAAATAACTAAAGATATGAAAATACACATAATATAATTGAAGCAAATCTAAATCATATTTAATACCTTTTTTGCAAAAGGAATGACTTCACTGACATTGTTGAAAAGAAGCAACTGCGCAGCATCTTTCTGTGAAACTTTTTTGAAGGAGCATTCGATACATGAAGCTATTTCATCTCTGCAAATACCGACAAATGAAAGTTGTTCACATCCACTGCTGCAATTTGTAATGAGCTTTGCTTTTCATATCAGCGTCAAAATAAATGTCAAAATAAAAGAGAAACAGCAGACCGTACTGTATCCATAGATATACGGATAAAAAGAGCATAATACGGACTGGGGATGTTTTTCTCTGTAAGAACAACCTGCAATAAAAATCACGCTTTATAAAACGCTAGGCGACAACAATAATAAATACTTATTTGGGCATTCAATACTGAACATATATAATTACAACCTATTAACACACAATAATACAACAAAACCTCCTCATAAAAATAACAATACCACATGAAATTTCTGAATTAGCACAAATACTTTGAGCACAATATTGTCATTATTAGCATACCTTATTATAAACACCCTCCATGAGTGATTGTTCCAATTTTACCGGTGTTGTGATGTATGGATTGTTCTGTTGAACATTTTGGTCGATCTGTTCCAATAACTGCAACAAAAATGGATCGAAAAATGTATCATTTCATTGAATGAATTGCGAGATTTATTAAGTACATAATAGATGTTGACTAAAACAAAACAAAAAATAAAGTGAGAAAGATTACACGTTGAAACGTGGAACAAAATCCCAATTTCAGTATGTATAATAAACCACACAAAGTAATGAACTCTTACTGCGCTCATAACAACACATAACCACAAAAAAAGTGTCGACTAGACAAAAAATACTAAATGGTTCCGCGATGAATTGGAGAAAAAAAATACCTGATCGTGAGTAAATTTAACGTACCATATGGAATTGTGCATGTTGATTAGTGGTCAAAAAGTACATCAGATTCAAACCAATCATTAGGAACTTATTTGGTGACTCTTCATTTGATCTAAAAAAGAAAATTTTAACTAGAAAAACTGACCAACTTTTCAATGATGCAGATAAGAATATAAGCTAAAACTTAGTATCTGTTCATATTTTCAAATAAAAGCGACCTGTAACAATCGTAAAAATTCATCACAACGCTGATCGCTTCATGAAAAGCTTTGAGATCAGATTGAAGCACCGCACAAAGGGCATCAATTTCGTAAACATCTCCTATAAAAGAGAATTTCTGTGCTTGTAAATAAATTTATTTGAATGATTCAGCCATGATTTCATCAACTATGAAAAAAAAGCTTACGATGTATAATGTGTAGAGCAGCATTGCTTAAGTCTCTCAACGTTTCTGGATTCTCCATCATTTTCTGAAATACACAGGAAATTAAGTTATTCTACCACTTTTTTTTGAAATACTTCTCGACACAACAGAACATTCTGAAAAATACAGTAAGATTTCACAAGGAAAAATAATTAAAACAACTAATTGATTTCGTGGCAATCATTACTTTCAGTACTAGCAGCCGCTAGACGATAATTTGAAAGCATTCAGCATACTCATTCATAACTTATCTAGCTTTCTACTGAAAATGATTAAAACATTTGCAAAACTTGGCAACGATGACCAATAATAATAATGAGCTCGACGGCGATTACCTTAACTTGTTTTAGTGCACTATTAACTGCAGTCAAGACCTTCGGCTCCTTATTCCATTCAGCTAACAATTTCTTGTGCACCGTCTCCATATCTATAACATTCCCCATTTAAAATTATTATAAAACACAAATTCTGCTCGAGAATGAGAAAAAAAACACCCGACAGGAAAATACTCAAACGGATCCTGAAAGGTAATACAGAACACAGGACCATTACAAACACTAACGACTTGTGTTTTATATCACCAGATGAACTACAGTTTTTTTTATGATGGACAATAGACTAATCAGTAACTAGTGTGCCGAAAATCTTCAATATTTCATACTACGGAACCAAACTTTCTAGAAAATATTGGATGTAGGCTGCCACATCATTTTATTCGTTAAATATATTAACATGGCTGTTTAGAGAAATATCTGTAAAAGAATTTCCGGAGCAATAAGCAAATGCTAAACTTGCTTGACAAAAGAATAATGTCAAACTGACCATGTAACTACCTAATAACTTGCTATTTCAAACAGAAATTAAAACATAATTTTTTCACCATTAAAAAAGTAAACACCTATTTTGATACAAACTGTTCCAGATGGAATCCCCACCTTCCTAATCTAAAATCTTCATCAAAGGTAAAATGTATTTTGAACATTTGAATTTCGTATTTCCATGGTATATATTTCCATCGTAAATTTACGATCGGAATAAAGGCAACTTATTAATACTCTTTTATTAACATCACAACATGACGCACTCAGAACATCAAATTCAGAACACAAGATGCAGAAAATGCAGATCAACAAGCTGTCTAATGCGAAGGATTATATGAATTTCATTTTTAGATGGAAATGACAGCTCATGTTTATGATCTCGTTTAAGAGTGGCTATGATATTCTCTAATTAACATAAAGCCTAAAAAACGAAAATAGATGAAAACATAAAAATTCATGTTAAAACAAATGCAGAAAGGTAAATAAAATACAAAAAAATTCAAAAAATTCTACAATTCATTTCAGTATCCCAAAATATTTAATTAATATGCATACAAAAAGCACGAAACCCTAAAGTTTTGCTTTCATCGACTTGGCCAACTGATTTATGGACTCTACCACATCATTCTCACCTATATCTCCAATAATTATCATTTTCCCAGGTCTGATGATCTGTAAATACTCCATAATTAGAATTCCCCATATTGAATCAATGGTTCTCAAAAAAGAATAAAATGGATGTATCTGGCATCTTCATTTTCATTGTTAAAAACAACGGATAGATATTTCGCACACAAACCTATGTTATCGAAGACAAAAAAGTGACCGTTTCATAATGCGAACGAGGAATTGCGACGTAAAGCAATAAACAACACTACGGATCAGAAACATTTCACTCTTTTAATAATTTCTCTAAAAAAGATTTTTAAACCTATAACAGCGCACCTTTTTTGTTATAACTTGGCCATTGAGAATCTGTTCGAAAATATCACAATGCATCGCAATAATACAGATTAGTTCTCGTTGACCAGGAACATAATCATCGTCAAAAGGTACTGCTATAAATAAACCCTTGGCTTTTCTCTGCTGTATTCTTTGTTTTGAGCTTTAACAAATATGGATTATATTTTTCAAATGTCGCCTTCAAAATAAAAATTCTACCACTTTCCCGTCTCAATAGTTAACATGAACACAAAATTCACTGGAAGATAAGATACTTGAAGTTCAACAATTTTTAATTTCGGACGATTATATGATAAGCAGAAGAAATCAACGAAAAAAGATTAACTCACTAAAACTATGCATGTCCGTTCCATTCATCAGTATTAACATGAACATAAAACAAGATGTCGGGCTACCATCTCTTTTCTGATTTAAAGCCTTCGCTATAACCTAAAAAACGTTTCGAAACCTGATAAACTTTTCTTCCCATCTAGCAAGAATCTAGAACAAATTTTATTTGTCAAGACTCCTCAACATCTCACCAGTGTGTGAACATAAAACATTTCTTCTAAATATATTAACTCATATATCCATTGTCCTTACAACTTTAAAATTAATCCAACCAACAGCTCCAATAACTAATATATCTGATACCGTTAACAATTCCATATATTCATTTTTCTTCTCATTTTCTAATTCCCATTTTGTCTGTGATATGCCTTTCTGAAAATAAGAGTTTTGCTTGATTACGACTTTTCATATAGGAAACTTCATAAATAGAGGATAAATTTCAGAACTTACTTTTTCCGCATTGTTTAATAGATCGGCCGTTACTTCTGAAATTTCATATAATACAACTCATGAAATTTAGTGAATAAAGCATGTTACATTTTATTTAAAACCTTGAGAAAAAGCAATAACCTTGTATACTATCGAAATGTTTTGCTGAGGTCATATCAGTTATTGCAGCCCAGTTATCGACAACTAAAATATATAGTGACGACACATTGTAATTTAAAATGAACTAAACGTTCTCACTTACAGTTCTTATTCGCTACACTAACTCATTTACCTCTTACTCATCGCCTCGTTTTTGCTGCAGATTTAGCAAAACGGTTTACAGAAGCCCTGAACTACTTATCCAACCACAGAACAAATAACAAAAAGCTTCAGAAGATGACATGACCTGAGAATCTGAAAAGAGTAGGCAATATAAGTCACTGACAGCTGAACCAAAGAACAGATTATGTGAATCCTTTTTTCCAGAAAAGACCACACACAATCCTAACTGGACAGTTCCTGGTGATGAAACTCAGACAAATTTTTACAAATATTACAAAACATGTGCACAGACTTACTAGTTTCCGCATTTGCAGCCGGCAAGACCATCCCTTTCGACCGATAGGTTTGAACTAAAAAGTGAGCTAATAAAATTACGGGCTTGTAGCTGCGCACAGCAAAAATCTCACTCAAAGCAATTACAAGAACATCTTACGTATACCATTCAAATGAATGTTATTTACAGAGTAGATCCTTCGATGAGAATAACATGCGAAAATTCTAGAGTGGTATTAAATTTGCAAATGGCACAACATTTCCTTCAAAGAAATGAAGACCTACTTTGTCCAAACCAACCAGCACCAGCTTCAAAAACTTTTCCAGTTTCTTGACAAGATTCATGTCCAAGATATATAACAAGTGGTACTACGTATTCTGCTTTCAGGGCTCGCAAACTTTCTTCAAGAAATAACTGCTCTGTCAGCCTTGACGATGCCGTAGGTATCACCACGTTCGAATGAATGCCATATCTATTTCCTTCAATTGCTAGTGTGTGCGACAGACCAATTAACGCGTTCTTAGCTAGAATTCAACCTGGTCATTGTCATAGACAAAGTAACGGATTATTACAGACACAGTAAAGTTCTATTACAATTGTCAAACAATATTGATTTTCTGTAACACTATAGTTTATACTGGTGTCGCGAGTGGAAACAAAACAACCCTGTTTGAAATTAAGCATTTTTGTGTCACACACGTTTATCGTTTTACATTACCGCTTTACAGAAATTCTAGTTGCTGATTTGGTTGTTGTATTAACCATTTTTTTCGAATAAAGAAATATCCAAGTTCAAGAAATCGAGGAAAGAATCAAAGAGGCAGAATCAACCCTCGCAGTTTTTATCACGATCCGAAATTGCCGACAACTAGCAATAAAAGTACCTGCTGCATAATTTGCCTGTCCAAAATTGCCGTATATTGCAGAATTTGAAGATATGAAGATAATTCGTCCATACCCCTGTTTTTTGAAAAAAAACCAAGCCGCTTTGGTTACTGAATAGGCGCCTTTAACATGCGTTCTGTAGACCAAGTCTGCAAAAAAATAATCGATAATTATGCAAAACAAAAAAAAAAAAATGAAAAATAAAAACCGAAAGTAGAAACTATTAGGAGTTCAGCGAAATTATAAGAAATTCTATTAGGTTCGTTATAGAACAACATATTACTACACATCACAATTTGATCTAACTAACAAACATCCCAAATTTTAGCAGCTATTTCATCACTTAAAGCTCTACCCATTACTGTATCAATTGCAAAGTGTAAAAATATCCATTGAAATAAGACACAACTTAACAAATCAAATAATTTCATTTTCATCAAGTAACATCTCAATTAATAGTTAAATGTCAAAAAAAGGATACAGCGCAAACCCCAGTCATTATCGCTCATGTTCTGAAAGGACTTGTCGAGTACAATTCCAGCATTATTAACAACAACATCTGAAAATTGAAGGCTCATAAAAATGAAGCTAACAATTTCAAGCCTAAGATGAATTCTGACCTTATAACTGCGTGATTACAGTTATCAATTAATATTTAACCTTTTTTTTAATGCACAACATCAGGTAGTCCAAGTTTCAATATCCTCACTTATAAAAATGAAGCTAACGAATTCAACTTGCTAATAGATTTCAACCACTTTAACATTTCTTTTTCTAAATGACCAGTATTTATCACTGTAAAACATAACCCAACAATATACTAATAAGTCGCACATCCAACAGCTGTTGATAGCTCAGCATCATTTAGAAGGTTGTTGTTCGGAGAGATGATAAAGGGCGACTGCCTACCTATTCGACCGAAATGTGCGATTGCTGCCTCGACGATTTTATGTCCATACTCAACATTATCAAAATTTGGAACCGCTTTGCCCCCATGAAACTTTATTTCTGCTACAGTCTGCAAAAGTACATGAAATTTACACATTAATTAAAATGAGCAACTTAAAAAAGAACGGGTAAAACGAGATCTACTAATGATTACACTTCTACTGCGGAAACGAATAGAATATTTATGGTGAATGCAAATCCGAGAACAGTTGGGGATTTGGATAGTAATATTTTCTTAACTTTTTAACCAGTAACAAAACATTATAAGTTTATCCAAAAAGAGCAGCTGACCGCATTCGCAGATAGAGATCTCGCAAATGATCCATTCTGAGTGGTTCCGAGATCATTTACTGGAACGGAAGAAAACCATCCTTTTGGAAATTTCTGAACATGTGAAGCAAAAGCAAAGTACCGTGAGCAAAAACAAAATACTATCATAAATCGGGATTTTTCGAAATATTTCTGATGATATAATGATCTTATTCTAAACTAATGTCACCATCCAGACAGACACGACTGCTTCAAATTATACTCAAATTCGAGTTAGCATCATGTTAAGACAGTAGAATATCTTAAATCTAGCAATTTAAGCAATTTAATTCAAAACTCGATAAATAAAAACCGTTTAAAACAATTGAAATTACCAACAACAGACGCTCCCCTTTTGGCGAATTCAAGCGCATAAGCCTTTCCCAAACTACCACCAGCTCCAGTGACAACAACTACTCTATCAGTGAAATTCAGATCCAGCATAATGAAAATCAGCGTTATTTCTTTCCTGAAATTTATTCCAAACATGCAAGGATTTATGTGAAAATACCCAATCTCCAGCAGAAACTATCATGCACTAAGAAAACTTGCAGAATCTCTAATACCATTAAACTGTAAAACACAGCAATTTCTTTCTCCTAATTCATGTATACAAGAGTGGCTGAGGAAGAGGTCAAACTGCAATACTATCAATGTTCGATATTTACACTTTGATTTTTTCACAATGTCATTCGTCTCTCAGCAGTATGTACCCTCGGATACGGCGTTAAGCTAACTTCTTCACCTCTTAGAAAAGAAAAGCCAACTTCTCGCAGCTTTGCAAACGCTTTCCGTCCCTTCCTACATTTTTATTACGGCCATTCCCTGAGGCCTCCACGCTTCCCAATCCCACAAAACTACGGAAACATCCCATCACGTGTCCAAAGGATTCGTACACCTGAAGATGAGGGTTGGATCGAGTGACGAGGTGCTTTCGATAGGTAAAGACTAAATGAGATGATGAGGTGCCTTGAGTAGCTTCTTTTATGAGTAAGTTGAATTGGGCTGGGTTGGATGGATGGATATGGAGTGAACAATGAGTTGCAAAAAAAAGACTATAACTGATTGGCCATTTCAGTGTATGTCCCGATGATGCCTCAGAAGGAGGAGGACACCACTGGTGATGATGAGGACGACTTCTTTGGTAATCCTTTAAAGCATCTCATGTCTAAAGTGACAGCTGCCAAGAAGGGTGGAAGTGTAACCAGAACTGCTATAAATGACGTTAAAAAGGAAGGTATTTATGCTTTTACAAACCTTTTCCGTACTTAAATTTAAATTAGTGGATAAGTATATCTCTGTTAAATTAGCTGTTATTTATCGACTTGAATCGAATAACTAGTTCTGTTACTTCAGCGAGAGACTGTAATTGAAACTTTATCGCGTAAAGTACCACAAATGATGTTATACTTTAACAAGTAATTTTCATTACGGATTAAAACACGTTTTGTAAAGAAAAAACGAGCCATATTTGATAGTGGAAGGAAAAATTGGTAGGTGGCATAGGAAATATATAAAAAATCTTTCCTTAAGAATCTTGTATTTGAACACTATTTGAACAAGGAAGAACTACTGGATCCCGTTGAGTATGCTGTGATCGGTTTATTTTTTTTTTTGAAAAACTCGTAATTCCAGGTTCGATCAAAAAGAATACAAGCAGGAAAAGGGAGAATACATTGGGTTAGTTATGTTCAATAAAAGGATTGTTGGATACATTTGTCCAATTGACAAAACAAGCTTATGTTGGAATTCTGTTCGGTATATTTTTTCAGTCTCATTTAACTGACAAGAAAGCAGTTTTAATTTCTGGATGTGACAACGAATAATAGTATGTAAATATCTCTCAGGATTTGAATTGTTTCTAAGTGCATTTGTTGTAGATGATCTAATCGATGATGACGATGATTTACTAATGTTAAGGGGAAAAAGAAAAGTAAAGGAAGATTGTGCTCTATCGAAAGTTGAACAAGAAATCAAACAGCTGGAAAAATTTTCCAATATTTCTGCTTTTCACTCATCTGGTTTAAGTCCTGTAATGGGCAATTCAATGAAGAATGATACCAAAAGGTTGCGAATTACACAGATAAATGAAGCTGCGTCCATGTAGTAAGGGAAACCTAATGAATAGTTTGCAAATCATTCGTTTTTTATAAAGTATTTCATGAAGTATTGTCAAGCTTGCAACAGAGTTATTTCATGAAGTACATACAGTAAATGGCCGACAGTTTTGCTCCTTCTCTGCTTCTCTGCCGGATATTTGCTGGAAAGTCACATCTTTAAAATCTTGTTCTTTTTTATTGTTCTTCCAATTTTTACAGACAAAAGAAAGTTATGGATGACAGTAATTCTAATTCACTTGCTAGTCCGTTTATTATTGATGGTGGTATTCTTGAAGCGGACGATAATATATTTGCAAAAGAAAAAGTCTTTATCGTAGAGCCACATTGCTCCATTGAAATTGGTGACCTTGAGAGCTGTGATACTTATATAAAACGTTGGAAAATGGTAAATACTTATTGCATACGAAATTCTAACTGGATTCAATTGGATTTATTTTCAGTGCCAGCTCTTATGATCCTAATTCGATAACATAAGATGTGTAAAATTACTTCTTGTTAACAATATCCAACTTTAGTATTCACTATTGTTCAAATGATAGAATAATACATTTCTATTTTCATTTCAGGAGAAAATAGGATAAAGTGTGCTGCTGAGAGGTCTAATCTGCATAATTCAAATAAATATTGCAACTTGAGATTATTTGTATCTTCGTAAAAAGCGTAATTTATAAATAATTTTCAGAGCGAAACATTTACAAACATCGTCAAACTGTATGCATCAAATTGGTCTTGTTCACCAGAAAATGTAGTTTTATCACTGAGGAATGGAAAGCGGGTTTTTGCAGAAGACACTCCTCGCAGTGTTGCATTCAGTGAAAAAGATGTCAATTATTTATCAGTTTACAAGGACAGTCAAAGTGGAAGTCATAAAACGAATAAAATAAATGTCAAGTGGTTGCTGCCTGAACAAAACAAGCCTGTCATTATTGCTGTTCCGAGGGTATTTATTCAAAAAAGAAATAACCGAACTGATGTTTGAAAATATGGGGTTTCATTAGACTCTTATTAAGGAATTGTGTTGATATATTCAAGTCAGTGATTATAATTCTTTTCTTTCCTTTTTTTAGGATACTCCGTTCATGATTTTGAAGCGAGATTTCGCTGTCGATAATGGCTTGGATGAAGAAAAACTTACATTAATCTTTGACAGCGAACGTATCAGTCCGCAAGAAACTGCGGACACATTAGGGATCGAGGATGGTGATTGCATCGATGTTTACATGAAGTGATCTCATTTTGATTGAAGTGGTCAGCAATTTGCTTGATCCAAGTCATTTTAGGCCTTTGATTTGTGTCATTGATTCATTTCTAGTCTTGTTACCTTCATTGAATAAATATGTATGAAGTTTTTGCGGAATCATTCATAAAAAAATCATTCATAGATGTATTTGCACACCATTCGATTATGTTATCAGAGTTTAATCTCATTTCCGAGTAAAAGATTGCATAATTACTTCCATAATTATATATATATCCTGAGCTTAATCAGCAGCAATAAAGTCCGATGTGGATTTCGGCACATAGGCTGCCTTTTGTTATTGTGAAAGCACATGTGTGAATTCGAAAGCGAAATTAAGTGCAAAGTTTAATATGGGTAGAACTATTGGAAGCATAGATACAATGTTGGGCCTGTACATTACGTCATTACACAAAAAACTGTTTGTAAATTGCAGATGAAATCAGTATAAAATGACCAGTAAGCATACAGGGACTATTTATCGCAGCTGTATTTTATATGTTTATTTACTACTTTGTTTATGTCTTAACTTTATCACAGGAGCTTTTTGATTTTCCAGTAATGTTCAGGCAGTTCACGTTAGTTTCAATACTTGTTTGTCCATTCATTGTCACACATCTCCATTCCGTTAATGCCGACTATACAAGTGCAGACTTTATTAAAGCGTGGAGTCCCTAAATAAAAAAACTTTGCTGACTATTACACAATTGGAAATGTTCATAACGCAGAAGATGTAGTGGTTGTTAATTTCACCACATCGATCTGACTTCAAAAACTTGATATCATTGCTGGGTTTCATTCGACCTATGCATGGATTAGCGAGCCTATTGGCAAGATGATTTCATGAGCTGAAAATCAACATCTTGTCCAACTTATTTTCTTTTCCTGTAGATTCGGAAATGACCGCAATGATTTTCCGACACGAGAAACTGCACACCGATTTATTCCAATATTTATGGATACCCATGAGTACTACACGGTTGTACAGCACTGCTGCTAGCCAGTCTTGCACTGAACAACGCGATTTATACCAAACACTTGGTGTTGAATCATCTGCTACGACAAAAGAAATCAAGGCAGCTTATTACGAACTGTCAAAAATTTACCATCCAGACAGGCATGATGGTGAACAACAGAAGAATTTGGCTGCTGAAAAATTTCTACAGGTACAAGCTATATTATATGCTTTTCAGCTATTTCTATAATTTCTTAAGATCACCACGAGAGAGTTTATTGTCACTTTTCTGTGGCAAAAAAAAAAAAAAAAAAAAAACTTGCACTACTTTTTGTTGATTAGACATCACTGTTATTCATCGAGAACGTTTAAATTATTATACTTCAGGTAGCGGAAGCATACGAAGTTCTATCATCCGATAAAAAACGAAAGGCCTATGATAAGAAGTGTCAAGAAAGTTGGCTACAGACACCAACCGGGAGTTGGCCGACGCAGATGAGAGTGAAAAAGAACTTTGAGGATTTAGGATTAGATTACAAAACCTTCGAGGACTTTCAACGTAGTGTGAATACTAGGTCAGTAACCTAAATACTAGGTTACTTTGAATACTAGATCTCAATCTAATCTCACAACTGAAAATTCCAGTTATATTTCTAGTTCATTTTTCAGGAAACAACGGACTAGACACGATCACTGGCAAATGCCTGATGAATTTTTTGCTCATTTCGGCAGTCCCCGTGAATTCACCAATACTTTTCGTCCGCGAGCAACAAATTATTTCACCTATAGTTATAAGGTCATCTAAATTTTTAAAATTTTCACTATGGGAATTTTTTAGAATGGTTCGAGGTACATCTCACATTTCAGTATGTAAGATGTACTTCGTAACAGATGGTGAAAGATTTTTGGAAAGATGATTTGCCATACTCAGCAGGCAAGCCACATTAAAATCATTGATGTATGAATGCAGGATTTAAAGTGAGATTAATTCAGGATCCGATGCAGCGACAGCGCGAAATAAGAGAATGGCAAATTTTGAAGGAAATTGAGGAAGAAAAACGGAGATCCAAATATAAAACACCAATCTTTGTGGTGATGGAGAGAGAACGAAAGAGAAGAGAACTAAGGGAAAAAAGAGCAACCAATATTTTACTTCTCGTTTTTGGATGTTTGTCGATATTAACCTATATCTGTTTAACGTAAGATACTGTAGTGTGTTGCTAATTGTAGAAAATATATCGAGCTGAAACAACGTCAAATTTTGTTGTTTTTACTAAATCTCGTCCATAAAACTTCCGTTCATTTATTTAGTTGCATTTTCCTTCTTTTATAACACGCAAATAGCGGGTAATTTGATACATACCATTTTGGCATTAACTGGGAGGTTTTATGTTTAAACTTCGCTTAACTTCATTATTTGGCCAAAGAACCTGTTATAAGCATAGGCTCCGAAATCAAATAATCTTGGCCTTGGCAGCACAATTTGTTAACAGTAAATCATTAAATCAGGTGACTAGGAGATATGCTCACGACCATACTTAGTTCTGACAATAGTTAATTGTTTCACTCATCATAGGATCTGAGCTGAACACTATTTGTCACTACTTAAAACACGAGGTCCGGAATATGTAGCCTATGCAATGTTCTCAAGCCGAACAAGCTCGCTTCTCATAAGAACAAATTCAAATTTCAAGATGCATTTTTCCGCACAACACATTACCCAAATAGCAATTCGCTAATCTAGGGACAGACAGCAGGGCAGTCCCTGACTAGCATCTTGGATTGCCATAAAGCTGCACCCATACTAAACATTATTTTCACCGGCCTTCCCCTGATCCTTCTGTACCGCCATTTAGAAAAAACCAGTTCCGGAAATGTCTACATTCCTTGGTACATTGCATGCAAAATGATAAAAATGATGGACAGAGCGTTCTATAAATGATCAACGACAGTATAATATCAGATGAATTTTAAAACCCTTTCGACATGTTCGTTACTGGTGTTAATAATAGCACATACGAATTATCGTTTATTTATAGCTCAGGAATCGTCAACTTGATGTAGCGATCACCGTAGATGTTCAATGGATAAATGACAAAATTTTGTTGCTCACATACCAAATTTATGTAAATTTTGGAACGAAAATCAGGATAAACAAACACAAAACAACCAATCAATAAATGGCATAAAAAGCACGGCAACAACAGTAGTATGATAATAACGCATTTTCCCCAAAAAACTCTTGGTTTTTGTGTCAAAACCTTTCCAAACAGTCAATCGATTAAAGGTCTTCATCATCGTCTGGAAGTTCAGCGTTCGCAGCAGCAGCAATTTCTTGTTCATACTGTGCAACCATTGTTGGATCCATTTGCACTTCAGGAGGAGCAAGTGCAGGCATTGCAACAAATTCTAGATTTGGATCGCCTAACAATTTTCGGGCCAGCCATAGAAAAGGTTTTTCGAAATTATAATTGCTCTTCGCTGAGATATCGTAGTACTGAAAACAAATGAAGCCATGCTTTTTTGTAATTGGCATGAAAACAAGATAGTGCAGTGACACATTCTTTTCTGGTCTCTCTTCGCCCATGAAATAAAAACAAAACTACCTGCAGATTCTTCTTTCGGTGGAATGTGATCGTCTTAGCTTTAACTTTTCTGTCCTTGACATCTACTTTATTCCCACATAAAACTATCGGGATATTTTCACACACACGCACTAAATCACGATGCCAGTTTGGAACGTTTTTGTAAGTAACACGTGCTGTTACATCGAACATAATTATAGCGCACTGACCTGAAGTATTCTGTTTACTGCGATCTGAGATAGAGTATGAAACATTTCAAAACTGTCCTACATAACATAACCTTCAGCAGTCCTAAAGATCCGAAAAGCTAAGGACAGTAGTGAAGTTCGCAAAAATATTAATCAGTCTCTAATTACGGCAAACTGGCAATTGATAAATTCTCTGCACAATCTTTGCCCCTTTTAATGCGCCATTTTCAAATATTATCAAATTGTAAGAGAAACAAAAAACTAGTCAGTCATTAGTTATAGTTACTTTTTACTTTAATTATGTCTACATAGATTCTGTTCTGAGTAATTAAATTACCCAGAACAGAATTCACCTTAGTCTGCCAAACAATAAAATGATTTATGAATTTCTGAAGATCCATTGAGATAGAATCACACACGGTTAACTACCTTGTATGTAATAACCATCTCGCAATCCGCCAAATTTCTCTTGCCCAGCTGTATCCCAAACATTAAATCGAATCTGACCTCTGTTTGTGTGAAATATCAGTGGATGAACTTCCACACCCAATGTTGCTGCAAGAAATACCATAGAAAGAAATATACAAGCTATAAGTTAGCTTAAACTGAACAAAGTTACATCATTACATGCATACATAAGGTGAATACATACCAACGTATTTCTTCTCAAATTCTCCTGTAAGATGCCTCTTGACAAATGTAGTCTTGCCTGTACCGCCATCGCCAACAAGCACAAGCTTAAACGTCGGAATATCGTCACCAGTTGCCATTACTTCTGCTGCTACCACTGCAATGTTAAGCTGAATACAATCAGAAGTGAGGTAGTAGATGTGGTTTGCTCACCAATACAACAAAACTGCTGACTGCTTTTAAAATACGATAGGTCGCATGATAATTTTATAAAATATTGGGTTACAGACTCAATAACCAAAATATCTGAAACTGACAGTGTGTCTGTTAACTAATAAAGACAAATAACAAAAAAAGATGAGAAGAGAGACGAATTATACATTCTTATCAGAAGCATCATGCTATCCTTATAGTACCTAAGTCCTCATCCATCAAACAAATACTAACATTCCTTGCATCATCTCAAACTCCTAACCTCTTCACTCGCCCAGTTTACCCCTAAAAATCCCAAAGCACATTCCGGAATTTCAGCATATACAGCCTCAAACTTTACAAACAGCCAAAGTCATCCTTTTTGGCTACTCGTGTTGCAACCTGGCCTATTGACAAACTTCGGACAGAGCGTTCGCACCAGTTACATTTCTCGCGTTTTTCATGACCCGGAGAGTTTTAGGGACTTTAAGTCTAAAAGTTCTTTTCTTATTTTGTGGGTATAAGTTAAATAAAGATTTATGATTAAGCCGCCACTTTATTATCTCCATTACAACAAGATGATGTAAACATTTAGACTGAGCTCTTGTATGCTCTACTCTACACATGAGTCATTAAACGTTACACGTAAAATTAGTGATAACTCATGCGAGGCTTTTCTAGTCAAGATGTGCGAGATCGAGGAATACCTATGGTAAAAGTGCTTTAAGGTATTGTATGGAGATGAGGATTTTATAATTAAGGTCAATAAAATTATTTCCCTGCAGTGATACAAAAACAACGGACGTTAAAGGGAAAGCATATTAGAAAGCAACATATGTTTGATTGGTTCACTCCTACTTCAGATGACCTTCATATGTAGTTGTGGAACGCGTTAGGTCCACTTTATGATTTATATTGCAGTAATAGAAAAGCAAAGTTGTATTTTTACAGAAAGGAAATGGGAAAGAAACAGAAGTCGATGAAACATAGCGAATTCGACGTGGGTGTAAGTTTCTTGCATTAATTAGTTTTCCATATGGTTATTAGAAGTACTTGAACAGCTTTCGTTCCAGTTACCTGTTTTAGGAAGTTCAAGCTGCAGGTGACTACTCAATCAAACCTTCCGAAAAGACAGCTGTGTTAGATACTTCACAATGGCCACTGCTGTTGAAGGTAAACAATCATTTGTAAATGTAATCTGAAGGAGAATGAGTGATATATGTAAGGTGTGTCCGATTTACAATTGCTGATGACTCGACTTACAATTGCTTCCGGCACTGAAGGAAAAAATAATGCTTCAAAATCATGCTTGAGAGCCTGTTGAATTATAAGATGAGGCATGTTATTTCGTAGAAAATCATTTCTTACAAGTGGAGCTGTTAGATTTTAGAAGTATTTATAAAATTTCTTTCAGAAGACTTTGCTTATGACATTAAAGCCTGTACTTACGGAGTTTTCAGAATTTCGATAAACTGAATGTGCGATCTAATCATTATACTCCACTTCCGGAAGGCTGCTCTCCTCTTAAAAGAGATATTAAGAATTACGTCTCTTCTGGTTGTATAAATCTTGATAAGCCAGCTAATCCTTCAAGTCATGAAGTGGTTGCTTGGGTCAAGCGAATATTACGAGTTGACAAAACTGGACATAGTGGCACTTTGGATCCAAAGGTATAATAGCACTTTTCCTTAGACTTTTTCTCTAGATAACTCATTCCCCAATAATGCATTATAAATACAGATTTTACGAAACAGTCAACCTGTTTCTTCTTTCAGTTACTTTAAAAAATATAGCTTGTGATTTGTGAATGCAGTTTATGTTTTCTCTAAAATTTGAGAGAGTTGCATCCTTATTACACAACAACCAAATGAATGAAAAGGAAACCAAATAAAGTTTCCTTGAGTCGACTAAATTGATGGAAAGTTTCAAAACTTCCAACTTTTTGCCGAAATTTATTTGCAGGTGTCGGGCTGTTTGATTGTTTGCATCGATCGAGCTACCAGACTTGCAAAATCACAGCAGGGTGCTGGAAAGGAATATGTGGCGATATTTCGGTTGCATAATACTGTTGAATCAGAAAAAAAAGTGAGGCAAGCCTTGGAGAAGTTGACCGGCGCATTATTTCAACGCCCGCCACTCATATCCGCTGTTAAACGGCAGTTAAGGATTAGGACAATTTACGAAAACAAATTGATTGAGTATAATTCGAGTCAGAATATGGGCATATTTTGGGTTTGTCTTATTGAATCCTAAGTCATTTCTCTATAATTATTTTTAGAAATGTAATCTTAGTTTCTAATCTCTATTAATTATCCGCTCAGTGCATTTTAGTTATAATCTAATCTTACTAATTATTTCTGACTTGCTTTTAAGGTGAAATGCGAAGCGGGAACCTATGTGCGGACAATTTGTGTTCACCTCGGTCTACTTCTGGGTGTTGGGGGTCAGATGCAAGAGTTAAGAAGAGTTCGTTCGGGTGTGTTCCTCAGATTTTATGAAATTAAACGCTGTTCAGTGATTTGTACTGCTACATTATTTTTACGTTTTGAGGTATTTTTGGTGAAAAAGATAATCTGATGACGATGCATGATATTCTGGACGCGCAATACCTTTATGACCACCACAATGACGACAGTTATTTACGAAGAGTGATCCGACCACTTGAATCTCTCCTTGTGGGCCATAAACGAATCGTTGTTAAAGACAGTGCTGTGAGTACTTTGTTCACTTATTTTATCATATCGAAAATAAAACGAAGTTTTTATTTTTTGCTAAGTTTACCAATGCCATTTGTTTGTTCCATACATATGAATGCACTTTGGTATATCAAAAGAGTAAATAATTATACAAATTATAAAACCTTTTCGTTCATTATCTTTTTTATCCCTCATCCTCTCCACATGCTAACAAATCTCACTGTGTTGTTGTACTGTTCAATTATCAAATCAGAGTCATTATATACATTTTAATTATTTATTAGTATCACTTTTTTAGGTGAATGCAATTTGCTATGGCGCCAAAATACTTCTACCGGGTATTCTTCGGTTTGAAAATGGAATCGAATTGAATGAAGAAATTGTTATCGTTACAACAAAAGGAGAAGCCATTTGCTTAGGTTGTTTCCTCCTTCTGATTTTTAATTCACTTATAACATAGTAGTTGTTTACGTAATAGATATTTTAAGTATTGCGTTTTTTGTTTCATACCAAAATCTTATTTCTTGGGTTTAGCATTGGCATTAATGACCACGTCAACTATGGCGGTAACGGATCATGGAGTCGTTGCAAAAATCAAAAGAGTTATTATGGAAAGAGATACCTACGCCCGAAAATGGTGTCTTGGTCCCGTTGCGTCGAAGAAAAAGGCTATGGTCACTTACTTTCATCTACTGCAATATTACTGTTTCAGTGGATTTTTCAATATAAAAACTGAACGAATCAGTCATTATAAATAAAGAGGAATTTCATTTTGAAATATTCTTAAACGATTTTTAGATAAGTCAAGGATTGCTTGACAAATATGGCAAACCAAACGAAAAAACTCCGGCTGGTTGGCGTTCCGCTTATTACGATCTTAGTGTCTCCAATCCAACTAGTAGTTGTCAGCAGATATCACTGGAAGATGAGAAAAAGGTTTATGGAAACGAGGTTTGTATTCTGCATTTCTTTCAAGGAGAGAAGAGATGTTAATTTGAACGAGACGTCAAATGATAATTTGACAACAGCAGATCTTTCTCATACTTTTCAGTGAGTAATATTTGGTCAAAAATTACGTAGTTTGGGTGTGAGGTATTGATATTTACTTCATCTCTCCATTTTAATATACCATTTTTTTTCAAAACGGTAGGAAATCGGTCTACTCTAAAGTGGTATCAGCTGAACAAATTAATGTTAACTTACTCTAAGTTTTTGCAGCCACCAAAAAAGAAAGAAAGGAAAAAAGTAGAATCGTCAACTTCATCAAGTGATGAAGAAAGCGAGTAAATTAAAAATTCAGTGTTGATTTCTCTCCATCTTAGGAAGTTCGTGCTTCAGATTTGCAACAAGTTCTTAATTAAAAGCATTTAATGATTATAATAAAGACGAAGTGTCACACATAGACGTTTTAGTCCTTTCACGTTTTAAATGAAATGAGGGATGTAAAAACCAAGATTCAATCTCTCATTTTTCGCCTCCTCAGTAGGAAGATCATCACAGCTAGAGAAGGTGCTTTTATATCATTTAAGAAACATCACTCAAGTCACTGAAACATTGTTCTTCCCAAATGCAAATGGCAATATAGTTACCATTATCTCACCAAAATTGCTTCAGCTTTTTTTGATGAACTTTGGATTATTTGTGAACCAAAAGGTTATGTATGGATTATTCGTGAAGCGATAGAGATAACAAATGCGTACTTCTCAAGTAATCTGTTCCGGTACTACTGTTTTGTTTTGTTCAAGACGAAAATACCTCTTCATGAAGCTCATAGTCTTTGTTTACTTCCTTGAATGTCGAGCAGTTGTTGGATCTTATGCAAAATCTTCCGTTTATTGTCAAGAATTGTTACCTATAAAATTTAAATGTTGTGCGATATTTGTTGAATAAAGTTGTGTTGTACTGCTTCTAGTCTGAAATAATAGTAATTCAGATAACTATATAGAGTTTTTTGTGTAGCTTTAGGAAGCAGAAACATATAAAATTTGACGAGTCATAAAGGAGATGGTTCTCTGTACGCATTTTAAAAGATTACATACATTTGGGACGTCAAACATGCTCCCCAATTAGTACCAAAAACATGGGTATGCATTAATGCAGTACATTACGGAAAAGCATATTGCGCTAGCATCTCAATGACTCCAGTCATATTTTTCTTGATATCAAAACTAGATTTACAGTATTTTCGTATTTCTGCACACTATTCCAAACTCTTTATTTTGATCATTAGGTTTGAAAGTCCATAAAATTTAACCTTAAATGAGTTGGTTTACAAGTACAATCCTTAAAGAAAAGGCACTAAAATAACACTGAAGTAAAAATCCTTTCTCGGGTGATGACAGAATTCTGCTGAACAATTAAGTCCAGTTGTCATCCACTGTCCATTTGCCTCCCTGCCATATTCATCTTTATTGTACGGTGAGTGTCTCCCCTTACTGGAGCCTTTTTTGTCTATTAATGGGCAAGAATAATACGGACAATTCCCGTTATAGTCTTGCATTTCCCGAATAAGCACCGCAAACATCTTTAATCTTCTTAAAAGCTATATGTATCAGCCATGTTTTTGTCGGCTATTTCGTCCTCCAATAGGCGAATTCTTCTCTCGTGCTGCCGTAGGATAGCTTTGATCTTGTTCAAATCTGACAATACGTCTTCCATTGAACCTGACTGAAATTTAAATTTCATGAGTGGTCTGCTAGACTTATAGTTAAATTTTTGAGGAAGAAAAATTTACGGTTCATTTGTAAAAATAGAGTGAGGTATACGGAAATGGTAATACTATCCACTAGCGAGTAATAAAAAGATTATTTAGAAAAGGGACGGTGAAAAATGAATCATAGAAATCACTGAACCACATCTTAAGAGTATTTCCACTTTTCATTAAACTTTGCTAACTGTTCAACAGTTAGTTGGGAATTTTCATAATGCAGATGATGATGCAATAGCACCGGAGAAAAATGGAATGTACTGCTGGAAACCACAAAAAATAAATAAAGATATAAAAGCGTATTGACCAATCCAAATCATCGAAATTCAATGAGACGGAGATATGTTGAGTTGCTTTAGAATATTGGATAACGGTTGATTACGAAAACCTTTATTTACCTCGGAAGGGCCACTCACGCTCTGTCTTGGTGAAACAGAATTGCTGTGCATTTGTTGTGGAGGAGCAAGTTCTTCTCGATCCGGTTCCCGATCTTTGGCTCGTTTGATACGTTCTAAATCAGCTGTTATTCTTCTCTGACCAGGCGTTGTCTGCGCACCATCTTTTTCGGTATGCGGTCGCAAGTGTACCTGAATACTAAGAGAAATGCGAGAACTGAACATGATAATTCCCTTTAATTTCCTTATTAATAAAATAACTTCCTATATCCTGACCAATTTTCAATCAGATCCGTGGAAATTATTGAAGACAACACCTGTTGTCGCGATATAACTGCACTCGGGCGTTCTAAGTTGCGCACATTTTGTGGACGGCGTTCACGTTCCGGAACGCTACTATGTTCTATCCTAATAATGCCAGTATCTTCATCAAGTGCTCCAGCAAGCATGCTTTTTGGTCTGGATTGACGGGGTGTCGGAGCTGGTTCATCACGATATATATCTTCGTATGATGACATCCTCTGCTGCTCAGTCTGTGAGCGCGATGTGACCAATTCCTGGCTAGATATTCTTGTCACTGCATTTTTTACCACTATGAATTTGAATGTTCTGCGTAGTTTTTATACAGAAGTACGGCCAAAACAACAATCTTCAAAGAAATCATACGGAAATTAAAACCTGAGAGGAAGTTGAGCAAGGATATTGGCTCTTTTGGCTACTTGTACTTTAGGTTTAACAACAGCAGCATCTGGATTTACTGGCACCAAGTTCGGAGGAGCATTCTGACCTTCGATAAACTGTTCTGCAGTCAGTGCTGGTACGTGACTTCGAGTATCTGGATACAAATCTGCCTGAAATTCGGATTAGTTTGCATTTCAGTTAGCTTATTTTTTCACTTGTTATTGATAGCTCATCTATTTGCGGGTCTTAGTCCTCATTCGAGTAAAAGAAATCTTATCTTAAAGCTCTACGAAATATATCAGCAAAATGAAATAAGGCATAGTACGTATCTTCTTAACAATAATTGTATCAAAGATTTGTTAATTGGAAAAATACATTTCAATCTTCCGAAAAACAAAAAAGAGTAGTAATCTAAATCAAAACTTCTGGAAGACCACTCACAGAAATAAAAGATAATACAAAGATGTTACACTATCCAATTTGAATATGATGAATTTCAAATAAGAAAACCTGATATAAGTCGGATTTTCTCGGAACAAAAAATTGCAATTCATCGACAACACCTTTTGTAGTTACTTTGTATATGCGCGCAATTTCATTTTCATTAGAATTGAGACCCAATTTCGGCATGAATGCAATACCACGTTGAGGTTCCGATGTAGTATATGTATTGATATAATGTACAAACGGATATTCGTTGTTCACTTCATAATATCGTATAGCACAGTCACCCTGAACAGCTGAGCAATAATAACGCAAGCTGATGTAATCAAACATTCAGAATGCAAACAAGAATAAAAGTCTACCTGAATTTGAATCATTATAGCTTCAATTCTTTTAATGGTCACTAACTGCATAAATACTATACTGAGATAAGCTTTGCGCTTGTATCTCAAGACATATCTGTTTCATCAATGACGTCTAACATTTAACTGCTACGTAATATTATCACAAGACTTACTTTGCCTGCTAAATAAACGAGGCCACTATCCTCATCATACAATGGGAACAGAACACCATTACTTGTATCAAGTTCTTCTTGTATCAGTGGTTCATCCAAATTTTCCTGAATTTTTTATTGGTAGCACAACTTAGAAAGGATCTAAAATAAGCCTTCAAAATATGAATTACGCTTAACAAAACCGAAATTCCAGCAAAAGTGGAAAAAAGGACTCTTATTAACTTGAGAAGAAATAATTATTGTACTCTGTGGTTTCACTCCTAACTCACTGCAGCAGGAATAAAATAAACCTGTGTTCGAAGTGCGTAAAGTCTTTCAGAACGTTTTGTGAAACCAGTAGTAAAAATTCTACCGTCCTTGAGAAAGATTGCACGCTGTGGTTTCACTCCTTCATGCCCATTACCTTGATGAAGAACTTCACCCGTATGAGAGTCGATTACCCGTATTTTCTTATCTTTAGATGTCGTTACAAACCGACTTCCTAAAAATAACAAGCATCCATATATCAGTTAATACACACAAAAGAACAGCAAAAATCTGTTTTGATTTTTTTCTTTGGTGGTGGTTTCACTATCACACAATGACAAGGAAAGTAAAGACCAGCATTTCAAAAATATTAGTACGGAATTTTTCAATTAATTTTCAAATTAGTAAGACTAGTAAGAGGGAGAACTGACAAAACTGTACGGAAAAGTAGCAGGAAAAACTAACCATCATAGTTGAAAGATACAGACCATATCATATCCGGATGGCCACTGATTTCTAGTAAAGCATCCCCCGTACCCACATTCCACATTAATAATTTATTTTCACCACCTGGAAATATAAGAATAAATGCACTCAAGAATAATTGGTACAACAGTATGATCCTTATAGCAAAGAAAATAGAAACTTTCCAGTAGAAAGTAATAATAACCTCTTTTTCTCACCTACCATGTTAACCTTTCAAACAAAGCTATCATCTTCCATTGATCGACGACCATTAACTACAAAACCAAGCAAAACATTAATTAAAGAACTCAACCAGACGAAGACCTATTCCAATATCATGCAACAATTCTAGTTATTTACTGGAAAATATACCAGCAGTAAGCAAAATATTGCTGGCTGTTGGATGCCATGCTAAAGTATTCACGCGCTTCTGATGACCACACAGTTCAACCACCGGTTCACTAATCGTACGAATTAGACCATTCTGTGGAATTAACCACACCTTAATTATATTAATTAGTACATAATTGTACCTATCTATATAAACAATAACAAATCGTGCATGCATACATATTAAAAATGTGTGCATATATCTACTAAAAATAATTGCAATGATACCTTGCAAGTTGTATCTTCTGAACAGCTTGCAATAACATTATCATTAAAAGGACTCCAAGCTACTTCATGACATGGAGCACGATGAGCATCCACAAAAGGATAGTCCTTTTCGACACGTCCAACCTGCAACAATGAATTTTTACAGTAATAACATTACTATTTTGAAAATAAAATGTCTCATAAAAAGCAAACTTGCAACGCTCCATCAATCATTGAAAGTAGCTGAAGCACGCTACGTCCACATAAATGTCAATCATTAGCATCACTTCTAACCAAAGTCTATAAACCTAAGACAGCTCTTAAAAGTTCACTTTTTTAAAGTCAACAAAGTGCTAATTTCAAGCATTACTATGGCACAACGCAAAATAAACTTAAATTAAATTAGAATCATATAAGCATCTCAAATTTCGGTATAGTCTTTAAAATCTTTACCTCCTATCTATATAACTATTTTACAATCCGTTCGCCAAACAAAATTAGCAATAATTAGCTTCGCTTCTTAACTATGTACTGTACAATGTATGCAAAAGGCTATACTTCTGAAGCAGTCCTTCTTGCGCTTTGATTGATTACATTCAACTACAGAAAGACAATAAATGAACAGAAGTTTTCTGAACGATCTTATGTAACTAGAGAGAAAGGGAGAAACAGAGAGGGAAAAGGGGAATAAAACATCACTTTTGAAATCTGGTAAAGATTAAAAGAAGAATAAGCGATGGTAAATGCATACTGAAGTGGTTCTGTTTAATAAATGCTTGTGTAATAAAAGAAGATATGTAATAATAATAGTGTGAGGACAATGACAAAGCCCTGCATTCTTGACCTAATGCTTATAGGATGTTTCATCTCCTGAATTTTTATTTAGCATTTCAGATAATCAAACCATGCAGTGTAAATAGCTACTCATATACGTTACTTAAAATGTTAAGAAAGGTTGTCAAAAAAACTTATACAAAATTTATTCGTCATCACTTCGAGAAGTAATTATCACTGTTTGATCAAAGAGCTATGAGAGTGCTTTTAATAGTGGAATTATGGGAGAAATGCACGATTAAAAAAAAGTGAGTTGACGTTCACAGCATGTCTCTCCCAGTCTCGGGAAGTAGTAGTACGCATTAATCCGATTATAGGGCTGTCTCCCTTATAATCTCCATCCTCAATGTTTCCTTTCCAGTTACCGTTAATGTCAAATACTGCATCTACATTTATCGACAGCAAATAAATGCTTGTCCATTCGGTCACTCAATGCTGATCGGTCATCACTCAATGTTGTTAGATACTCAGGACACAATAATAACAGCCATCGATCAATCTGTCATCTGTAAGTGCAAGCTTCTTCATTCATATCTCTTCATTAATTAATACAAGAGAGGAGAAGTGGGGAGACGGAAATGAAGCTTGAATGATTGAATGAATGAATTGAATGAAATGAATGAATGGATGAATGAATGAATGAATGAATGAATGAATGGAGTGAATGAATGAATGAATGAATGAATGAATGAATGAATGAATGAATGAATGAATGAATGAATGAATGAATGAATGAATGAATGAATGAATGAATGAATGAATGAATGAATGAATGAATGAATGAATGAATGAATGAATGAATGAATGAATGAATGAATGAACGGATGGATGGATGACCTTATTGATAGGTATGACGAGAAACGGTCCACCTGCTCCTTTGCAGATTATTGCAATAAATTTAGAATTACAAGCGCAGAACAGTGAATCCCATGTAATTTCGGTGATGCGTACATCGGACATGCATTGTTCATGTTTTACAGGTTTGCAGAAGACATGCCGGAATTTACTCTGTCGTACGATATTACTCATCCTTGTTGCTGTCCCCGATTCCGGATGACCAGAAAGGCTTCTGCAAACTGAGCCACAAGTAAAGCAGAAGCAGTGAGAGATTAGATTGAACGAAGCGATATGCCAACTTTCACTGCTGACAAGACCACTACTACTAACGCCATCCCTCAGAGGTGCCACCGCCGCTGTCGATGTTACACAGCCCGGGTCAGTAACATCTGTCTATGTTGCAACCGCACTCTCTCCCGCCTTCTCTTCTTTCCCTCTCTCTCTCTCTCTCCCTTGCTTTACTATGAAATGATGGTTTCTCTTGAATTGTACCAGAAATATCATCATCTCCAGTTCAGTCAAATAGCGGTTAGCTTCTTCTATCACAACACCCCACTTCAGCATCAATTCAGTGAACTTCGGTTGAAGCAATTCATTTATCCCTGCAGCAATCTTCTGCGCTGTTGTCTGAGCGAGGCACTTCGACTGAAGTCACCTGTTGGTTGTGTAGAACTCTTGCTCTTATTGACTAAAGTCTTTGAACAAAAGCAAAAAATATCGGCTAAAAAGCAAACTTTTCTATCTATCCATATTTCCTTCTTCTCCATGCAAACGTTTCTTGTTGACGTAAATATCGTTTAATTGATAGATTGTATGTGCTGGAAGTGACAAACGATACTAGGATGCTTAACGGTAGGAGGAATAAGCTTTAGCATTATTGATTTGAAACTAACAGATAGCAGCTGTTGAAAATAACAATTTGAACTTGTGTTGCAGGGCACTTTTTTGCAATGCTAACATTAAGAAAAGAATTTAAGCAGATGTTTACAAAGTGATATGGTGATAAAATCAATTAATATTTCTAAACACAGCTAGTTTACACCATTTGGACTAAAACATTTTATTGACTAAACGACGAAAAAAACTGAGGGATGGATTGTGGCAAAAAATCGGTAGTGCTTTACTTTTACTTTTATAAAGATTAAGACAGCCGAATCAATACACAAAGATTTCATCATTATGCTAACTCGCTGAAATGTAACACAAATATAATTGTGATCAATCACATCGAACACAAAAGTACTAATTATTTGATCAATAAATATCGGAATTCATCAGATTAATTTTATTATCCTTATCCTTAAGCCTATCCTAATCCATACAAGCCATTACAGCGATAGCTCAACAATGCCTGACGAAATACTCATAATTATAACTGAGCAATAAATGTAAAAAATGGATCGCACTTAACATCAATTCACCAGTTCTTTTGGAAAACTGCATTTAAGCATTTGGTTCGGAGGTTCAAATAAGGTACCAGCACAATTTTCCTTTCTTTCATCAGATGTTTTATCACTTTTCTCTTTTTATTTCTTACCATTTTTGTCTGAACATTACTCTATCTCGTCAAAATGTGCGACATATATAATTATCAACCATATTTCAAATTATCGGTTTTATGCTGGGAATGATATGCGAGTAATGCTCATTAATATTAATTCAAGTAAATTTAACGATAAATCAATGAAGGAATTAAAAGGCCATAATAAATTTAGGAAGCAAAACAGGAGAATTTATCCAACATGAGTAAACAGCATAAATATGAAACGAATAAAGTGTATTTTTGATATCGAAGTGCCAAATTTTATGATCGAAATGGAAAAGAAATATACAATAAATTAAAAATAATTTTTGGTGGGAGAATGTGTCAACAAATGGATCATATAAATATCTCGGACTTGTCCAGAAAAAAACAACATGAAAATTTATATAAAATTTATATTTAAAAATTTCTCTCAGAAGAACAATTTATAGCAGTCGCAATAAAATAATTTATAAGTTTGTAACGGCGCAATCTGGATGAAATTCGTAAATTCCGCAAATGAAACAAATCGAAAGCTCTAGAGGCGATAAAATGGCAGCTTTTTAGCTCGGCTTTCTAAAATGCCTGTGTCCGTGAACCTCATCGAGGATTAATCATAGATCTGCTGAATAAGCAAGCAAAAATTCAATTTCTTATGTAAAAATCGATAAAGACTTCAAAGATGAGATTTAGTACTAATTATCTCACTAGCTAAGCAATAAAATCCATTAATGGGTTTAGCAGAGCTAGAAACTAGAATCCGCACAAATTTCCTAAAAAAATTTGCCAAGAATTTATTCATAACTTACGAAGCATTTAATATTGCATAGTACTTTAATAGTGACAGTAAGGAAAATTAAGTGCAAGAAAATTTGAATTAGAAAGTCTTCAAGTTAAAATACAGAATGATTTAAACTGGTATTCTTACTTTCATGTACCACAGTTTAAAATTGATAAACAGTGTGAATTCTTTTAAGAAAGTCTTGATGTAGTGAGGAAACTTAAAGTTTAGGCATTTTATTTTTCTGTATGTTCCTTTTTTCACAGATTTTGAGCTTCTCTATTCTTAACCAGGAAGGTAATTATTGGTAATTGTAATTTATTATTTAACTATTTCCATTTTTGACATATGTCAACTAGGCATCAGGTTACAAAATTACTAGTTTATTTTAATCTTTTTATTAATTAAACTCATTATAAGACCACTTTTATTATTTGTCAGGCGCAAATGTATGGAACAATTCGCACATTAGCCTAAAAACATCTGATAATGCCATTTTCGGATTATTTTTATATCAAATTAGAATTCATTTAATCCACGCAAAATTAGTAAATTTTCTTCGCACAAAAATGTAATTACTTAAGTAGTGTTAATTATTCTTATAGAAATTTCGTTTTTTATGGAAAACGAACAGCCGTTCTCTTCCCTCACATTGTTTTTTATCTTTTTTTTTACAAGAAGGATGATAAAAGAAGGATAAGTTCACATTAAGCCTTCAAAACACGTCCTTCTTTCGGGCTAAGCGGCAAAAGCATCTTTGTTGCATAATCATTACGCATTCCTTCTATTTTTTGCCTATCATTTCCTACTTCTATCGCGGTTCCATTGATAGCATTCATTTACATATATATATATATATATGTTTTAGATAGGATCTGTCGAGTCACTGCTGTAAATAAATGTCGCAATGTTTTATTGAAACAAACTTTTTTGTAACAAACAATTTATGTATATTCTCTTGAAAGTACACCAGTTACTTGAAGATTATTTATACTTTAGGTTGGATTAACATTCAAGAAGCAACATATTTTATTGTAAATATTTACAGCAAGTCTCAAAAAGCACTTTACGTCGTATTTAACATTTTTCAGGTTTTTTTTTTTGTTTTTTTCCACGATATTCTCTGTTTGTTTTTAAAAAGGCAGTTTTTAGAATTAGTATTACTATTTAGGTGAATATTTACATCGAATGAGATCATCACAAGTATCGGAAGAGATCACGTGACACGAGGTAATAATATACCAAATTTCCAGTTCAAATTAAATTTAATATATACAGTAAATACTGGTACATTATTTACTGGATTCAATACACACATTGTTTCAGATCATACACACCTAAAACCGCCGTCTTCAGGCCTTTCATAAATCGATGAATTTGGCGAATTTATTTGATGTAAAATATTTCCAACGATAATTTTTGTTGGTTTTGAATGCTGCGATGATGTAGTAAATGTAGATGACGTATCTGGTGGTGATACACCGCTGGAGTTGCTTCTCGAGCTTGTCCATCTCGGTATTGGACGATACTTGTGATCCCAAGGGATATCATATCTGCAATAGTTAATGAATTGTCTTAATAGCGTTAGATATGAATAGCTAAAAAAGTTGTAATTACATAACATTTTCAGCCATATTAGGATTTTCTGGACAGAATCTAAAATACACTCCTGAAAGACAGCAGTGACATGAAAACTTTGAATTCTGATTTAATGAAATATTGAAGTAACTCGCCTGGTACTCTCAACGGAACCATTGGATGATTCATTATGCATCATTATATGCGCTGTACCTATCTCACTAGGTGATTGACATTTTCTGGGTGATAAATCTCTACTTTTCTTCTGCCGAACGTAAAGATAGAGGATAAATGCGCAAAATGCGCTACTCAGTGCTGCTGTCAGAGCAAGTACTGTCAGCAGAATATTCAGATGGCTTTCGCTTCCAACAAATTGCACAAAACCAGATTTCAAATCTTCTGGGTACTGAAAAATTTACTTCCCATCATTACTGCATCTTTGGCGTTTATACGCCAACAGCAAAAAGCGTCTCGATAATTCAAAAAAATTGCAGCATGATTCCAATTAAATACTGGTTGTTGCTTTAGTGTTATGAGTTAGTTATCTCAGTAAAAAAGATGTAATATAAATTTCGTATGACTATAATATACGATTGATTAGAATTAACAGAGAATTTGAATTTAACCATTAATTTTCAACACATTAAGCATATCAAATGCACACACAATAAGGTATGATTGAGTAAGTGGACAGTAGTATGACGCAGATATTTTGAATGCAGCGAACCCATTACAAGAACGAAAAAGATAGTTACCTGTTGATTGATCACAGTATCATCACTATATTCGATGCACCAGGGACATCGCTCTTCATGTCTCTCCGTGATTATCGTGCTGTTGAAACATCGAGCTGTCAATCTGATGATGACTTTGCCATCAGCGCCTAATGATATTGTGCCAGATCTTTTCTGAAGGCTTTTCTCCTATAATTGTTGAAGATGTTAGGTAATAATAGTAAGTCTAGCTCTATTATTTCATGAATTTCAATTGTGAATTAAATTTTATTTGGTGCAGATGAGAAGGAAAACAATTCTACTTGCGCAATAATGAAACTTTAGATTATATTCATGAGTAAATAAGAGTATTTCAAAATAAATTAATCCATCTGTTGTTGGTTAACTTTCTAATGAAATTGAAAATAGCTTTAAGATGATTCTACTGCCACAAGGAAAGCAAAAGATGTTGCTGCCATTTTCAATTATTTCAATTGTAGCAGAAATTTCATTTCACCCAGATTTTCTTAGCAACTTCTGCATTATATCTTAGTTTCAAAACAAAATAATGGTTTCAACAGTTTGCAATATGGAAGAACCAAAAAGTAACACATTTATAAGAAAAAGGTGTCACTTCGTACATCTTCTTGAAATTTTGTCCATCCTTTTGATTTTAATAGAGTATTAATTTCGTTTTATTAAGCATTATTTTCAATCATATTTGACTTTTTATTATTTCTCTATAATTTTCTGACAAATCAAAACAGAAGTAGATTTCAGAATAAATAAATTCCTCACTTGCTCAAACTCTTATTCTTGGCCATAAGCCCAACCCATTTGTTCCACCTTCTTTTCAGACTACCTTAGAACACTCATTACAATAGCAGGATGTGTAATAGAAATGTTTTAGTCACTTCAAAATTGCTAAAAAAATCTTCCAGTTGAAATTTTATGACTTAAACTTAAATAAACATACGTATTGAAAAGAAACAATTTTATAATTTCAACTGTTTTGAAATGTTTCCCGATTGAAACTATAAGTCTGTTTACTAAATTTACCTCATCTTGATAAACGTCAACTGAAGCGGACGAATCACAGATTCTTGGAAATCCATAAGTCGGATCTACACCTATAACTTCACATGAAATCTGAATATCATTCGGACCACCGTCACTCCAATGTGTCACATATATACGCTGCCTTTCCTGCAAATTTCAAAGTTAATTTTGCAAATTAATCTGAAGTTCTAGAAAAAATGCTAAGAATAAAATTGTTCTACAAAAGACAGTAATCTTTAATTTCTAACCTTAATTTCTGTTAATCTTTAATCAAACCTCTCTGCGCTGAATTTGCATTAAGATGTACGAAGTTTCAGGTTTAACTGAATTTAATCAAGAAATCCGTTTTATAAAACCAATAATCATTATTATTTAAATGGAAAATTTCCTGTACTTAACGGACACTCTCTAAAAAGAGTATGATCAATTGTCAAAGATCAACAAACAATCATTAAAGACAAGACGCGGTGACGTCCTAGTTAATTACTTCGCCCTTTGATGTCATAGAATATATATGTAGCACATGTTGTAGACGTGACACACTAATACTTAATTTCCTTTCAAAAATTATTCGAATGATGTATCTAACCCAAAATAAATATAAGGCCACGAAAATACGAATTTCTAAAATTACATCTATTTCCATAATTTATAGTTTAGATAGGTCTAAATTTTGAAAGTTTTTAGTTTTAGTTTTAGACTTTAAAAAAGTTTTCAAATTCTAGCAGTATTTGAAGAATTCACAGCATCAATATTTAGAATTATTCTCATTCATGATTCCTTTTCTCCCTTTTTTTATATTACTCTCCCTAAAAATTATTTCGATTATAGACTGCTTCATTTTTCTGAACAATATCTAATAGTTACTATCTAATAGTTCTAACCTGCATAAGCTTTGGTGTAATAAGCCAACTTTTCGACAATTTTTCATTAGTGATAGCATTTAAGAGTGATAGTTGAAATCGTGGCTGTGCACACCCAGCTGTTGTCAAGCAACCTTTTCGCCATTCAATATTTTCCAGCTTACTACTTAGCCAAAATATGGCTCGTGAAGAGTCCAATATGGTGCAGAAGGTTGACCATGATAGTGATAACGCAATCATCAGCACAATTTTCATCATTCAACTGAAAAATGCAGAAATAGCTTGTGGTTACTTTTATAGTTACTTTCATAAGCAAAGGTAGTCAGATAATTTTTACTTTCTGTTAAAGTTATTAACGGCATTCTGTTCAGTAAAGTGAAATATTTTTTCGTCCTACTTATCCAAAACGAATTGAAATAAATTCCAGAGAAAAATAATCATAATTCTCTAATTTTTGAATAAACAAATGGAAACAACAGAAACCAATGAAAACATTATGAAGGCAATATTGTACCAGTCGTTGGTATATATACATTAATGGTTAACTCAATTTAAGCATTGAATTCTAAGACTAAAATTTAGCCTGAAATACAGGCGAACCTTACAATTACTGGAAATCAAAAATTTAGATGTGACAATTTAGATGCAATAAAGAATTCTTAGTCTGTGATAACTTAGAAAATTTTGAACAAAAGAACATGATCGACTTCATTCGTTTACTTATTTTCCTTTTTTTTTCTGTTTTGGATAGCTAACTCTTAAATACTCAAATCAAAAAATTTGCATCCTTGATATTTCACAGCTATTAAAAGCTTTTAGTGCTTCAGTCCCATAAAATGAAAAATTCTATAGAATTAATTAATCTTTTATATTTATTAAAATTAAATTTTCGCACAGAGTTGATTTATTGCCAGAACATTCAGTCCATAGTTCGCTGCTGTCGATGTCACTCAAGCATTCACTAATTGAGGCTAAGCGCAACAATTTCACTTCCCTGTGTTTTAGTCAACTGATCCTTCTCTGAGAAAGTGTCGGTTGGAAGAATATCATATCGGATAATACAAACACGGGATGAAAGATTGTTGCTAAGAACAGCAATATGATTTCAAATCATTAGACAGTAATTATCAGACAATTCAGGTTATCAGAAAAACATTACCGGAAGAAATATACGGAAGAATGATAAAGTGAATGAATGACTGATATAGGTTATCTCAGGAAGTGAGCATCAAACCGGAATCAGAAAAGATCAGTGTCCTTACTTTCTTTACTCTGTCTTTTATTTTACTATCCATCTAATGGTAAATTTACATACCTAATTAAATTCAAGATTAAGAATGTTATCCAGTAATTACTTAACTAGAAGTATTACCCGAAATCATTGGATTTATATCATATCAGATATTACGTGAAACAAAAATTGAGATGTTTTTCCTCGAGAAAGTGACAAAATTTTAGAAATTACTGAACAAATATTCCAGATGAAAGTAGGTAAATTGAGCTTTAAATGCAATTCTTTGAATGTGATAATTTGAAAAGGATGATGAGATGAATGGAAAATTTTTCTAAACATATTCCGACTTACTCGTTTGTTTCAAATAAAATATAATAGAAAGGACAAAAAATTAGAGCGGATAAATAAAAAAGCTCCTGCTTAGTACTACAAAGTGATACTTGAAACAAACAGTAGCCACTGCTGGTAACAAATAGCTAAGGTCAACGAAGAGGAGAAAATTGAGGGTGGGATCGTTATTAAGAAAACTAATCAAAGGGTAGGTGTACCTTAAAGGTTGCGATTAAGCAAACAAAACGGATCCTTGTGTGGAGGTGTTACCGTTATCAAAACAAAGCATACCGCAGAGGAAAGGCGGAGGAAATATTTGGAGTAACCCAAGCTGACAAGCAACTGCTCATTTAAATACCCGTTAAATCTTGTCAGCTCTCTTTTAGCTTCCAACTTCTCTTTATTGCTTTCTTGGAAGAATGTAGAATTCCAAACTTACACCAATATTTTCAAAAGATTTTGCAGGACGGATAAAATTAATCAATACTGACAGTAGGCGCCTAATCAAAATACGCCGTTTATTTGCGCACATCTAACTGAACTACTTTCTTGATCTATAATAAATATATCATTCTTATCACAAACTACAAAACCACAACTGTTTATTATTTACAACTTCCATTAGTTCTTTACAGATTTGTTACTATCACAGAGCTTTAGCTACCAATATTGTAATACTATAAAAAGCATCTTTGAAAAAAGCGAATATGATAACAATTTCAAATTCAATAGAAATCGAATCTGAGCAACTCAGCCTTTTTTGATGATTTCCAGTTTTGCTTTTTTTTTAAAGGGAAATTGGAAATAAATTCTAAGCATCAAATAGAAAAAGGAAAGTTTAAGGTCTTCTATCGAAAAAACGGTTACTGAATTTCGAAGAAACGAATAATGTGACCAATTGAAATTAAAATTCAAATAAGGTGCACAGAATCAAGCGGCATTTGTTTGTTTGTGTGTTGTCGTGAGAAGGAGAAGGGGGTGTAATGATTTTTTGGGTTAGAACACAGCGGGTGGCAAACTGAGATAATGCTGTTGGCCATACATAACTTTTTCACAATATGTTTGGAAGGCCTAATTCAAGTCTAAATTTCTGAATTTGAAATTATAAACTACTTATCTTCGAACATGAAGACTACCAAATTCTTAAATGTTTCAAAATTTCGCAGTTGTTTCAATTAGATATGCAGTTAACAGAAAACTTACTTTTAATTCCAAATCCTATTAAGATTCTCAAATTCCTGGAAAAATGCAATTTATAATTTCAATAAAAAAGACTTAAAAACGACTATTTCTGCATTATATAAGAGAAATAAAATAGTTCATGCATATTTTGTCAATGAAATAATTAAATGCAAAAGAATTCGAAAACTTATAACACGATGGAAACTTACTATCACAAATAACTGCCAAAAAAAAAATCATAAAACTGTGAAAACGTTAATGACCCTTCGCCCATCATCTTCGATCCCATTCATACCTTCTAATTTGAAGAATGAAAAGAATACCCAATTGATAAACCGTTTACTGCTAGATAATATCCAGGGATCCCCATAAGGGGCATCTGCACAAGTATTGAATAAATTCTTTAGGTACCACAAACTTAGAGTACACTTTGTTATATGACATAGTTGATTGCTCGGTGTGCATTCCATCATTTTCATAACTTTCTAAGCGATTATTGTTGACCTTAAAAAATAATAATTTTAAAGTACAACAATAATCGCTTTCCCATCAATTTTATTGCTTCATCAAATCTTCTCCAAATTGAAACAATAAATAAAGAAAAATAAGAATTTGTCTTCCACAGATTTATTTCGCAAACATTTTAAACGGTTTATTGCAAAACTAAACATTATGAAAGAAGAGCTTATGAAAGAGAACTGAGAAACAAACTTATCTTTGCTGCCCTTAACTGTTGACTAAGATCAATAATAAGTAAAATAACTTCAATAATGAGGAAAATCACCAGATCAGCTATTTTTAATGATATCTTTAATAATATCAATTGATATGATCTATAATCACAATGATAATGCCACTTACAGTACTGTAATTGGAGTAATAACAATCATACCATTTTTATTGTCAATCCTTCAAATTGAACAGTAAGGCTCATTAAAGATGTGCTAAGCAAGTGCTACTAATTACCAATTTCTCACTTGATCATTATCATTTCCGATATTAATTGAAATTTCATTCTTATTTCTAGGCACTATAAAAAGAATTAAACAGATTATAGGAGGACAGCAGTAGTATTGAAATGATAGGACAATCAGTAAAAATACACATTTTGATTCTACCTGCTGTTAATGAATTAATTGCATTTATATTTAATGTAGAACATCAATACCATATTATTGTAACGTTTAATCGCTCTGAGAGATGATATAACATGCAGCATTACTAATCATTATGGTTACAGCTTACGTTATCAGTACTAAACGTTGTTAATATCTTTGTCATTAATCCTAGTTATTATCTCTAGCACCAGTCTTCAGTCTTTTGAAACTGTAATAAAAAATGGAAGTTCTGAGTGGTTAAGATTTTGGAAACAAGTTTTGGACGGCTTGAACCAAAAAGTTATTTATTTCCGATAATTCGTTCATCCTTTTAGTTTTCTTAATTCTCTAACTTTCAAAGACGATTGAATAAAAAATCACAAACGCATTTGCCAAATTTAAAGGTGGAGTAGTAGATGATACTCGAAATTCGAACAATGGCTTGGGTTGCTAGAAAATACATATACCTGTCATGGAGAGCCCAATTCAAACAATAATAAACAATGAGAGCGGGCGGTAGTAAAGGATCCTTCAAGAACAAGGCTCATTGATGTCAATGAACTGACTGATTAAAAGTTGCAAATAAGACCGAAAGGGTCTTAAATTGAGTAGTGAAGGATAAAAAAGATGAAGGAAATTTATTAATTTTCTCTCGAGAAAATTAATTAAATTGATCTAAGATCTAAAGCATACGTTAATTATATGACGCGTTTCAGCAAAAACAGCAAAAATTATCACGTAGCTAAATTTGAGTTTTATTTTTCGCTTGCTTAGAAAGATAGAAATTGAAATTTTTAAAAATTTCCAAGACTTTAAAGAAATCGAACTTCGGATTTTGGATTTCATGAAATTTTTTTTATTGCATAATTACTGGTGTATAAAAGGACTGAGATCGCAAAAGATACAGACTTCATGATTGATTACGAAAATTATGACATATGTTCAGTACTTCTGGATTTCCTAAAACTTGTTTTGAAATTAAAAAAAAACCATCGTGTCAGGTTACCTGAGATGAAATGTAACTGTTGATTAAACCGAAACAGATCGAGGTGGCATTTCAGGTGTATAGATTTCATAATTCATGAAGGGTTAGAAGTATTCCGTTTTGTCCAGATGTCACTTTAATTTATTTTAAACTAGTCATATGAGAAGAAAATATACAAATTATTGCAACACTTGAAAAAGATTTTGTGATTGCAAGCAGATAATTCGTATCTACTGGACCTTGTATGTAAATTTTTTTTTTTTCATTCTATTCCTCCTCCTTCTTCAAGGAAGAATTAGTTTTCTGAAAAGCTAAAAGCCTTGTTCAAATATTGCTACGAAAATGTGGTAATATCAACAGTACTGTATTATACAAAATATAATACCGGGCTGAATGAAATTTAATTCAATTAAGGCTAATCAAGGAATCCGATGCCTTCTTTTGTAGCTTTTTCATTTCCCGCATGGAAGGTTATTACTAAATAACATAAAATACGAATTAAAGAAATAAATAAAAAGGGATGAAACAAAGAAGTGGAAAGATGAAACGATTCCAAAAAAAAAATAATTGAACACTTTCGGTTTTTGATCATTTTGCTGTACAGAGAAATCGGTTTCTAAGGGAAAGGTTAAACTCTTGGTCAATATGATTTCCGTATTTTCTGCCATCAATTCTTAGTGAGTTAAAACTGATTTTCAGTGAATTAAAACTGATCGTTTTCTTCATTTCATTTGATATTTCTAAATTGTTAAAGTTTAATAGCCTATAAAACGAAACAAAAAAGAAATGGCACAATTTCAGGAAATAGATAAAGGACAAGAAACAGTAATTATTGTTGCAACGATATTTTTAGTAGTTTAAAAAGAAACATTATATTGATGATGATAAATGAATCAATAATGATGGTATGTATCATCGATAAGAATAAAATAAGGTAATAATTAGGGTAGCATTAAGGTGCTAATTATTACGTTGAAATTGAACAGATATGCTGGACAAACGATAAATGCAAACTGATTTGAAATGTGTCCGTTCATGACAAGTAGATGAGAAATAGTTACAGTGATTGATTTAGGCAGCAGACGTCATCTGATCTCAATAATAGCCTCCTTTCGAATTTCATTAGCCAAATAAAATTTCTCAAACGATGATCCCAGGATTGTCACTGAAAGCTATCATTTTTAAAGACTTTCTCCCAAGAAGATTAGAATTTTTGGGATCTTTTTGTCAAGTATTCAAAGTCAAAGTCAAATAATTTTGTAAATAGTTTTTTTCGTGGAAAACAAAACTATCGAGAATCATTGATTCAGTTCCTAAATTTGCTAAAATTACTTAGTTGAAAAAGAAATCAGTGAAATTTAACATTTAATATACTATTTATAAATATTGAATATTTATGACAAGTTTTGTTAAATAAATCGTTAAATTTATTATAATTGTTTCCATTTATTCTTTTATTTTCTTAGAAAAGCTCTCGTTGATGCTGTTTTATTTTCTGCTTGCGAATTTCAAATGCATCAAATGCGAACTCTGCGCCTCAAAAATTGGCGACAAAACTATGAGATAATCGGTCATTTCGACAACTGCACTTTCAGTTTCTGGAGTAAAGAAAAGACTCTTTTCTTCCACTTCAGTAAGCAAATACTTTATAGATCAGTGACGCATCTCTGAGTTGAATTAGGTTTAAGATGGTAATGGTTTTTCATCAGCAAAATGAAAAAAGAGTTGGGAACTATAAAATTCAAAATTTGAGCATATGAATTTGGGAATTCAAACCATAGCTCAAAGCTGATTGTAATCTTTCTTCGTGTATTTCTCTCCTAAAAAGAGTTAAAAAACAATGACTGGAATTTTTACCATTTTAGAGTTGTATGTCAACGATAAAAACCGTAGCAAAGCAATAGATTTTACAAATTTTTACAACGTAAGCACGGACCACTGTAAAAGTCTTCTCTCGAATTGTTTGAAGATCGAAATAAAAATCCTTAAAAACAAGTTTCAATATAATAGAAAAGACTAGGAAAGTGGGGGAATTGAAAGGAGAGATCGATAGTGAGTAGCTTTTGCTGCAGGTTAATGTTCGGTTTATAAAAATCGGTCAACCGATCAAAAAGTTTCACTACTGATCGAGTTGAGTATTTTTAGTAGCATTACCAGTAAACAATATGCTCTTCGCACCGATTAAGTATGATTCCCATACCCTAAAATGCTTCGTAAATTGACGGGCACAGGATTTACAGCTAAATGGATGAGAAGCATGCAGTTATTTGAATTAAAAGGTATTGTTCTGAGGGGCGCAGGTTCGACAAAAAGAAGAATGGGATTTGTAGGGATAGGACAATAGGTTCGTTCTCACATAACATCCGAAAATGAAAACAATAATTACGAAAGCAAAATTAGTCCAACACAGGACATGTTAGCAACAGAATGAATTGGATGATTTTTGAAGTTCAGTGGAAAGACGAAAGTGCAATGTAACGAAAGCTCTGATGAAAATTTAGATCGTGGATGAGACAATTGTAAGCATTTTTAATATTAAAAAAGCGAGAAAACTCGTGTCACGATTTCTTCCAATTTAATAATAATTATCGAAATTGTAATCTGGAACTTAATATCAAACTTCATTTCAGTAATTAATTATCTTAGAGCCTATGGCATTTCTAAATCTGAGCTTCAAAAACTACGCTGTTTCCCTCATAACAACAATTTCAATTACTTTTCTACACTTATTAATTGACCTAACGAATTCCACGGATTTTACGCCGTCTGTCTTCAGCAAAATGTCATCTCCACAGTTTTATGTAAAAAAATGAAGAGTACCTCAGAGTTTAGTAAAACACCGAATTATTCCAGTACTTTTCAATGATGTGCTTTATTTTTTACTTGATAGCTTTTTTATATTTCAAATTTTGACATGGAATTGAAAAATTAAAAAAAAGTTCGGAAATGAACGATAAATAAAAGTTCTGAAAAGACAGGAAAGCGTTTATACTCTAAATTAAGATCTTTACAATGTAATGTAACTTTTGAAGTGGAACACATTTTCGGACAGTCAATAATTCTGTTTGTGGAAGCTTCACTGGTGGAAAAGGACGCCATTTTTATTAGAATTAGAAGAATTGGCTACCACACATACACAAACAAGAATTTCGTATTTCAGCTCTCAAATTTTTATGAGCAAAAGAATAACAACAACAACGCCTCATTCTTTATACACAATCAACTGGTTTTTTTTTTTCTTTTTATCATATTTTGGGACAAAACTGTGAAGCAAAAGAGAAATGATAGGAGTGACACATGGGAGCGACAAGTGCGCAACAAAATAAGACAGTTTAAGAGATTTTATTCGACTTAAAAATAATTTTTAGAAGGAAATATTATAAATACTATAAAATAAAAATATCGTTCCAGTATATTGTATAATAAAACTTGTATATTTTAAGAAAACTCAGGAAAAATAATTGTTAGTACGACATATAATTGCACGAACACTTAAAATATCTAATATTCTTCAGAGGCAGAGGAAACTTTTAGAATCAAATATCAGCATCCCATTTTTGTTACCTGTTGAATGGCTCAGATTTAAATTGACTCCTTTTCAAGGAGTTATCAAGGTAAGATTGTCAGGTCAAAAATATAGTGTTATAGTCGATTAATAAAAGAATTGTAGCCGGATAATTTAGTTTAAACAGCTTCTTTAAAAGAGTTTTATAAGATTGAATAATAACTTGGATGTGCAAGACTGCATGCGGAATAAGTAGCTTACTAACCTTCGCATGAAAGGTTAAAAGAAAGATAAAAAATTCGAAGTAAGTTGGGAGCCCTTTTTTCCTCGCGTCAACATGAATCATATTCTTGACGCATCTTCGGATCACCAGAAATAAACAATCACGAAATAAACAAACGGTTTAATAATTTCATGCAAGATGGTAAAGATTGCGGAAAATTGGATTGAATTGAACCGTGAAAAGATTCATTGGAAAATGCAGAAACCAGTGATATTTGAGCTTTGAGCTACCAGCAATAGTTATGAAAATGGCGAAAGGGCAGATTGGTAATTTTTAGAAATTATTAGGAGGAATCAAGATAAAAACAATAGATTTGGATTTAGCAGTGATTCATGAAATTTAATAACCGTAAAAGGATGAATTCCTGAAGTGGTAAATGATTCAGCTTTACTCTAATAGCTCACTTGGTAACCTGATAATGTCATTAAATGAGCCATTAGAGCAAATTTAATTATTCAGCACTTCAGAATTCACTCATTTGTATGGCTTGAGAAATTGCTATCTCAAAAATCATTCAATCAAAAAATAAAAATCATTCAAATTATTTTATTTCTGTTGGAAAGGTATTAAATTTAATACTTTGCCTTTGAATTTGATTTTTTCTTCTGGTATGTAGACATATTCAATGAATAACTAACATGAGTCGAGTTGCAGCTAACTGTTCCATTAATTTTATATCAGTAGCTTTCTCATTTTTACTTTTAAAATTTTAATAAATACGAAGTTATTCTAAGTAAGAAATGGACGATAGTTATAAGTTACCGACATCAGCGCAAAAAGTTTGGTAATGATTGGAGGAATAATTCATTCTTAAAATATATTTCACAGCTGAAAGATTTATAACTTATGTTTATCTAATATACTTCAAAAGACGAGCGATATCTAAAATTTTTCTTCAAATCTGAAATAAACTGTGCCAGAAAGCTAAAATTGCAATAATAAAAAAAAATCTGAGTAATGAAGGAGCAGCAGGTAACCCTTAATTTGGTAATATTTTTGTTGCTCATCTGTTCACAGATGGTATTACAATAAATTCAAAATAGTTGAAATTAAGAATGGATTGGAAGAAACTGAATGTGGCAGTATCGAATGCAATGAAGTAGAAATGAATCATTGTAATGCTATAATGCAAGAACGATTCAATGATTTCTCATTTAATGAAGTTTGGGTAATTACTGAAATGCGACTGTTTTTAAAAAAAGAACTTGTTGGCACAATTTTATCTGTTATTTATAATTTTTATCATTGCTATACCATACAATTTGTTCAGATGACAAAATATGATTGAGATAAGAATAAAAGGAATTTAATCGCTGAATTCATATAGATTTCAAAAAAAATAGATTATTTTTAAGGCTTATCATACCTAAACAGTCTTGCGAGATAGATTTTTCATCTGCAAGAAACTGAAAAGTTGTAAAGTGTTAATATTACTGATATGACAGTACTAACAATGATTAAAAATAGCAATAATTGTTTTATCTCACTCGCTTAAAGGATTGCGGGAATTGATAATTGATTTTATGCATTCATTATTATTGCATTCGATTCGATTGAAATATTACAAATTGATAAGAAAATGAGCAAAATTATGTTTGGTTCACAAAAATAAACTGTAAATGACTATTGCATGAGTTGCAAAATAGAGATTTCTGTTTACAATAAAAAGATAAACAATTTAATGAAAACAATTCATTTAAATCAAAACTATTCTAAAATGAATTATTTTTGGTGAATTTTTGATTAGAAGAGAATGCTGATGAGGATAAGTGAATAACTTGGTCCATGTCGTTGTGTTTAACAGTTACTCAATCAAATAGTTATCATTCGTCAAGGTTGCACATCGACTGTTAACTATTATAGATAGAGAGCAATTGTCTTGGCCAGCAAAAGGTCATTTTTTAAAGAATGTACTGAATGAAATAAATCTGTTGGGTTCTTCTGATTTCATCAACATCCTTATCTGATCAGCGGCATTGGATGAACGGCTGTTCATGGATGATTAATTAAGGGCATTAGTTCTGCCTGGACGAACTAATCTGCTCTCTTCAACTCAACCAACCCATGTGTGCAGGCATTCCTCCTCCCCCTCTTTCGCATATGCACAACAAATTTCACTATTCATCATAACATATTTCATCTTTTCATTCGTCTGTCTCTCCTACCTCACCTATAACTAGCATAGGAATATTTAACCTTACCATTACATGGCTTAAATGCGGCACGCCTAGGGTCATTAAAGAGCCAGTAATGGCAAACCTTATGATTCTCGAAAGGGTAAGCCGCTGAAATTTATTTTTCATTTGTGGGTTAAAGATCGTGGACATTAGAATTAGATCTCAATTACACGGATCGCTTAATAGCAGCAATCTGAGGAGGCACGGAGTTTATATTTCCTTAATGATCCAATTTATTTGATCCAGCTATTGGTTGAAGGACACAGGCGAGAGACAGGGACTATTGAGAGAGGATCTCAATGAAGGACAAAGGCGAAAACAGAAATTGATGATCACTTTTAAATATTGTAGGAAATAGAATTTTGGAAATGCTGGGTGAATTGCTTTTAACAACCGTAAAAAAGGAAAATTTGATTTGATCGATAAACATAAATTATTGCTTAAGTTTAGGAATGTGAACATTTCTATTGGAATGATACAGCATTAGGATAGCTTCAAAGATTAATTTTCTTTTAATAGCTTATTTTCAAACATTACCACTTCGCATAGTGTAATTTGAGCTTATAAATGCAGTTCAGATGGATGTATGAATCTGGCAAAACTTGTTAAACGAAAATTTATTTCTTGTCTTTAAATTTCTCAAATTTGTCTTTTCTTTTTATACCAAATTTGATTTCGAGAATTGAGATGAAGGTAATAAATTAAAGTGCATCCAGAAAATGAAGAAATGGTCCTAAAAATGTGATAAACAACGGCTTTCTGAAATCGGTTTCTTATCACAACATCAGATGTGCAACGAAAGAGATACGACAGAATTTATTTATTCATTTCATACCTCAATGAGGTAACAGTATCTAATTTCATTTCATTTGTTCTTTAAAGAGAAAGAAGAAAATACTTTCATTCAAAGCTTTAAAACTTTTCAAAACTATAATGTATGCTTTTATAGCAACATCAATAATCGCTTTGAATGCTATCCAAGAAGATGAAAAAGAGAACTGTCTTTTGATAAACAATACCACCAAAGAAAATAGAGATAAAATCGGAAAATTAATGCTAAACTGTGAATCGATATTAAATGCCGGTTCACTTGTTAATACCACCAAGGTTCTGCAGATATTATGGCTAGTGCTTGACAATATCAATGAGATAATTATGTAAGCCAAATTTATTCCAGAGCTTCCTATCCTAACTAAATACCCAATAAAATAATCAATGAATATTCCTAACTTAAATTAGCTTGTAGAAAAACTACAGAGAAAGACAAATTCAATAAGATATTTTATCCTTCCAAAAGACATTAGTTTTAAAACTTTGGTGTAAAAATAATCCAAAGGGAACAAAGTAACAAAGTAAATACTCTAAAGTCCAAAATAGCAAAATCCTTTTGCAATCAATGTCAATAGTCGAATGGAACATGCAAAATTTTATCTAACTTTGTGCAGCAATTAAATTTTAGCAGATTGCTTCAAAATCGACTTTTATTGGTTCGTCTCGAATTTCAAGGTGTTACATTGTCTTGTTATCAAATGAAAAATGCTTTGACATTAATAGCAATCAATTTCAGCAGTTTAATTAGATGTGCACAAACAAATAGAATTTTACATTCTTATGCTTATTTTGATTTGTTAATTGATATTTCCAACAAAGTTGATAAAATTCGCTGGATAGCTTTGCCTGCAATTAAACTAAAATTTTCATTTGTTAAGACAATATGATCAAAGATCACCAAGAATTTTTTTGAAAAAATCTTCCAACAGGGAATAAGGCAAAGTATATATTATTGACATGCAAACTTGTAAAATGCGCCTAAGGAAAAGTTGGTTCTTTTTTGAGAAAGGTTATTTCTTGGAAGCAGGTGCAATTGTTAGAGTTATTTCTGAATATAATTTAACTTTTGATGAAGGGAAAGGATTCATGAATGTTTCTTGTTTCGTCGCGGTGAAGAATACATTACTGGTTTGCTCTCATTACTAAAAGCAGTGAAAGGTTTGTCTTCCACTATTTTTACCATTGGCACTTTTAGCATTTACCCGTAAATTCTAGTAGTGCAGAAAAACCGTGAAATTAGAGAATTACTGAAATTGAATTGATTAATCTTTTTCATCCTTACTCTCTCCCATAAGGCAGCAAGTGGTATGATTTAGATATTTATATAAGTTTAATACCTAAATTTTTATCTCAAATAATAAAACATTACTCAATATTAATTTCAAAAGAAATTGAAGTTGCAAACTTCTAATTATTATGAACGAATTACTCATTTTCAAAGATAGAAAATATGCAGATTTTTTATAAAATAAATGCTTCTTTCATGGAAAACAATTCGATTTTTTTCATTCAATTAAACATGTAATTTTCACACATAAAAAAATTACTCACATAAAAATAAGAAATGATATAAAGGGTAGTACCATCATTATCGTTAATATAGACTTTTGATAAATATTTTCCTGGTTCAGTAATTTTCAAATTCAAACTATTACCTAGTCTTTTATTTAAGGAGAAAAATGAACCCTTGAGATTCTTTTCCAATTGAAAATTATATTGTGGATGTCTGTCTCCAGCATTTAAAATTTTCAATTCAAAGATAAATTTTCAGATCATTGAAGTCCATCTCATAAGGTTACAGTTTTAAGAGTCAGTTCCAATTAGTATATCCACTAATCGGAATTGATGCTATGGAATAGCTATTAGAACTAGTGTGGTATTAAACGAAATCTATCCTGCAAGCAGTCTTTAAGTAAAGTATGTACACATGTTGCCTTTATTTGCATAAAAATTATTATCAAGAAATTTTGAACTTCAATTCTTAAAAGACTGAGATAATCATACATATCCATACATAAACATGAAATTGTTATACATTTCCTTCTAGTATTGTTTATGTGTTATCGATTCAACTGTCACATTATTAAATGAATATAATAGACAATTCATAGATGCGTGCGGGATTTTGGCGAGAAAACCTTCATCGCGGGAAATCAACCGCTGAGATGAATAATGTCAATCGTTAAAATTTTCCCGTAAATGCTTGCATAACTTATGAAACAAATCACTTCCTACAAATTTTCCTGCAAAGTGCTTTAAAATTAATCAGTCAATACGTGAAGCATTTACGTCGATGCAGTCTGATTATAAAACTCAAATACTTCTTCAAGAAATGACTTTTATTGCATGATTTTCTAATTTCGAAGCAATTTAGGAGATCTATCTCAATCCGTCTTTGGATGTTACATCGATTATGAGAACTATTATGATTAACTTGGCACTGCGATTCTTGTCCATTTTATCGTATTCTTCTATTACCTATCCAGTAGAACTAATTCCAGCTGATCTCTATTAAGCAATTTCAGCTAATCATGTATGGAATGATTATATCTGATCAAATCAGAAAGACTCTGATCTGTCGAAACCCACTATTCGATATTTTGAGATTTTCGCTGCATTTTAAATTATGCTCTCCCACTTGTAGTTTTAAAATCACTTAAAATTATTTCTCATTTTAGAGATAAATCCATCTTTCAAAAACGAGAAATTCTGACACTAGAATATAGCTTTGGATCATTTTATTTTTACATGCAACGGACAAATTGCTGTATTAAGCCTCAACCTCATTATTGAACCGAAACGTGAAGTTCGATCATGAAAATTTATTGACTGAAGGCAGATGACCTCTACTATTCGTCCACTGGCTCCACTGACATCCTTTATTATAGGGACTATTTGCGACTGTAAACAAAATTTCCATTTTTTAAAACTTTCAACAGTGGCGCATTTAGCTAATAATTTTTATTCTTAACACTTTACTGAACACAAAATATAATTTAGAATATATATTTAAAGAAAATATATAAATATGATCTAACTAATTTAGAAGTTTATTTTGTTGAATTATGAACTTGTATATATCCAGTTCACATTTCATTTCTTTTACTTTTCTTCTTCTACTTGCACGTTTTCACTTTTTCTTTTACTTTCTTTTACTTATTTCTTTCACTTTCACGACAGTTATCTCCACGTTTGCAGCATATTATTGACTCTATTGCTCGACCTATGTTACTGATAATTGAATATCATGAAATACTAAATCTTCAGTGTCATGAAATACTAAATCCAGCTTAGATTAATTATTGGAAAAAATTTTATTGCTTATCTGGTCTGCCACAGTCGAAGACAATTAGCGCCTAGAGAAATCTGTACATTCGGATACTTGAAGTAATATTTTGTATTTCATGAAAATCAAAAAGCGCATTTCCGTACGAAAATTTCTGGGTAGTCATTTAGTAGCTTTTAAAACCTCATTGAAACCGTTTGTATTTATTATCATAGCTCAGTCGCCCGACTTTAAAATTGAACTTCTACTTCCTGAACCGAGTAGTAAAAGATACTTGTTGGGAATCACTTTGTTTTCGACCTTGATCTGGCCTTTGATCTTTAAATTCTTGACTATCACTTTTCATTTCAATCCTTACCAAAATGATTATGAAACTGATTAAAGTAATGAAATGATGAGAATAAACTTATGACAACACTCTCTCCTGCACTCGCCACATACCGGTGAAGCAGAGGGTTTTGTTTATTTCGGAAACAAAATAAATTGCTCTTTGCTCATCTATGCTAAGCTTTTTAAAGCTAAACAATGTTTGAGGACCCTAAAATTTATTATTATAGTTAAAAATGAGTTTTCAATTTATTTTGGAAGCCTAAAAGTTGGTTAATAAGTCAATGTAAATTCGCTTTCACTTCTTTCTTTAACGTTGCCGTATCATTTGAAGTTTGAAGTAACACTGTTAAGAACTCGGAAGTAAGCAATTTTACTTTTCCTTTTAAATCTTTCCTTCAATACATTATAACAACCATGAAATGTTGAATTCTCCCATATCATGTCAAAGTGGCCGTTTCTGAAGATACTGATGGAGGCGGTGTAAGAGGAACTGTCTCCGAAAATATTATATTACCTCAATGCTTTGCAGTAATGATTGTAACTCTATCCTTTGCAATCCATCAGATCAGTGCTGTAATATCGACATTTTAATGATGCTAAAGGGTAATAGATGAATAAAGAAACCGCTATAGTTATCATTCTCGACTTATTCTGTGTCTTTCAAATATTTAAGAATTGGACGGTGAACTTTTGTCCTCGCAGTACACAAAAATCTCTATCAGTTGCATCGAATAATACAGACAACAATGCCTTGGAGTTATTTTTCTTCTCGTAAGTATATTACAGCTATACTAAAATAAATGGTTTGACGACGCGCTGCAATGAAAAAGCCATATTTTCTGGACGATTAGCTTCATCACTGGATGATTTCTACTTGCGCTTGAAATTGTCATTAAAAAGAGAAAGAGGCAAAGCAAATTTCTGTTAAGCGAAATGGAGCAAAAAGGGTGTTTTTTCTTCTCCTTCTCTCTCTGAATTTTTCTTCGGTAATTTTAAAATAACAGAAAATTTTTTTTCATTAATAATTCGGAAATGGTAGGCATAAAAGTTTGGAATACTCGGAGATTTAACTATGAATAAAAGTCTAAAATATTGTTTGATTTTTTCTTTAGCTATAATTGAACTTTTTCCAAATCTCAAATTTAACTTTTTAAATATAGAAATATGTAAATTTATGGTAGTATTGAAGTGAAATTCAATCCCTTAATAGAAGCATAAAATAATCCGATGTCAGTCCAATGAATTAGTTCAAAGAGATATTGCTGCTATCCGTTTTGCTTATATTATTAAAGGATTAAACCGCGATCTCCTGGGAATAGTTGGAAGCGAGGACATCTCTATCTTTCTTGGACCTGTTTGTTCTTTGACATGTGATTTACAAAGCGCCATAATTGAGCGGATACGTTATCAAAATGTCGACAGTGTGTCAGTTCAACTAACTGACTGACCCTCAACATATGGGCTTTCTTATTTTAGCCTTAAATCTTATTTTTCGCGCGCGTAAATTGCAGTTCTCCTTCAGCGCAAGATTATTACTCACATGACAGATTTATGAAATTGCTGGAAAGTTAAGATTTCTGTTATGCAGTAAGGACCTCTTCCTCTGCATCCTTTCAGATATATTTTTCTTTAATTTTAGCAAATGAAAGGAATGGTTTTACTGATCAGCAGGTTGCTTCAAATTTGTAGTTTTTGAAGTGAAGATTCAAATCCTTGGTTTAAACACTGAAGAGCCGTGGAAACGAATGGGACGTATTCACATGATTCAGTAGATGTTTTCGACCCTGATTTCAGAAGTCGATTAAGTCCTAAATTAAAAGAGTCAATGACCTATTTTAAAGGAGGGAAGGTGAGAACTGTTACTACCAATACTTATGCCAATAGTATTTATAGCTCTAACTCTTTAATGCTCCTGCTTGGCTTCTAGCCCAAAGTAGCATCAAAAAATTGGTTATTGCTTTCATTATTGCTTTTGCTAGGTGCTATTAATTACTGTCATTATCATATTCATCCATCGCTACTGAGATTTTTTTTTGTAAAATAGGTTAAACATTCGGTATTGAAAATCGCAGTATTTCTGGAAGTAGAACATTTTATTTCATTTATTATTTGTTGGCGGCGACTTGAAGTGTGGTCAGAGAAACACGGGCAATATTAAATAAATCAAGAATGTATCCAGGCACCTTAAACTTGTTTATATATTTCAGGAAAATGCTCATCCATTTATTCATTCAATGTGTTTCATATTTCAGTTTCACACCTTGCATTAGAAATAAACACAACAAAATCAAAGATTGAAAAGTTCTATACGTGGTTGCTGAAGGATTCATTTCAAAAATTTGAAATTTGCAGGAAATATACGTTTTTAGAATTAAAAATGTTATCACTTTAGTGAACTAAAAGCTGAACATTTATTTGTCATTGTGTTAATATATTGCCATGAGTAAAATGATTTAAGTTGTATGGGAAGTGGATTTAAGTTATAAGGAAAGTATAAAAGTAATAAAATATGCTTTTACTACTTTTCTACTTTCGTACTACTGAAACGCGAAACCTATTTTAGCACTTTTTCATTTTGAGTGAACGGAGTATTCTATTTTTGCATGGAATGCTAATGCTATGAAACAATCTTCCATTTATATTCTATAAGAAAAGCATCACTCGACTACAATTTTTCACAAAATTTTTAGAATCTACTGACTTATTTTTCGTTCACTAAATAGAGTTTTCAAAAAAGCTTTTTAATTTATTAATGTAGAATTTTCTATCTAAATGCAATCAAAAGTTATTTCGCACATAGCACAATAATGGTAAACTGTGCAATGTTGGATTTATCCCACAGCACAACAAAAATTACTTTTTGGTCTTACTTATTTCATTGATATTATAAGACGATCGGTTATCTTCAACAAATATTTAATCCATTTCGCAACATTCCAATATGTTATATAGAAGTATAATTTACATGCGTTTGTATTTTTATATTTTCCATAATTTTTGAGTCAATTTTAGTTTGTCAAAAGATAGGTTGATGGCTCGTGGTATTTGTCGGTGTGTCGATGCAATAACTTTTTTATTCAACGACTTCTCTGGATATATGATTGGTAGGGTTCTATTGCTCTGAAATTGAATAACGAAATCATTTTGTTGATGTTGCAAATAATCCAAAAATTTCTTCTTAACAAAGAGAAAGAGAGAGAGAAGGGCTTTTTCTCTTTCCCTACTCGCCCATTATTTATAAAGCCAATACCTGTGAGAGCAATTTTCATATCCTTAATTACTGAATTCCCTCATTTGAGAGTCGATTTAGAAGTGAATTCTTATTTGTCAGTGCTAATCAAAAATTTATATTTTTCTAGCTTTTTTTTGTGTAATGAAAGAATGCTACTACCTAGTTACACTCAAATCTTTCTTAAATCTATACTTTTGCTGTTGAGAGAACCTCACTTTCTATTTGTCACTTTTTTAATATCGGATTTTACCAGTGATAGAAAGATGGTCGATGTTGACAATATTCGTCCTAAGTTTCGGAGTGATCAGTTCGTGAAACTTATTAGCTAATAGTTCCGAGAAGACATAGATCATATAACGGTATGCATTGTTTAAGCTTTTTATAAGTTATCTATTAACTCATTCTAACACATCATCATGAGTAGCTTACTGATAAGGAGTCACATATAATCTGACCATCAAAATTTGCAATTATTTTTCATAAATTAATTTCACCACTTGTAGAATGATATATTTGCACAGTGTAATTTATCATCAATATAGAGTTGATAGAAGGCATTAGTCATCGATGGAGAATGGATGATGGTTGACTCAGTTAGGCCATTGAAAAATATTCCAATATCCTAAGGTTTAAACTTCGCTTATTTCGCTCTTGGCTAGTTTTGACTTCGCACTTAAGTCTTAGCGACAAATTTTTGTCATCTATTTTGGACTTATTGCTTGAAAAAAATTGCTAATTTTTTCCTAAGATAAAACAGCATTTTAAAGGAATATTAAATTTTTTGAATAAGAAAAAAATCTTCTATAAACACAAGTGATATTCTGGACCCTGAGAATTGAGAAATAGGTTCACTAAGTTAATAGGTAAAAATGAAATTAAATAAATCCAATAAAACATTTTAAATAGTTGATTGATTGGAATTCCTTCTTTAATTTTTTGAAATCGACTTTCAATGTTTTCCTTGTTTCAGTTTATTTCACTGATTATATTCCGAAATACAAGTCAGAGTCTAATGATTATCGTAAGAAAGACATCAAAATAGTATTTTAAATAAACACATTTCATGAGTTTAAAAAAGGAGCAGAAAAATTTTTCAGATAAGGGTGAATAATTATTTTAATAAAGAAAACTTTTTATAGAACACCTGATTAACTCATAAGCAATTAAAATCCAAGAAACACAGATTCGAACCAAATTTCATAGTAAAAGTAAGCGATAGTAAAAGAACGATCGGCAAGTAATACATTTTAAATGTCTTATCTTTTTTTTTATTTGGTTGCACATAAAATTAGTTAGCTACATTCAAATTTTTTAAAGATTTAATGGCCTAGTTTTGCAGGAATCAGTTATTTAAAGTGCAGAAACATCACTGCAAACACTATAGAATTACTAACGACTTATGACTCATAAGGAATAATTTATCAGATCTAACCCTTAATTTGTGGATATTATTTCAGGGTATCTTATTATGATTAGATACTCTGTTCTGATTGTATTAGCAGCTCTGATATCCCGAAAACTTTTGATACGCTGTTCACCGTCCATGCTTGTGCAGTCACCAGTAACGTCATTCTGGGTAACTGTTGAACCCGTATCTGTTACGTGGACTAAAGGATGTCTAGCTTCTGCTGGATGTGACGATTCCAGGTTAACCATATCTGAATGGAACTTAGTTAGCGATGAAAGGACTTCCTCCAGCTGGTCTATACACGAATTTTTCGTGAGCTTTTATTCGATATTCAATTGAAATGAATGTAATTTCTCAGAATTACTTTTTTTTAAATTTAAATACATTGCTATAAGCTGATTTTTACTGATTTTCGTGGAAGTCTTTTTAAAATAAATTTTCATTTCAAAATAAAATGGATTATTTGATTTAGGATTCTTCACATATGTTTGTAAGTTATTGGAATAAAGGAAGACCTGCAGACATAACATTTAATTATGAGGTAGTAGGCGTCGATCCAATTTATGGATTTTCAAGAACCTGTGATTCCACGCAAGCAGTTCGCGTTTTTGATGATAAGGCGGGTTCCTTTTCAGTGATCATTGCTCCATTTAATATCTTAATTATTAGTTTACTTATTTTAGTTTTCATTATTTTTCATTTTTTAATTTTTAATTTTTCAGCGGGAATTAACATTTGAATCAGCAGAACAAGAAATCACACCAGCAACAGTTTCCTTGCAACAACAATCTGATAAAGTAACTTTAAATCTGACTGGTAAATGTTTTAATGCAGCAATAATCATACAAAAGTATGAATTTAATTGCCCTTGGTGCTCTTGCAGCGAAGGTTATGCAGTTGTTGGTCAGGTAATCTCCATTTTATCACTATTAATTTTTGCTTATTCCTATACTTTGTAAGTATTGTTTGCTAATTTATTTTTTACCTACTACTTCTTTACCTTAATGTTACCATACTTCGTAAGTCTTATGATTTAACTCAACAATTTTTTATTTTTCAGTTATCGGAATCTGAATCACGTGAATTTATTCATCACGTGAACAGTCCATCAGAAACGTTGGTTCATATAGGTCTAATGGCGCTGTCAACAATTGCATTTGCAACATCCGCTGCATTTTCGTGCGTGCTAATTGCATATCTCCGCGAACGACGATCTAATTTCAGGAAAAGTGTTGCAAAGTGCAGTATGAAATGCTGCAACAATAATTCAACAATTCGTCGAAGACACCAAACTACCTCTCACAAGAAACGACTAACCAATATTGAAATTTCCAGGTAGATTAGATAAATTGATAATATATGCTGTAAAATTCTGTGTCGATAAGTTAGGTTGCTTATGTTTCAAAGAAAATGCAGTAAAGAGATTTTTTTAAACAAAAATTATTTCTTGACTGAAAAATCCAATCTTTTCAATATTCTTTAGTTTGCAGAGTTTAATTACTTCCGACGTCAGAAGCAGTAAAAGAATATTAAAGCAGCAAAAGTTCTTTATTTTACTAAGCTTTCTTTTTTTCAAAAAATTCTTGTCTTTTGCTTTTTTCTGATGCTTACACATTTTAATAATTGCTTGTCTGAGCACAAACGTTTTATTTCATAAAGTGGCCGAACATTATTTCTTCACTATCCGACCTTTTGGTTGCTTGAAAATTTGATAAGCTTTCACATATTAAAAGTTTTCAAATATTTTAACTCTTATTCAATAATTACAGGGAAGTTTGCAAAATTTCTGTGCTCAAACTGAGTTCTTAACCAATTTAAAAATCATTCAGAACATAAAATGAGTAAAAAGCTTCTCCTATCCAATTACGGGAAGCGTTTTAAATGAATGCTTTTGCATGTATATTTATTCATCCACTCCTACCTATGCATTTATACATAATTTACGATTCCAAAAGAACTGAAAATTAGGAAAAAGATATGATACTTGGGACTTTGGAACATCCGGAATTTCATCTGTTATTTTCAAGTTTGTCAATAACATGTTATTAGAGAGATATCAAAGTTAGTGTAAATTATGCGGAAGTGCATCAGTGTCATTCTGCTCTGAACTTTTATTTGATATTTCATCGGGCAGCTCTTTTCCAATAATTACAGGAAATTAGTTCTTACACAAAAATAATTATGAATCAATATTTTTCCGAAAAAAATGACATAACTTTCTCTGGGAAAGCAACATTTAATTTTTTTCTATAATTTTTACAAGTAAGAGATGTTTTAGATATCAGCCAAGGAATGATTGTCCCACACTGATACCACATAGAATGGAAAACAATCACTGTGGAACAGTTACTGGGAATGTTTCAAGCTGTCATATTGTAGCCAACGACTGGAATACAGAATCAGCACTTTCTGATAGAATACATAGGTATTATAAGTACTGATATATCACCTGTTTGTAATGGTAATTTGAAAGTGTAGTTGGCTCTTTTTTAAGTAGTCATTTAAAGTCAAATCTTTTATTATGACTAATTTTTTGAAAGAATTTGCCTTGTGAGTATGCAATAAACATAAAATATTTGGCTCAGAAGAAATGAAGAACAACCAATGGTTATTTCGGCATATTATTGTATAAAACTAAAAAGAAGATAACCAGAATTTTACCGATTCATCTCAAAACAAATAAAACCTAATTCATCTATTGTAATATCAATGTCAACTGACAGTTATTTCCCATATTTCTTGAATCTATCTTTATAATTTTTACGGTTTTATAAAACCAGCCTCATTTTTAAAAAGGTCTTATACCAGTAACAAATGACGGGACATTGAACACTTAAGATAAATCTTTTAGGATTTTTCGGGATTCAATTAAGGAACTCCCCAACCCCGTTGCTGGTGAGTCCTTCTTTCTTGCATGCTGTTCTTTTGCAGTTTCATCGGCTCACATTTTATTATTGATTTATGAGAACTCTAACCAGTATTGTAGTATCTTCAAAATACTTACTGATTAGGAAAAGCATTTTTATCAGTGTTGTATATGTCTTCCATCAATATTATTGCCTTTATTTCCATGGAATAAAGCATATTGAACGAATCTAAGCGCAAAATGTACCGTAAGCAAGCAGTTGAATCATCGATATGACTCAGAGTGGTTTAAAAAATATTTTCAAAAAAAAAAAAAATAAGCACAGACACTGGTCATCAATTTACTAATGTTTTGTTTATTCCTTTCCATTAACGATTAAGGTGAAACTTACTGTTTGTGTGCGTGTGTGTCAGGATGATATGAATTCTATTTAAAACAAACATTGGATTCCATTAGAAATACAGAAGTACTTTACAGGTTATTTTCTTATTTGGATTACTGATCAGTTAACTTCTTATTTGGTGAACCTATAATAATATCATCTCTGAGGAAGGACGGAAATTAGAAGTTTGAAGGTACGCTGCAGTGACCTTTTCCTTCCTCCATACGTTGTCTAAAGAATAAAAAATGAATCATTTGAATACCTTTCTGTTTGCTTTATTTGTAAACGATGCACATTCTCTTTTCCTTCCTTCCACTTGCTATGTAAAATTGTGAAAAGGGCAGGAAGATTAGTCGATTGGATCTTACGCTCGCAAAGTCGACAATCTTCCAAAATTTGTCCATCATCAGAGATCATCTGATCAAAGACTAATCAAATAAATTTGATGAGATTTAAAAATAGCAACTGCATTGTGTAAAAATATAACATACAAATTGGATAAGGCGATCCATGAATTAATTAATCTACTGGTCTACTAAAGGTAAGTATCATTTCAAGTTACGGAGATCAAGGAACAAGCAAAATATCTCTGAAGGGACATCAACAGAGAAATCTATTGTTTTTCAAATCCTTCTTATTGGTAATTAATGAAGCAGTAATTGTCGTGAATGAATGAGGCAATGTACTTATCAATCTACTTATTGCATCACACATACAATTTAGCAATGCAAAATTCCATTCATCAAAATATAAAAGAACAAATGACCCGTCAATTAACATCTGTGATCTGTTTTCCACTTAAAATGGAAGAGAAATTTGCTTAAACTTTAATGATTTTCTTTCCTGAAAAACTTCCTCCTCTTTGTTTCTTAATTACTATAACTGCGATAGCAAGATTCATTTGTCATCACTCTTCCATTTCTTCATGTCTCTTCAACTTTACGTAGTCCATCAAACTTAGTTGTTATTTAATTTAATGAATTATGAATATAAACTATATGTCATTGCATTCATTTATACTCAAAAAAGACGAAAAAAAGTTTCTTCTTAATATAAGTTTATGCATTTCAATTATAAAAAGTAATTGTATTAACTGTAAAAAAAAATTAATTGTAAAAAATTGTGAAAGTAATTCTACAAATTGGAAGCGAATCAAAGAGCTTTTTTATTTTCATTTCTTCCTTATTTCCTAGATGTTTTGAAAATCTTTTTCGAATTAATTCCCCATTTCACTAATATAAAACTTCAAAAACTGTCACATTCTCATCAATGGGTGCAAATGAATTGGACATGATTCCAGTTTGGCAATTTCATTGACTTCATCATAATATCAAGAAATGAATTCATAAGCATTACTTGACATATTCAACGACAGATTTCTGTGATACAGACTAATCCAAGTTTAACTGAAGATCTTCCTCAACCTTCTTTTGCTACTGTTCATAAACAAAGTGGGTCAGTTAAGTAAGTGCTTTATTCAGTTCTTCATTTTGAAATAGGATGGAACAAAAAGACTGTCAAAAAAATGACAAAGTATTGAAGGATTTACTGACAGATACCTTACGAGCCACTTCATTATATGTGCTACGATTACCATTAGCATTCTTCATTTCATGGATAAATTATTTTCTAATTTTCTACGATTTTTCCATTAATGAAATAAACGTTTTTTGTGCTCATATATGAGTCACTCTGATTGTTCAAAGTTGTTTCATCATTTATTTTGATAAAGTAAAAATACGACAAGAAAGAAACGAAATCTAATCTTAAAACTTTCTTCCACTTATCACAAGAAATGGCCAGTATAATATGAATGGATGGGAAAATAATTAGTTTCTTTTATTTCAGATCCGAAAGAGAAAGGCTTATCCTTTTTCTGTCATATACTGCTATGAATGATTTAATGTCCCTTACGTGCTTACACCTATTCATTCATTAATTATATTAATTATGCAAGTGAAAAGATTCATTTACGATGATTTTTTAAGACCAATATTTATCTCAAAGAAGTATGAGTAACGTGGCATTACATCCAATTTTAATCTTTTTGAAAAGAAATCATTTTCATCAAATTTATCCAATAAAAGCATTTTGTACCTTTCATCTGAGATTTCTATTGCGAAAATGAGTGGTTAATAATATGGAAGGTCATCAATTTACTTTTATTACAATTTATGAAGAGATTGTTTTGTTAGTTCGTAATGGAAATTCAAATTTCTTTCAACATCTTCAAAACTGTAAAGTCTTGAAATTTAAATTTTTGACAAAACTGTGGAAATTACTACTAAATTTTAAAACTAAAACTACTATTAAATTTTAATTACGGTTCAAAGAAATCTTTCTACTTTCAACTGCTTAATTTTGTCAAAGCTCTCTCCAAGCACAAATATTCCTGCAAAGTATAATGAAATATACTGCTAATAAATTTCTTATTACTTTCTCATTCCCAGACTGAAAAATATAAGATGTTAGAGATAATGATCATAGAAGATGGGATAGAAAAAAGCTGGCGATAGATGAGGAAGTTGACTAGAATTATTTGCAGATTGAATGGGTCACTGTGTAGTGGTTGTCCCCCTGCATCACAACATCTGATAACAGATTTGTGACGAAATAATATCGCCTTTATGCTTTTTAATCATAAATTCTGGACTAGTTCGTTGCCAAAGTAAAAAGTTTTGTACCGACGCATCCTGAGTTGTTTTTTTTTTCCATAGTTTGTTTAAAATTCAAATAGAATTTTCTAGGCCCTTATTATAATTATTTTCACTAAGATTGTCACATTTTGAAAACTATCAACTGGTAGCATAATTTACAGATCACTTATCATGCAGACTTACTAAGCTTATTTCTTGTTCAAAGTCAGATGAACTATCATCATCTCGATTCCAATAATCACTTATTAGGAACTTCATCTTTTTATTTCATTTATCAAACGAGTGACAATGATTTTCTTTTTCCAATCCATAAGAAATTCGACAGCCTGTAATATTTTGAACTTTTCACAATTTCTATATACCTCATCTTTTTTCTGCAGTGATTCATTTATATTTATGAAGGACTTGATAGGTCATGCGAAATTGCAATAACTCCGTTAAGTGATTTCAACTGAAAAATCTTGACATTATAGATATAACGAATATTTAGAAATAAGAAATATGAAATTTTTCAGAAGATAAAGGAAGACAAAAAAAAAAAAATTTGTTTTAGTATTTAGTTAACAATAGCACTGAGACTTAGTTTGCACATCTTTTATTTCAAACTTTTGCATAAATGTTTATTCATCCTGCGAAAAAGAAAAATAAGAAGCGCAGCTGGTCATCTCAATTCACTTCAGTTTATGGTTTGGTCCACTCTCTGCTTCTTGTTCTCTCTAAACTCAACTGGGATGCAAATTGATTGCAAGCGGTGCAACTGGAGAATTTAAGGATAATCTTAAATTGAAAGCAATTAATTAGAATTTCTTCGAGGCTCTAAAACAGTCAGACCGAATTGATTTGTCTATTTGATACATACGCTTGATTGCTAAGAAAGGAAATCAACAGAGACTCTTACAATTGTATCCGTCTAGTGGCATTTTTTTTTGGACTTTTCCTGTCTACTTATTTTCAATTCTTTATTATTGTATGAAAACCAGTTGAAAATTGTATATTATCACTGAGAAACCTTTTTTTGTTTTGTTTTGTAGATATGATTTTATTAAAAGCCAGGAAAAGCATTTAGCTTGGTTTTTGTGCTAGACTAGAGCAAAACAAGAGTGACCTTTTTATACTGCGTCGTGATATTTCCCATGTAAATCTATAAGATTATTTTTATGAGATTCCAAGTAGGATAAGAATAATAGTTGTTGGCTGAGTAGTTGACGCAGTTAAAAATTTCCAAACTCGGTTGCTTCAACGTAATCAGTTCCAGACAAACTAACCCATTTACGCTTGTTCAGAAGTAGGATTATCAAGAAGAGTATCAGACGATAACAACAGCTGTAACGATTAATATCAGATAAGACATCGGCCCTCATCAACCTTTCTTTAATAGTTCACTTTTAAAAATAACAACACATTTTCAGCATTGATTGAAAATGTAATGATAGCATTCGAATACTCACCAAATGCGAAAAAAAGAAAAATTTTCAAGAAATTTGTCGTGAGAAATCGATCGATTAATAGATCTTTATTCTAGAATCTATTCAATACAATGATAATCGTTAGGCGTTAAGTGAATTTAAAAGTTGGACATGCGGAACTTAAAAGTTATTCATTAAAGACAAATTTTAAATTCCATCCTTATTCTATCTATAAATTTAATTCTTACTACTATATCTGCTGCTGCTGCTTAGATTGTCCACTAATCAGAATGTAGTAGTTGTTTGAATTTCATTTACACTACTTAGAAAACCTTAGAAGGAAAATATTATTTTAGTATTAACTTGCTTCAGTTCTCTTTTCTAGCCATATACATTTTGAACTAATAATATTCATTTCTTCTTCCCATATTTTTTGTCTGATGATAATTCTTTGTCTAATTTGAAATCTATTTCAATTAAAATCTTTCTGTGAATAAAAATTTGTTAAAATCTGTTCCAGCGCTCATTTTTGCTAGCGCGAAAGTCTTCAATGACAATTCATTCAATTGCTTTCAAATAGTTTATGATTCTGACAAAAATAGAGAAAGAAATTACATGCAGAAATTTCCAAAGCAAATCTTTAGTTTCAGATTTAATTTTAGAGAAAATCTCTTTGTGAACAAAAATTTCGAAATCAATTAATGAAGTATAAAAAAAGACAGAAACTTTATAAGGTAATGAAGTGATAAACATGATCTTAAAGTGGGGGAAATTGTTCTCTTCTCTCCTCACAACTAAATTCAAATTCGGAATTTTTAAAGCCTAATTTGTTACGTTGAGCAGAAGTTTAAACAGTTGTCAAAATTTGCACGGTTTTTCCGCATGAGCTTAATGAATACAGATGTCATTAGCAAAAACAATAACATGCATTTTTGTTTTTCGATATTTTTTTATTGCATTTTCACATGAATATCGTCAATCATTAGGACACTCAGCAAAACAGCCATTGCAACAACGTCATCAACACATTATTATTTATGTGAATTCTGATTTTGATTTAACAATTTTTATTTCTTACATTTTTGCTCATTTTCCAAAGAATTACAAGAAATTCTTTTCTTCTATAAAGTGAGTATTAACACTTATACTTTAAGGGAAATTGTAACATTTTATATATTAAAATCAGGATAAATTCTCTCTTCGTTTTTTTTCAATCGAAACTTGTGGATGTTTCCTTGCCCTTCTATTTTCACCAAAAATTAATCATTTTGTTAGATATGACAGAAGTGATTTCGAATGAAATTTTGCTGTATAAAAAATCGAATTTTTGAAATTTACAGCAGCAAAAAGAATGCCTTAAATCCATCGTCGTTGTATATGAAAGCCTCAATTTAATAAAAACTTTCACAAATATAAAATGAATGAATGAAGTATGAATTCTTATTCAATTCCCAATACAAATGACGGATGAAATTTTGAGAAGAGGTTGAAGAGAGAGAAAGAGAGGGAGAGATGGAGCAGGATATGTTAATAGATGAGGCGAATTCAGGAGATCTTGATATACTCGAGAAAAGAATTTATTCGTACAGCAAAACCACTCAACAATTCGTCTTCTAAACATCTTTCCAATACAAATAAAGTTGTTTTGAAGTTTTCGGTTTCATTTTACGAATAAGTCCTCTTTATGATATGTTTGTAGGCAGAATATGATTTCACTGTCTGATTTAATTTAGCAGTGATATGATCAAAGGCAACTTGTTAAAAGAACAAGTCAATTTACCTATCCTTATGGTCGAAGGGTTCGAGAATTTCAATTATATTAGCTTTCCGGAGAACTTTGTTGTTTGCTCTTTTCGTTCAAATAAATGTTCAAATAAATATAAAGTTTATTCTTACTTCATTTCATTACCATCCGATCGGTTCTCCAAATAATTCAGGGATATGATAGGGTAACTTCTTGGCCCTGAGCAATTAGATTAGGAAAAGCTATAATAGTTGCTGGTGTTTAGACTATTATAAAGCATCTGAAGTCAGACTTAAGGTCGGAGATTTTTTTGAATTGTTATCTAACAGATACTGATATTATAATATTATTATCAGCAGCATCATCTACTTTCATGCCGTTGATTTCCTGTTGATTATAGATTGCGACCTTCAGTTTAATTCTGCCTTTATTTCTATAAATAAAGAGATTATTTCACTTAATTCATCTTAAGACTGAGGTGAGTTGAGAAAATTTTAAAACAGTCAAACGAATTTAAGAGAATATTCTTTATTAGAAGAACATGTTAACAAGTGGTTCGTCAAAAGACCTACAGTCCAAGTAGTGGAATAATTAATGTTGCCTGAAAAGAAACTAATTCTAAGATCATTACTGCCCAGATCACCTTAATGCTACTACTGTTCAATTTAGTCTCAAAATGATCTTATTTTATCGCAATGTCCTAATACTTTTACTTTAAAGATTCCTTAACTTTTTTGGAATCTTATCATTATTTGATAGTAAACTGAAAGTCAAATATTTGTCAACATGGACAAGGAAGTGAGCAACATCTTCAAGTGTCAATGATCATAAAAAAATTCTGAACGGAACATTCATTGTGGAACATTTTTTAATCTTTAGTTATTACGTGGCATGCAGAAAGTGTTGAAATTTACTCAATTTCTAACACTTTTAATGTTTCATTGTTCACTGAAGAAAATTTAGAGAGCTTATTTGCAACCTCTTAAATCAAAGCTCCTTAATTTGATGGTAAATTGATATTTCTAGTTGAAATATTGTTCGAAAAGGTTAGAGGATATGTTGCAAGAATGAATCTAGGCACTATGAAGTCATTTGTTTAATCGATATTGAGATCAGCATTTGATAGCGAGTTTACTTTTATTTTGAATCAGATGGACGGATCGTAGTTGTAGAATTTTTTGAAGAGCGTGTGATCTATTGCTGATTGCATATATTTATTGCTGGGGATTTTATGTTTATTGCATTTTGTAAGCCTAGACAATAATATTTTGACCCAATATCATTGTAATGATATTCTCATTTTATGGACTTGACCTTTTTTTCTGGATCTTTTTCACTTTGCAAAAAGCATTAGAAAATCTTCTAGTCTTTTTCGATATTATTGAGCTTATTTACCACTGCATTCATTTCTGGTATTTCAATGCTTTTTGAATTAACAAATGCAAAACGATTTAATAGCTAAGATAAATTCTTTCTACCAAAAGTCGTAATGACTTAAGAATCAATCTCGATCTGATCTTCTCAATTTGAATAATGCAAATAGGAAAGACAAAATTAGTCTTTAGCTCTTATAACAATCATTGGCACTTCTTTTTTCCCTTACATTTTTTCAAGAAAATTTCCTATCAAAAATTGGAAATAGTGATATCGTATCAAGTCATTCATTATACATTAGCTTGAAATTTTTTCAAATCATAAGTTCAGAAACCGAAATCTGAACTTTCTCCGATTCTAATTACTCCTGCAGGGAATTATAATTTCTCTAAATACTTCCTTGAACATATACTTAGGCCCGTATGGATTTTTAGACGAATCAATAATTCATAAAATCTGCTTCACTTACAAATATGCATCACTTTTTTGTTAACCTAATTTCCTTCTCAATTTGCATGAATAATTGAATTAAAATTTAAGCCAAAATTGAATATTTCATTGAACAGTCATAATTCTGCATTTCTAAACATGCATGATTTAAATAGCAGTGGCTTTTTTCTGAGGAAAAAATACTAATATGCAGAAAGCCCGAACTTTAGAATCTTAACCACTTCTTGAAATTTGAAATTATCGAATTTTACTGTATTTTTTAGAAAAAATCTTTTGTTCCAAAAAGAAAACAGATCTTTTTGCTCCTCCAGGTTTCACTGTTTTAATTATTACAGAAGACTTAACTTTAACAAAGTGTGTGCACAGAAATTAAAGCAGAATATTTTTCATTAATAATAGGTAATTAACTTTTATTTGCGACATGTTCTGAAGACAAAGAACTTTCAGAATTTCCAATATTAAATTTGTTGACACTAATTCTTACTAAATTAGTCTTTAAGCTGTTGAAAATTTGTAAATATATCTGATATTTTGGCCTGAACGCAGTTCAACTCTATCAATTTGAAATGAAAAATATTCTCTTGGGAATAATTTTTGAGCTAATTTTTCTCATTCATAAACAACATTCACCAATTATATTTCAGAAATTTCCATTTATCGTTGTCTGTCTAATGAAGGCTATTTTTGTCTTTTTTTTTTGATGAGATGAGTTTTGTCTATTAAATCATAAAAGATTGACTTAATTCTCTAAATTTGCTTTAATCTATTTGAATTGCTGAAAACTGTTTAAATTAATATAGAATGATCAGTAAAAATCAATTTGAAGTGTTCGTTTCCTTGCACTATTTTTTGCAGGTTTATTCAGACTACGAAGTATTCAAATAGTACTAAGTCAAAAGTCAACAATGCAACAAATTAAAACTGATTTTGATATCACTTTTAGTTTCTGCAGAAATTCTAATTCGAATTTGTCCAATGTAAATTTATTGAGAATTATGATAGAGTTTTACTGATGTGAGGAATATAATAATTAATAAAGATAACTTAAGTTCTAAAATTTGTTCATATTGACTTTGGCTCATCAATAAAATATTTCAAAGCTTGTTTGTCCACATTTCATTTGTCAAATATCCAAACTTTATTAAAATTTCAAATACGCTGTCATCTGCCTAATTCCTCTGGACATCCATTATTTAACAGTTAAACTATTAATTTTTTGCTGGCAATAAAAGATCTAAATCCAAACAAAAGATCGAGCTGCACACTTTTGCTAAATTCTGTTTTGAGACACATTTCGCAATACTGAATTTTCTTCAGGAATGTATTACAAACACAGTGTGAATAAGGATAATTTAAGCTATTCCAGTTGAATGAAGAAAGAAACATTGTAAATGGATTACTGTTCTATTGCACTCCTGGTGATCTTTTCAATCGGTGGAATGATTCATCCCGCAACAGAAGGTTTCTTGGATGATCATCCAGATTCTTATTGGCTGGTAGTGGATGTGCTAGACATCGAGTGGCGAAAAAGATGCTTAACAAATGCCGGTTGCGCGGAACCAAGATTTCAAGTAGTCAAAATCAATACTGCCAACAATGAAGCTAATTTAATTAGCTGGCCTGTTACACTTAAATTAGCTGAGGTAAATCACCAATAAAACGTTTGCATAAACACTGTATTACTTCCAAATCATTTAGTTAAATTTTAATTAATTCATGTTTCATACATGTTGTTATAATAAAGTGGCAACATAGCAATGAAGGTTAAGAATTTTCTAAACTTTCAGTTAAGTAACTCTAAAAGTCCACCATTCCTCATGAATATAATAATCACTTGATTCCTGATCATCCGGAAAAAAGTTTTATTTCGAGCACTGACATTTCAAGAAACTATAAAGTGTTCTTTTCACTTTTGTCCAAAAGCCATCGTCTGAAGAAACATCATTCATAATGTAATACACTTAAAACTTTCTACCAGAATAATTCGGAACCAATAACTTTTGAATTCTCAGACCAAAAATGGTCCAAACGAGAAGTTGGCACATTCTATTCCACTGATTAATGATACACACAGTTCAAATAGTTAGTAATTGAAGTAGTGAGATATTGTACTCTAGTTTTCTTAAACGTCAAGACATCGGGGATCAGGATCTGTGTAATTTCTATACCAGTTTGTCTAAACTTATTGCTTTCTAAAAATATGTTCAAGAGCACTTCGCAACTTATGCAAATGCCTTTGAAAGCGAAAAAAAGTTATAGTTGGAAAAACTTAGGATTTAATTTGTGAAATAAGTTAAGTGCGAACTGTTTCATTCTTATCTGTCATAGCGCTTTGCATATTTTCAACAGTAGCATAATTTTCGAAAATTTTGGACCTAATGCTGAAAATCATGATTTTGAAAAATTTTAACTTATATCAACTTCTCTAAAGTTATTGCTTTTATGAGAACGCATAATGTTAAAGATTTCTGATTTTTATGCAAAAGGAAATTTAATATGTAACATGTGCTCTTCATGATTTACTTCCATAGAAAGCAACCGATTTCAACTGACTATTTCCATTGATTTCAGACACGAAATGAAATGATTACTATTTTCTTCACAGAGATTCTTCTTGTTCCATTGCTTCTTTAAAATTTTGCAGGAAACTTCACGTTTATTCATATCGCATTGGATATCAAGAAGTGTTAGCGATATTGTCTTAAAATGTGAAGTGGCTGGCTTAGATCCTACGTACGGATTTCCGAGGATATGTGACACTACTCCTTCCAAACGAATTCTTGACGATGAAGTTTTCTCATAAATTACCTTTCAAAACTTAAATAATTTCTCACTCTAAAAGATATTAATTTTATAGAACGATTACCGACCATCAACGAAGCAATATTCAAGCAATGGGAAACTTGTCTTAGAGGTGAAAGGGAAATGTTTCAATGCATCACTTGCTCTAAAGAAATACGATCGTTGTCCAACTTGTGTGGAACATCGGAGTATTGCCGTCATTGAGCAAGTCCTAACCTTTTCACTGCATAAAATATTCATTTCCCTTATTTAGGAGAAATAAAACTGTGCTCCTTTAAGAATCAATAATGAATGAATTATATTAATTGTTGATTTCTTAACGCTAAAATTAAAGGAATCGTATAAAACACTAAAAACTATCAGATAATTATTTCGCCTTTTTAATTTTTGATGATAAGCATGATATGAAATAATTTCAGTACACTGATCCGGAAGCGAGCAACGATCTCTTTCACGGCAGCAACCAGTTTCTGTATGCTGTGGTGATCTTGTCAGCATTTACAGTTATTTTAACAACAGCACTTGCTTGTTTATTGATTGCTTTCCTGCATCAGAAACATCAGTTAAACGTGTCCACGTCTAAAGAACTCTTACGTTCAGAACTACCAACACATCCGTTACGCACCTATGAGGATGACTTGAGGTTATTACTTTTCCAGATGACAGCAACTATTATTCTGGTCATTCATATCCCAAATTATTAATCATTGTTAATTACAAATACGATGAACTATGGGAACAGGTACCAACAATACACCCACAATTGTCATGTCGAAGTTTCAAAAACAAAAATAATTTCAGACTAATGCCTCCTTCATTTATGGGTCCTATAACAAATGTGATGGCATGAGCCCAGTCGAATTGTCGGAAAACTTCACCAAGTTCTTCTTTTGGAACTTCCTGTTGAAATATAAAACGAGCAGATAAAATTTATAAATTTCAATCTCCAACTTTTGTCATATGAAATGCTGTAAATTGCGTCGGTTTTTGATGCGTGCTTGTGGGATATTTTATGGAAAATTTCTTGTTTCAAAATAACTATTCAGTATTAAATGTTTATCCAGTATGCATTGTGCTTGTTTCATGCTAAAGTTCACCCAACATTCGTCATCTAACTAATAATTTCAATACAATAAACTTCCTAGAAAGTTCTTTAAAGTTAATTTTTTGAATTTTATTTCATTGGTGACGATCAGGATTTCAATTTACTCTTTCGTGTCGTTTGAAAATGAAAATTTACATTGCAGTGCAGCTTAGCCGCTCGAAAAGAGATGATTTTTGAAAACAATTTTTAAACATTTTGATAAAGAAGCGATATAAAAGTGTCAATCTGAATCACCATAGGAAATATCCATGAGAAGTGATAAAGTTCAATTTTGAAAAAATCAAATAAACCCACATTGAATTACAATCAGGTTTTAATGTTTGTTTTTCTGGATTTCTGTGTCACAGTAATTCTTTATTCATTCGGGAACATTCGCAAAACCTAAGTAAAATTACTTGAAAATTATTGACTTAGTATTCAATTACAAAACAATTTCATCAGAAAAGATCGACAAAGGAACAGTTGAAACGAATGCTATCGTGAGTTAATGTATTGCTATTAGCACATCTCGATGTCACTACTTGTATTTGCTAAATTTCCTATTCAATTTTCATTACATAAACAACCTTACTCATTTCAATATGATATGACGAGGTGTCAGGAAATATTCAGGAATACCGATCCAGCACAATGTGATATTTATTGTTCACCATTCCATTAGCAATATCGTTTATTTTTAAGTCAAGTTTTAACCAATATCTAATATGTATTGGGTAGTGACAGAGAAAATCACCAAACGAAATAAAAGAAAAAATATTTTTATTCTTTTTTTGGATGAAAGATTTTCTACAGTCTGCGACAGACATTTGATTGATGACATTGTTTAGAAGTCACTGCACCAATCTTAGTTATTTTATATAAGTTTTGTGATAAGCGTAAAGATAGATAAGAATAAGAATGTATTGATATTGTTTAGAAGTATGGAAATTAATTGCTTCCAATGACCTCACTTCGTATATGTCATTTATTTCATAAAATTTATTATGTAGTGTTTGCTTTTGCTTCATTTTGATTTTCGAACTTTGCCTTGTCCCTGCAAAATGTTGAATGGTTTGAACTGAGGAAGTGCATTATAAGCAAAGCGTTGATTTGCTTTTATATTGCTATTGGAGATTTTTTCGAGAAGCCTTTAACCATCAAATAATTTCATTTCTTAAAATTCGAACAGTCTGTAGTGGCGAAAGAAAACATTTGCTATGACGACATCATTTGCTAAATGGTTTATTTCAAAAAATAAAGATTTACACATGCCCTCCTAGATACTCTCCATACGGTGAGCTTTTTTATTGGTGATACTATCTGTTCACATTCATCAACCTAAGCATCGTTATTCATTGGTGCCGATTACTTTTGTTCCCAACCTCTCTAAACATTTTACAATTTATTCAATAAATTTTCAAGATTTTAAGTCCAATTTTGCGCAAAACTGTCAGTGCACTGATTTCATCTACTTAATTTAAAGCTAAGAATCGTAGAATAATTAGTGGCGTCCATCAAACCGATCTATGTTCTACTCGAAACCTTTCAATATAAACGTTTCCGCTTAACAAAAAATTCACATCTTTCAAATGCAGTTTTATTTCTCCCTTCAGTCTCAAGTGAAACAGAAGGATCAGCAATATGAAAAGAGATTATACGATAGTATAGGAAACTTTCGTTTAATATGACCACGCTTTGGTAGAATTAGTTAGCTCTAGTGTATATTCATATGCGACTTTTCAACTTGGTCTCAAAAAAAAAAAGTTAGAATAAATATGAATAAACTTTTCAATAAAGTGAAATTATGTCTAAGAGACTCATTTCAAGTAGTGAGTTAAGTTCGTGTAGGGATTTGATAAAATAAAACAAGCAAATGTGCTTCCTTTATCATTCAAATAGATCTAAGTACTGGACCAAACTGCTTTACTGCTGTCGTTTGGGAATTATCGGTTCTGAATCCCATCTTCAAATATAGTAAATCTCAATTATTTCAATAGCGATTTATCCAGCTGATATTTACTTGAACTTTATTTACATCTATTTCAATTGTTTGTTTAGATATTATTTATAAAATCTAATTGCATTTTTACCAGTTTATTAATTTGTTTGCCTTATCACCGATTTACCTTGTTTCTATTCCTTAACAGTTTATCAGTTTATCTAATTCTATCAGTTGATAATAATACAGATGTTGTTTATGTGCAATAATATTTCATTAAGGTATTCCTGAATAAATGTTTTATTTATTCAAATTTCCCTAATGGTAATATTGTGCTTTAAAAAACTTTCTAAATTTGTGTTTATATCACATTTCTACAACGTGTTGTATAGAAATTTTGTTTTTAGCATATTTGACAGTTTGGCTGTGTAGAAAATCGCTTGATATAAATAATTCACACTGTGAAGGTGTGATGTTAACAATAATTAATTAATCATATCAATAGATATGTTATCAGAGTATAATATTCTATTTCACTGTTAGCTGTTCAGAATTTTTAGAGTCAATGAACGCTTTTTCTTGAAATTTGTTGATTGACTAATCACCTTCATTTCTTCCTGTATGTTTTTTTATTGCCGATCGCGTCCCACCATCAGTTGTTTATCACTGTTTTTTATCATCACTTCCTCTCATAATTATTACCATTGTCGTTATTATTAGTTTCATAGCTGTTAGTATTACTAATATAGCAGTGCATTAATGCAAATGCAGTTATTTTGATCATACTTATTGCTTACTTAATCACCATGGGTTATTATCCATTAGTTTAATTTCGTTATTTTTACTCAAAACAATGGGAAATGTGAGATCTTATGTTTGTTTACAAATATTGACTCGTTAACAATGTATAACATTAGAGTAAGACTTCGGAACAACATTAGTTAAATTGCCAATTTAAATACGTATCACTTTCATGGCTTTCATAAATTTGTTGATTTCATTTGTGAATTTCATTGTCCTTCTGAAAAATCAAATTTAAAATAGTATGGGAGATATTTTATTCAATTTCGATTTGCTGATTTCTATTTCGCTTAAAATGCCAAGTCAAGTTCTGGTCCAATTTAATTACTTTATCTGTTTTGAAAGGCTTGTTATCATTAATAATTATGATGTGTAGTTCTATCTAAAACAAAACCGATTTTATATTCAACTTCGTTCGCTGAAAGAGAACTGTAGCCGTGGTAGTAAGATAATTATTATTAGTTATGTCTGCTGAAATTACTACTGTTTGCTACAGAAGACGTATTCCACATGTGATTTTGACATTAAGATAATAAGAACGCTGAACGATAGAATGAATGGCACTTCAATCGGTGACAAAGAAACAATGTTCCATTTTGGCATACAAATCGGAAATAAAACGTTATGCGTTTAAACCATATGTTTGCATTCATTGTTTCGTCTTTTCAGCTATAAAGCTCTAAAAAATTTACCGATAGTGTAATGATTCATTACTTTCAAGTTAAAAGTACGATTTAAATTTTATCGAAAGTTTAAAAAGTCAGAATACTAGCCATCCTACTGAAGACCTCTTTTCAACTTCATTCCAACATTATTTTAGGGAGAGGAAAGATAATTACTGATATCATCATATAACGTATAATGTTGTAGTCTCATTATCAGTAGTCTATTGAAATGTTCCAACTAATGTGCGATTTTGAACATCATACAAATATCGGTCATTTGACCGGTGCAGTGTCTAATTCATTAGTTTACGATTATTAAATGGCAATTTTTATTGCATTACTGAATAGTCAGTATGGTTATTTTGCACTCACAGGTGCAATGTCTATGATTATTAGCATCGATCAGTTGCATAAAAAAGAATCTCCGCAGTTGCATCTAACAAATACTTCTTTTTTGCTGACGGAGAATTTTTTTACCAGAATAGATATATTAATATTCAAATTATAAATTATTCCATACTGATATTAATATTCAAATTGTTTCGGTTTATATAATACCGTAATTCCTGTAATTTGCACTCTCATTAAATGTTCTAGAAGATTTGATCGACCTTTTGACCTCTCTCGTAGTTTGACCTCTTTCGAGTAAGCTGTTTGCAGGGGCAGTTTTTCTAGTATATCAACTTTTCAGAATTAATGATGCAAATGGCATCCTGTGTGGTGAAATAAGAAAATGTTTATCGGTGTGTCAGAGTGGCTGCTAACAGTGCTGTCTATTGTGTTGATCCTGGTACCGATTATTCACTCCGGTTGTTACCAAAAGCAGTTATGCTGCTTAGGATTTAACTTTACTTGTATCGGAATTGACAATGGAATTGGTCATATACCTGTAAAATTTCGTCGGCAAAGGTTGAAGAAAGATCGAAAAGGCAAATGGGATCCTGCTGTTTATAATAGAAAAATGAAACGAAACGACAAATTGGAGTTGCGAGAATTGATTCCTTTGGATAGTAGGGGATTTGGAGCGCTCAGTAATCATGGTTAGTTATTTTTGTGAAGGATTCACTTTCTCGTTACTAATTCCAAAATGAGATAAACCGGTGCTTTGACTTGATCCTCTGATGTTAATGATTTTATAGCACAAATGCTTTTGTAATGAAATTCTACGGCAGAAATAATGTTGCGAAGTTTAATTGATTGAGTAAACAGGCAGTAGAAGAGTTCATTTTTTTTTCGTATTTATCTCTTTTCCCTCCGTTCCATTCCATTCATTCTAATAAGCCATCGTTTCGTTGCAACAGTAGCAAATATCTTGAATCCTCGAATAACCATTTAAATAGGTTTTTATAATAACTCATGTTTCAGACTACGGTCTATTCGATGATTCTTTGAACAGTCAACAAGAACAAACTGAAGCAGTAAAACTCCTTAATAATACTACGGTATCGCCATTTGTTCGTTATCAACTCATTTTCGGTCAGCCATTTTACCCCAAAGGACAACAGCCGGAAGCAACACTTTATTATCAACGCCACAAACTTATCCGGTATTTGGGTCTGCTGTGAATGTTAATTGAATATTTAATTTAAGATGTTCTCACTACTATAAGATTATTTTACATAAAGTTAGAAGTATCGCCAAGACAAATGCTTATGAAAGAAAGTATAGATTTAAAAATTTTTCTTACCAATAAGAAAGGGAATGATTTTGCAGGAAATCGTTTTTTCTTGAGGAAATCATGTTTTTTGAAGTTCACATCCTATCAGTTTAATGTCATTTGTTGTTTCATGATTGTTAATTATATTTTTTATGCTGTCGAGAAATAATATTCAAATGACATTATCACTGTAGGACTTTGTTTTCATGGTTTCTTGAATTAATGTTTTAAGAAAAAATTATGAAAGATTATCGTGAAATGATCTCAAAAAGTTATAGACTTTTACATTTAATTGCTTATTTCAGGTATTCATTACTGAATCGTCATATTCCATTAACAGTGAAGGATTTCCGAAGAATCGAGTGGCCAAATCATGTCAATAAGTTGGCATTTTTGAGAAATACCGCCTATGATAACTTATGCTATTGTGATGAGAAGTGTGTGATATTTGATGATTGCTGCTCCGACTACTCATTCGTATGCCAATGTACGTTTCCCTTCATAGAACTGTGAACGGGCTGAGAGTGTACATTACTCACAGAGCTTAAAGTTTGCAAATTTTAACTTTAACTCACTTTGAAATGTTATTTTTGAAATGATTAAATAAAAATTAACTTTCCGTGCATTTTATAAAGTATCAGATTTGAAATCGGTTAATTAGGATTCCATATACAGCATCTGATTGTGTTGTCGGCGAATGGTCAGCTTGGTCTCAGTGTATTCCGGATCAGGGAAGTTGTAGAACTGGTGTGCAAACCCGAAAGCGTACCATCGACAGGAAACCAGAGCACGGTGGAATTGAATGTCCATCACTGGTCGAAAAGATGAGTTGCTTCAAAGAATGTCCACAACCTAGGAGGCGACACCAACCAGGTTTATTTTGTAAAGAATTTTGAAAGCAAAAAGAATGTTTATAATAATTATTTAGTAAATGAGGAGGCAAATTTTTTTCAAAGCAATTTAAAATTGTTCATATACACTATCAAAAAGGAAATGCTGGCAGGTAGGTTAACTTAATTGGATTCGTCGTGACAGATATATTTGAAAGTTCTTTCTGGTATGCTGAAACGATTGTTCTTTAAAATCAGTTTCCTTTTTCGGTCGTTTCAGACAATTTTTTAAAAATCATCTAACTTTCCATAATTTCAAAACGACATTTTAACTGTTTAGGAATTACACCTGTAGCGCTTCTGCTGGATTATTCATACAACAAAACACGTGAAAGATTCAGTCGGAGCAATATTTACAAGAAAATAATTGGTATAGGAAACAATTTGCTTTAGTTAGTTTTCATTACTGAAATGTTTAATAATTATGAATGTTAATGACATCTTTGGTGTTGAATTTTTGGATTTCAATATCTTGAAAAGTATTCTAAAATTGATAAATTATGTTTAAACTTGTTAAAATTAAAATAGAAAAAAACTATCAGTAACAGCACATGTCGGTCCTTTTATTTTCTTGTTGAGCAGATTTTTTAGGAAAAGCAAAAATAATTGGTAAATTATTAGTCTATTAAACTTTAACCTATGGCTATTTAGCTACTGTGGAATTTATGAGTTAGGTTGGGTGAATTCAAACTGTATTGATAAAAAAATCGGTATTAAGCTTTATGCGAGCAATAATATCTGTGTAGAATGTCAGCCAGAAGCGCAAGTGCACAGTAATGCCAATAAGTAAGTTGCTTAATCTTTTCTGGCAATTTTTACTTCATTTTTCAATAATCTTTCAGTCTTAACAATAGCAAAACATTTAGCTCGTTGCTAGAACTCGAGATGTGTTGCAAGGTGGTTAGTCACTACGATTAGAGCAAACGTCTGCATTCAGGTACCTAAGGGGAACTTCTGTCTTCTTTGTAGATGCACATCTGATCTGAATGACGGAGAAACTGGATTCTGGAAATTGATTGGACCGAAATCATGCAATGGTATCTGGAAAAGGTTATTCAGGACAGATAATTGTCGCTGTGAAATAGAATTTCCGAAGCACGATGCATTTTTGTTTGTTTAAAATTAACAATGGTAGTATAGAGAATGGAAATGAAAATCATGCAAGAAAGTGTTTATGTGATATTTATGTAACTATTTCCTGTAGTAGAATGTTAAATTAGACTAACATTTATCATTTCTTTACCTGAAATACCTCACGATATGTCAGTATCACGACATGCCTGAGTTGGCTTCTCACTTCCAACTTCGTTTCGTTCCAATAGGGAAAAAAGGCCATGCAATTTTTGTCGTTAATTATACACTGAAATTTATAGAACATTGTTATATGGTGCATTACTGTACTGATTAATTAACCCAAAATCAATCAGTGAAATTATTTATAGGCACCGTCAATTTGATTCCTTATTACAAATGTACAATAATCAATATTTCTTACTTTCATCAAATTTTTGCATTGAAGCATTATTAGTTTATTTTAATTTTATTGCTTCTCTGACTTCTTCGAATTATTAGAAATTGGAGGATTGCGAAAATTAATCCAAAAAGTTGATGAAAACGCAATAATTGATTAATAGAAAAGGAAACCTGAATTCCATGCCTAACCTAACTGTAGGCAAGTTATTGCACCTAGTTTGTTCAATCTTTGCTTTCCATTGTCGATACCTTATCCATTCTCCTCTGTACAGCAGAAAAATGGTAACCCATCATTACTATTTCCTAACTACAGAAAGTAAGTTATTCTTACCACTCTATTGAAATTTTGAAGGGAGTACAACTTTAATTGATTTTCAATAGATAATTGAGTTCTGCTTTATCAATGAAATTATCGACATAACATTTCATCTCAAGTTATTATCAATGTTGGGAAATGAATTTTATTGATCAGTTCTTTGTTTCATCAGGGATGATAATATATAGCAGTGGCAATAAAATTTCAGTTGATAAAACCGAATAAATGTCACTTTCTTTTTATAAATATGATTAAATTGAGTCAAATTGTATTTAATTGGAAGAAATTAATTTCAGATTATTTGCACTAGTCTTCCATAATATCGATTACACTGAAAAAAGTGTGGTCTGGCTTAGCATGCTATGATTCATCTTTAAGACATGATGAAAATAACATTGAGAAGCCAGATGTAGAAAGTAAAAGAGCCAAATAACCTAATTCGATTTAAATGACCTAAAAATTATTTCATCGAACATATTTGGATGATCTGGCAGGAATGGAAGAAAAAAATTTGGAGTTAAGATAGATTTTCGCTTTATTTTAATGATAAGTTCCGTATAAAGTTACCGTTACACTTGCATGACATTTTATTGTTATAATGTTAACTGTCTGTAGTATTTTTGATAATGGCAAATATTCACTGATATCTTTGGGAAAGGAAGGATTATTTTCCGCAAAGACGCATAAGTGGAAAAGTGAAAAAAATGCCTATTTAATAGCAATGAAGAGAATCAGCTCACTTCTTGATCTATAAGGGAGTAAATTATCAAGCGAATAAGTTGGAAATAAGTTAAAAAACAAGTAAAATAAATGAATAAATGATTAGATAATCAATAGTAAAAACATTCATCAAAGACCAATTTCAAATACTTCAATAATGTCATTTTGCGCATGAATTTTTATACTGAATTTTTATACCGGCAACATAATATCTGCAAAAACACAAATTCATTTTGTTGCAGCAAATTCCTTAACAAAAATATGTAATTTTAAATTAATAATCAGTTTAGAATACGGCTTACTGATAGCATTAAATTTTGAAGTACTTAAATTCGAAAATAATATCCAAAATAATTAAAAGATACCTTTCATTAGCAAGAAATATCCCAAACAGTTCTAATTCTAAGAAATTTTTATAACAAACACTACAAATTGTTAAAATAATAGTAATAATATTTATCAAAATGAATTATTTACTTATTGTATAATATTTTAGTAAAATCTACAAAAAATTAATTAGCCACATTTAAAAAAAGTAAATAATTTTTTGAATAAATGTGGTAGGTATTTCTTATATGCAAACAAGAAACATTTGAATATTAAGAAGTGGAAATCAGTGACAGTCTTTGTGGTAAACTTTCTACATTATAGGGTAACTTAAAGAATTTCCAGGAAATCAATTAATGAAGAATGAAAAAGAAGCGTGAACTGATAGCACAAGCGCTTTATGCGGAAAGATTGTCGCCTCAAATAGATTGATGGTTCCCCTACTTTATTCGTTAACAGAAAACATTCCGATTACAATCAGCGTTTACAGTTGCTGATAATTAAAAAAGCTATTCTTTAAATGCTAAAAGGAATAGTCTTGTTTGGTAAGATAACTTATTACTGTATTCAGAAGTTATGGTATGACCTCTTCTGCTCACATTAACAGAAACTACAAACCGGTTGTAAAAGATTTATAAAGAAAACTATAATGTACCAAAACAATATTCCCACTGATAAAGTTCTGGTGATAAAACACCGACCTCAGTCACCCATACAACATCACCAACCTTTATTGTTTCCTCAACATCTGGGAACAATTTCTTTCTTTTCCGCTTCTTCCCTCTGAAGTTTAATTCCAGAAGAAAATTTTGACCGAGATCGATAATTAAGAATTTCTTTCATACATTCTTGAATTCCTTCCTAATAAGCCTCCCATTCCCCATTATCAAGCTTTTGTTTACGATCGCTGTTAGCATCTGTAAGCAATATGTGCAGTTTTGTGTAGTAAAACTCAATCCCCCTCTTATCTCACTTTTCATCCGATCCCAATATCATCATCTCAAATTCCCTTACTATCTTCTCCATTATTTATAACCATTCATCCCTACACTGCTACAGTATGATTATAGTCATTTCTGATTTCCACCTTTGAAATCGATTTTAATTGACAACAACACATTTCACAATCTTTTGTTAAAGATTTTGAAAACATTTTAACAATTCCATTTGATAATGTCAAGTAGACGATGACACTGACATGACAATAATTTCAATTTTTATTATTATCAGTAATTGTTATCAGTAACTAAAGCAGCTGATATTCTTTGCTTAAACTGCAATAGATTTTATCAAATCAATTGATCATAATCGAACGACCCTCAATTTCCAATTTATTTCACTCACAACGATATAAGAAAAAAACCAGTCCCTTCCAGTGATCGCTATTATTTGTTCTTATCTGTTTCTCTCTTCTTTACCGACTCGTTTCTTCACACAAAAGAGAATCACAATGACTAATAAAGTACCTGTAAACTGATACCATCGACATTTCGCACCTTTCCGACTGGCAAAACCCATGAAATATCACTTTTGGACTCGCAAGTTACGACATTATCCTCTGAAGTTTGTTTACAAAAAACACAAAGGGACAGTTCTCTCTAAATGTAATTTTTTTTATGTCCCATTCAAATAGCGAATCTTTTTTATGTCCTATTCAAACAGCAAAACTAAAATAAACAAAGCCCTAGAGTGGTAGTCTTTAGAGTGGTTAAAAAGGATAATAAGCCAATCAGACATGGTTTCGGCCAACTTTGCCTATCAGAAAGACAATCCCTTTTGCGCTCTGGCTGATAGTTAACTTTATTGATTACATCGAACTTCTTTGTTCCACGGATGACGCTGCTGTTGGTACACTTTCTTTTCCTGTTGTAGTTGCGGTTACGGGCGGAGCTGTTTCGGTACCTTCATTAAACCAACCATTTTCTTCTTCTATAAGTCAAACTACGAAATCATCAGCATTTTGCTGAAGTTTTGGAATGAAATTAATGCACTGAAACTAAACTGGATGAAATTTTCTTAGATCACAGATTTAATTTTGAAGAAAACCGAACCTGTTTTGATGAAAGTTTGCATCGGTGATGTATCGGTTGAGTAATAATGTGGAAGGGAAGCCATTCCACCTCTCCACATATTAAACGTCGTTTGCAAATTACCATCACAGAGTTGCATCTCGCATCCGAACAGTCGACACCCATCGCCATTCATCTGCATAATTTTACGTTTAGCAGAGTTTTAAGAAATTCCGATACATTCCAGAGTGTCCTCAAAAGAGAATCCGAGAATGAAACTCTCAAAGAGCAAAAGGAATTTTGATATCAAGGTAAAAAATAAAAAAGGTCGAAAACCTGATCTAGAAAGCGAATATAATCTGTAGCAATACGTAGTGTATGAATTTTACTCATTTTATCAGATGGTAACGAGGGAACAATTCGTCGCAAAATGGCGAATGCATCATTTAGTTCTTTTGTTCGTTGTCGCTCACGACGATTTGCTGCGACACGTTGTTGTAGTGCCTCCTCTGGATTATCTCCCTATATATATATGATAATGGTAATAATGATGATGTTGATAACGATAATAATACTAATGATTATGATACTGATCAAGCAGTGATAATTAATGTTAAGAAGAAATAACTGTTAAAAAAAACTGAAGAATTATAACATAAAATAAGTGAGAAAATGTTGTTGCAGAAAGGACAGATGGAAATTTTACAAGCAGTTAGTCTTCCTTTTATATAACATTTTTTAAAAAGAAAACCTTAAAAATTTCCAATTTTATTGCTAAGAATTCAGAGATAACTTTCAAATAAGTTTTGAATATCAGTACGGTTTTAAGACTTTAGTTAGAAATGCTTATCAAAATTATTAAAATAAGATCTGTTTTTAAAATTTGGCAGTAGACTTTTTGGTACAGTTGATATTAAAGGTTTACTAATTTTATTACTGAGATAACTGTCACAAAGTCAGGTAGAAACGAAATGCATAAATTGATGTGTTGCTGTGAAAAGAGCAATGTGGTAGTAAATGATGGTGGTGACAGTCATCATTGTAAAGATAAAAAGACAAAACGAATTAGCCAGTAGCATAAATCAGTGCGCAAAAAAATATTTTTTTCGGAGTGTTTCAAGAATATTTGGACATAAATTGGATTGCTCACTCCGTCACATTTAGTGAGGAAAGCTTTGATGTTAACTTCAAATATCAATGAATAAAAAAAGAAATACCTTACGCCTATTAGACCGTCTTCTGGTAACCATCTGGAGGGATAAACGATGACTTACCCGGAAGATATATCAAAACTCCTGCACCGCCCATTATCTTCTTCTCTCTTCTCATTTAACATCTTCCACACTTAACATTAGTATCAGCCTCCCAACTTACGGTCCTACTCACTGCTCAGTCATTTGTTACGATGATATATGCGCAGAAACGGCAGCTAACGTATGATTGTTTATATTAGTGTTGTTATCCTCTCCTGAACTCAACCATTGTTCCAAATAACAAATTGAAAGTTAACTTTAAAACTTCTTTAGTTTTCTCAACAGATTAGTTTTTAATTATGATGTGATTTTAAAAAAATGTCAGTAGTAAGAAAATTTTATACAAACAAAATCAAAAAATAAATCAATCATATAAGAATTATTTCGGTGATCAGATGAAGTCAATATGAATAAATATCAGCCTTCTTTCGGTAAAATTATGCACATCCATTTCATACTTTAAAAATAAAAAACGAAACTAAAAAAACAAACAAAAGTAGACTGTTTGGGATGATTTATACGAGAATGAAACTATGGAAACATAAGTATTTAAAAGTATATTGAATAAAATTAAATGAAGAAGCAGATTTTCGACCACAATGGATAGAGCGAAAAAATGTTAACTTGTTAAGGTTACACATTCGATATGCAAATGATGAAGAGGAAAAACGTCGGCCTACACAACTTTCTGGTTTCAGTTCTTCGAATCTTCCGTTTATCTTTCAACAGATTGCGTATGTTTGCATTGATTTATTTGCATCAGCTTTTTTTGAAAATATGTTGGCGAAAAAGTTTCCTTTTAAAAACCTTTTAAACTTGAATTTCAAAAAAAAATTTGAAAATTTCCTAAAATTATTCATAAAAATGCCATCCCATCTTCTCTTAGCCAAATGCATGTGAGAATTCGCTGACAATTAAAAGATTAAGTTCAGTAAGGGTCAAATTAATAATTGCCAATTTACGAAGCAATTTCTTGCCATCACTTCTGCTTCTGTTTTATATTTGAGAAGATCGTTAATTACAAGACCGTCTCTCCCTCTGTGTTCCTCCTGGATATGAGCGATCACAGCATTCTCGTCATGCAATGATTCAAATGGGCATAGCGAACATCTTCAAATAACAGAAAAAAAGGAATATGATTAAAGAAGAATAAATAAATTTAAACAGAAATTAGCTGGAAATGAAGCTTGTGCAGAGCGAATTTGACATTGGTTCTCTAAACGCTTTTGTTTTAATTCATCAACGATAGAAAAAATAATGAAAGCAAATGTTATTTTAATTTTCTGATTTATCACTTCATTAACTTTAGCCATGAAAATCAAAGCAGGCAGTTTTTAAACAAATTCCTAATTTAGGTTATATAACACTGATTAAAATTTCTCGGAGTTCAATAAGCAAAATATGTTGGAGTATAATTCATTCTCGAAATCTCGAAAAATCCGCAAACTTTACACTGAGAGACTTATTTCTCAGCTCAATAAATTTGCATACAATTATTCAAACCTGAAAATAACTTTTTTAAGATGCTTTTCGAGTAGATGAGCCAGTCGTCGTTTCTTACTAATTGTAGCGCCACACTGGCGACACTTCGCCCTACGTCCTTCATCAGAAATAGTAATATTCGACAAACGTTTTGGTCGTCCCGGAAAGCAGCGGTCATGCATTTCCGAGAAATCTGCTCGATGTTCAATCACATTAGCTATCGGTTCTAGGCCCTTAATTTTTTTTGAGATTCATAAGTTCATCTGAGGCACGTTGATATTCATATTATATAATAATGTAAGTGTACTAGGACTAGTAAAATTCTGTAAAATAAGGAGAACTCGGAAGTGTCAAATTCACAAATAAAGTCAACAACTGTAACTTACTTTAACCTCCTTCCTTCTATGTCCATTTTTCATATGTCTTCGGACAAGACGACTCTCGGCAGCACCGTAATCACAAAGAGGACACTGATGAAGTGACATTTTCAAATGAACTTCAGCAATGTGACGTGAAGTTTGACGCACTTCCACATCACAAATTCGACATCTACCAAAATAGAAGGTTCTCTTTACAGTAGATAAAATTAAGTCTCAAAATTCCGATAAATCTGAATATAGAAATAGGCTTTGTTTGCTGGATGAATATTTGAAAATTAAAAAACAAGAAGCAGCAATAACTTATTGAAATCTTCTAGTGCAGAAGTTGGTAAACGACGATTGATCCAACCCGGAAAACAACGCAAGTTCCATATTGCTATTTCTTTTGAAAATTTCAATAAATTTGCCGTGGGTGCTAAATCTGCGTTATCTCGATGCGCATATCTTAATTTCAATAAAATTTTCAGAAGTTTTTACAAATTTTAAAGTTTCAAGTGATATAAAAATTTTAACAAGAACCAAATCTATCGCATATCTTTTTGCACTTTTTAATGTGACCAACTTGATATGCGTCTTGACGTCTGATGAACAAGCGTGATGAGAAAATTCGCAAAGTGGACATTGGTAAAGACGGGGTTCCTTCAGATGATGTCTGTATACATGAATCTGCAAATTAAAGGAATAGTCGATAAGTACTTCGAAAGTTACTTAGAAGTGAGTACTGCCTTATAAAAGTCATTAAAAAATTCAACAAATCAGTTTAAAGAATACTATTGTTTAAGACAAAAAAAAATAATTTTTCCAAAAGTTTTATACCTGTCGATCTTCAGTCTTCATTTCTTGGCCACATTCACGACACTGAACTTTGAGTGCTTCGAAAGTCTTCCCATTTTGACTCGCTTTCTTTTCTGACCACAAGTTCTAAGGCAAATCCTGATGAGAATTTTAAAGACTTTTAAACAGCTTATTGTATTACATATTAATAATTCTAGCAATTTCTCAGTCATTTTTTCACTTTTAGAATTGTCAATTAGAAGTTTACTTCGAGTCTTCGTCCTGGAAAACATTGCTGATACATTTTCTGTAATTCATCTGTATGCTCTTCGATATTCGACACGGGTTCTTTCATACATCCACCGTGTAATTTCTCCATATGAGATCGTATTTCATAGGCATCTTGTCCTCCATGACCTTTACATATTGGACACTGATAAAGGGAAATCTTGAGATGATCCTTCGCTACATGACGCAAGAAATTCGATGAAGGTTTAAATTCTTTTTTGCAAAGCTGCAAGTGCTTCAAGTTTTCACATTGTGCAATGTTTGTTCCCAAGAAAAAAAAAACATACAGAGTAGTTCATACATTGAATTTCAGAGTTAACTCAATTTAATTCAGTTTAGTTCAACCTGTTTTTTTTTGTATAAATTAATCATATTAAAGAAAGGAATGATTAATATTAAAATATTTGGTCATTTTGATTTGGAAATTCTACGCACTCATTTCACTCCACGCTTTTTTAATATGGCTTACAACAAATTGATCGAAACGTAAACTACGACATTCTCAACATCGGGTAACTTCAAATCAGAAAACGAAAATATTAAAAAAAAGACAAATAAAGACAAACAAAGGTATATATTTGTTTAATAAAAATTTTGCATTTCCATAAAACCACAGCTAACCATGCAAATCCACTCATTCGGTTTTTCATAAGGCTCTTCCTGAATTACAGGTGGTTTACTAATGATTACCTCCGTTGATTTCTTCCCTTCCTCAACATCTGTTGTCACATCTTTCTTTACCTGCAAAACAGATTATACAGAACGGAAAGTCGAAGTCCAATAATACCGGATTTTATTTTCAGTGAGAGTTATGCATTATCGTAGGAGAAAGAAAAATAGTTGAAAATTTCAGAACTTTATAGAAAATCTGAACATTTTGTTTGTCAGTTTCTTCGATGTCCAACCACCAAAACTGCCTCCGCCTATGTTGCCAACCCGGAAAACATCGCTCGTTTAATCGATCTATTTCTTCTCTGAAAATCTAAATTTATGATTGCAAAGTGATTGTAAAACTAACTTTAAACTTCCAAAAAACTGAATGCTCGCAGTATGATCTGATGGACGAAATTTGAATGGTTTCAAGAGTCATAAAATAATGAAAATAAGAGATATGTATTTCAAATATTTACTTCTATCAAGAAATTTGCCTACTTGTAATCATTTTCATGAGAATAAGGTTCTCTGTTTGAATCATCTTTATGCATCCATTTAATATGCCACTTCACACGATGTATATCGTAGTTTGAAGCAAAAGAGCAAAGAGGACATTCGAAAATACGTTGTTGCTTTAAATGACGATGGTATACATGCCGTTGACGATCCGATTGTGCCACCTGAAGATAAATATTAGATGAAATTTAAATTTGAAATTGAACAGATATTCAGCATAATGAATAATTAAATGGTTCTGTGCATTCTTCACATGTCACAGAAACTAGTAATTACACACATTCTTGAATGCTTAGACTAGATTTTACCTGTATTTTACAAATTTGGCAAATATGACGCTCTCGAGGACGATTACCGACATGAGGTCGAACAAGCTTCATTGGTCGGTTTGGAAAACATTTCTTCTGTAATATGTTTTTCTTTTATCAATACCGATGTACTAGACAGTTACGAAATAAGATAAACAGTAGATTTCCAATTAAGGAGATTAGAAATCTGATGAAATATTTTTGACGATCTAAAATGTCTGGGTAGAAATTTCCTAGTATATAAAATGAAATGATTACCTGTAAGTCACGAATTTCCTGAGCATATCTATCCAAATTGGAGATGGGAGTAGCATCACACTGTTCCGGGTGAATTTTGTTGATATGCTTAGCAACGGTACAACTTTCGTAACTTCCAAAATCTTGACAAACTGGACATTGGTATAGTGACTTCTTCAAATGTTTTTGAGCTATGTGACGCCCTGGATAACGAGATTCTTCCCTATAAATGATCCCAGTTTGTTATATTTAATTAATTTTAATTAAAATTGAATTTCATTTTTTTTTTCAACTGTCTAAATTCATTTCACAAATTAAGAGAAGATCAAGCCCCAAACCATTACCAGCACAGATGACACGTCCGATCGTCTACAACAGCTCCTATGACTGATTGTCTCTGATTATCACTATTCATATTACAGCTGCCTACTTCATCGCAAGATGTATTTGTAACACTTCCATGGCTAACCGTTTTTAGTTCTCTATCGTCCGGAGTGATTTGATTTTGCTGAAAAGGTATTCACTTCATTCGGACGTAAGAGGTAAGAAAAGTACAACAAAAAGCTTTCAAAGTTCCCAGAATATCCTTTGATCAGAAATTCCCTGAAATATATTTTGACCAGAAGTTAAACCTTCAGTGTTGCTTTCTGTCTTGACAGAGATGATTTCTTCAGCTTCCAATCCGGAAAACATTGCTGATTCCAATTCTGGAACAAACATTTACTACATTTGTCTCAGCTGTGGAACCAGTTGAAATCAAAAGTTATGATTCGAAACAATCACTAATGATCTGATTAGTAGAAAAGACTAATTAATCTTAAACAATGAGCGCTGTTCCTCTGTATTGTATGTAACGCAGAATGGCTAGTGATTTGTATTATAAAAACAACACCAACTCATTATATCGGATTGAGTGGAAATGAAAGTTGGAACTGGGAATGAGTAACCTGTATTTCATGCTTATGAACTTCTTCATTACTGATAGGATATGCACTTCCTTGATGAATAGATGTACAGTGTTTACGCATCTCCCAAACTGAATTATTATTTGTATAGTCACAACATGAACACTGGAAAAGATCAGAAATTCGCAGGTGAAATTGATAAACGTGTCGTTGGCGTGCTGTTGTACAGACATCCACGTGGCAAACTTGACAATTTGATTTTCGAACAGCTTTCGAACTACTTGGAAAAGATATTGAATTCTGCACTTGTTGATCATTATTCAAATAGTTACCAACAGCTGTCGTTATTTTGCAGGATTCAGTTTCGAACGTCTGAATCATAATAGGTAATAAGTAGTCTGCTGAGTGATCACGAAGTACTTATGTAAAAAGAAATCTGAAAAAGGAGAGCGGCGACTTCAGGGTGTGGTATATCTTCTGCAACCGTATAAAGGGGCTTACTTCTCTAAATAAGAGTTCCGGATATATGAGTAACAGTGTCGAAAAACTTTTTAAATCCTCACAATATTAGATCGTTTTGCTATTGGCTGATAATCAGCTTCTCCAGGATCATCGCCTTCTAAAGATTTCTGTTTTTGTGAATTCATGCAAGATTCATCATCATCACGATCATTTTGGGGTACCTGTAAAAAATCGAACATGACCTGTTGTAGCCTATTTATATAAGGTTACAAGAAAATATTTATGAGACTTACTGACGATTGTTTTGTGGATTCCAGTGCCGTCTCTGCGAAAGCATCGTAGAGAAAATCGTCTCCCACATTCTGCAAATATTCATTCTTTGCAGTATTTTATGAACACTCGAAAATACATACTTCAGCAGTACTTTGTAGTTTTAATTCTAGAAGTACTAACGGAATAAGCTTTTTGGATTGTAGCAGGTGTCAGGTTTTTTCCAAAAATTCATTCTGCTTATCGTGATGTCTAATAAGCACAGTATCCCAAACACTGCTGGTGATATCACCACATCTTATTTCTACATTTTAACAATGTTTGCATTTTGACCAGTCATTAACGCAAATAAAAGACTTTAAAAAAATGAACTTCACTATGATAAGCAATATTGGTGAGAAGCCAGAAATGGGTTTTCCTGGTGACATTAGGAGCGAGTAGGGCGCGAGCCACGAATTTAGCGTGACACTCTACCAGATGCTCACGAAGTTGGAAATTTGTTTGGAAGCCTAACTCTGCGATGTGACCCGTTTGTTCTCGGTCCATCTGCAGATCACATAGAAGGCATGGTAGGAGCATTCAGAAGTTAGTAATTCTGAAAATTTAAAGAAGAATGAAGAAGTTGCAAATGTAATTAGTAGCAGTACCTGTCAAGTTGCTGAACTTAAGTGAGGCCCTTTTTGAGCTTTTGTCAAAGCTGGCCTCAGACGAGATGTTTAAGGGAGGAAAACCTGAATGACATATCCTTTCATTCATTCTCTCTCTCCTTTTATATTGGAATAGATTGCAGGCATTTGCAGGATAGGTTCGAGAAGAGATGCTTATGGCAGGCTGTGCTATATCATGCATCGAATGCGCTAGTTTTGGTGTTGCCACTGCAGTATAGCTACTTCTCGTTGTTGTTCTAGCAGGACTAACGTCATGCCACACGACGAGATGAGCGCTGTGCTCCTAAATGGATGGATGGATGGATTTAGTAAGGTGCAGAACACGAAGCAATTTCGTGCAATAATACAAGCATGCGGCGATGAGACATCGCTCCATGCCCATCTCCGTGTTGTCTCATTTTTTATCCATACCTAACATTACTCCAACAGCGTCCCGCTAGCGGTATACTCCTCCATAGGCTATTTGTGCATTACCACTCTTGCATTCAGACTTCTCAACCAAGTTATCGTCGGTCATTGAAGCACTCAGAAATAACAGATGAAACTTTTTTAATTTCCAGTCAAAAATTGAACATACAACTTCATTTTGTCCTGAGATTGATTCGTAAAAAAAGTGATTCAGTCCTGCGACACAAGAAGTTAGAAGTCAGCAAAAGTTGTCAATAAATAAAACAAATAAGTTCTTTCACGAAACATTTCATTACACCTTTAACTTCCTGACAAAAGCTTTCGTCTAATTATTTCACTTATTTCATCAGCTTCAATTCGTCGATTACATTCACTAAGTATAGCTGCACGCAATTTAGTGGCATGTCTTTTTGCTCCACTTTTCTGTATTTTTCTGACAAGTTTGTCATTTTCACGAATAACTTTCTCCACAATTTGAATGATTTCATCTTTATCATGTATTCGCCATAAATTCTCTTCATTTATAATCTGAAAACAATAGCAGTGAACAACTTTAGATTTTATGACATAAAAATATTTTTTGCCTTCTTCCGTATGTGTAAAAATTTAAATAGATTTGCGGCGTATTTGCCTTATTATGAAGAATTGTGTAAGTTCTACGAGAAACCAATCAATACTTCGGTTGGCGATTTGTCTAACTCTGCTTCTATATATCTTCGCAAGAGATCAAAAGTTGTCAGCTTGGTTAATCGTTTAGTGTGAAAAAGATGTACTGCTTCCACGAAATGATTGATAAAAATTGTTCTGAAAAACTGGATAGTGAAGGAGAATTTATAAAATATTTCCAAACGAGAAATATGAATAAATGGAATGGATGAAACAACCATACAATACAGCATCTTATTTAAAATTTATTTAAAAATGAGCAAGCTTGCCGTGATGCAGGGAATCTTTTCGTGCAATTACGACAAATTATTTGCAAGAGAAAGGTCCACTCAACTAATACCGAAGCCATTGTAGCATCATCACATACATTTAAAACCATTTCAACAAATGTTGCGAGGTTTTTTTGATTCTAAATAAAAAACTCATACAATAAATCGAAATCTAAACGAAATTTACTTTTAACAATTTTGCTCTAAAATTGGAAATATTTTTAATAGTCATGATTTTTCTAATATGAAAACTTCAAACTTGTTGCCAAACGATATGAATAACGCCGCTATATGTACAAAATACATACATACGATAGTTTCATCAAACGCATATAGTGAGTGCACTAGTATTTTACATGTCTCATAGACTTCAATACCTAAAAGCATATACGTATATTAAGCTTCATGCAAATATAACTAAGAAGCAGAATCTTACCGCCATTCTTTCTGCCAATCTTGGCTGATTATTTCCTTACGAATTGGGAACAACTTCTGCTTCTACTTCATGTGGAAGATGAATAACAACTAACAGCAATTTGTAGTGCGACTTCCGGTCCCATGCCATATTCTTCGATGTTCTTCAAATAGCGCGGTTTCGAAAGCATTAGACGACAATTTTCTATCCATTCTTGTTTAATCTGTACAGGAGGAAGGTTCGGTTCCGGCATAAAACGGTAATCCATTTCAATTTTTTTCTCTCTCATTGCTATTGTATTGCTGGAAAATATCTTCTGTTTGGAATGAGAAATTTTTAGAAATCTTTTCATACCTTAAAACGTGACAAAAAACAATTATTTCCGGCAATATCAGAAAACGCAAATAACGTACCCGTAGCGGTCAACAGTACGTGTTTCATTCAATACTGTGCCTCCAGCTCTGAGAATTTCGTACTGCCGACCTAGTTCACTGTTGACAGCTGTATACACCATGCGTAAGCTATTTAAATTTTTGATCTCAGTTCGAACACCTCTATTATCGGTATTATCTCCGCCAAGTGAAATGTTGACATCCACTCGAAACTGAGCCTCTTTAATAGATTCATTTTTTTTAAACAACTTTTCCATCCTTTCTGTTTAACTGACCGACAAGAGAGAAACAAAGAGAAACTTCTAATATAATAGAAATGTTAACTTTGCATTTCTCCTTCGCACAAATCATTTTCCATGAGAGTCAAACGTAGCTGTTCAATGAAGCAGTAAGCTTCTAAAGCGGAATTTATGGTTGGAGAAGTCACTATTTCTAATAATGCAACTCCTGCAAAATAACTCTTTTCAAATTCTAGAGGCAAACCTCAGTTTCAATTCTTCAGTATTACAAAAAAAGAAAAATGAATAAGATTATTATTACCAGCTCGATTGAAATCGATCAATGAACGATTGTTACTGAAATCGTGAATTGTACGACCACTATCATGTTCCAATTGAATTCTCAGAATATCTACACACTTTTTGTACGGAATAAATGACTATAAAGAATACCATTTGTGTTATATTCAAAGTAGAAAAATATAAAATAATAATTAAAGAACACTTGCCTCATCATTACAGTGGACGTAATATTCAAAGAAACCAGAATGGGCAATCGGGTGGTTTTGCTGAGTGATCTGATAGCCAGCCGGCATGTCTGCATAGAAGTAATGTTTACGTACAAACTGACATCTTTCCGGTATCGTACAGTTTAACAGCAAACCCGCTGTTATACCTTTCTAAACGAAACTTATATGAAATTCACTTTTGTTTTATTTGCATTTCATTAACTAAACTGACTCAATTTCATTTCATCATTTCATTTATTTATATACTATCCGTAACACTCATAAATTGTGTGATTTTCAGAAAACTAGCCATATCACAATCAGTGTTGAAAAAATGTATACTGGATCACAGCCACTTCTTACATTTGACCTTTCGGCATCTTTGTTTACAGATTAATTTTATTAAGAAATACAAATTTACATGCCATTTTGGCATAATGTCCATCTTTTAAATGCATCATTCGAATTACTGCAATTCGTTCTATAACTTCTTACAGTCACCAAACAATTGTTCTGCGCTCACTTTATATATCCTTCAACTCGATTGTCAACATCCCTATTTTATATCTTAGTATTTGTATTGTCTAATAAATTATTTAGAAATCATTCGTGTAGCTCAGACAACAATTGTCAGTGTATTCTAGTATGTATGAGTAATAAAAGCAAGTTGCGAATAAGACGTCAATGGGTACGACACTAACCATTACGGCAGCTTTGTTGAGAACGGGAAGAGTGCCAGGAATTGCCATATCGAACAATGCAACAGATGTATTTGCACGGGCATCATTATCAAATGTTGCTGCTGAGAATAACTTCGTTCTGAAAATTATGCAGATGTGGACACCAGTATGCATGTATTAAAAATTTATTAGGACTACCATCTATCTTTTTGCTCTTAAAAATTCTGCTTGATCTTGCCCGCTCTTGATAATTAGCTGCATCGTCCTATCTAAACTTTCACCGGACTTAATCACTAGTTTATAGATCATCTCCCACAACCTACTCATATCTGGAATTTAAAGATTAAAAAAATTGAAGCTTTTTATAAGCCATCATGTTATATCCTGATCTTGGACAGTGACAAACAGAAGCGAATAATAAAGAGCCAAGTCAATCCCCTAGTAAAAGATCTATATATTTGAAATACTTACAATCTAATAAAAGCAAATAACGGGCATCACTTCAAAAGAGAAACATCATTAGAAAACCTGGTCATTATTTGAGCATGTATTTCTAGACCAATGAGTGGTAGATATTTCACTGTGGTTTCTCCGGGAATGCAAAACAATTTATTCCATAGTCTCATTTGCACTACAATATTATATTAAAAACGTGCTAGAGCAACGGACTCCAGAGACTTACAAGTAACCTCAACAATCAAACTTTCTCTCTTACAATCTCAAAACTCCCTAACCTAATCCACATGTCTACCATACAGTATGCAATATCGTCTCCCTCTACACATTGTTTGCCAATCCTTCTTATCTAATAACTAAAAAAGATTGCCCCAGAGTGTGATTTTTCTAAATGCTGATACTTTCATCAATTAATTTTTAGAACGGCTTGATTAGCGATACCATGAAAGTTGATGATTAAGCATTACGTAAAACGTGAGAAAACACTTTTAAAAAATGATTTATTAAAATATCAACATTATAAAATTCAGTGGAAGGGTTCCACTTAAAAATAAAGATAACAACGTTCATTGGAGAAAGCACACAGCTTTAATGCAAATATTTTCGAAGTTCAAAAATTTGTACAAAACGCAATTTCCAGTATAAAACAAGTAAGAAAAATTAACCGCTTTAAAAAAAGATTATTCCGATGATTAAAAAGTATACTTGGTCTTATTAGGAATGGATGTGTTAGTGGCTCGAGACAATCTAATGTTTCGAAAGAACAAAGTAGTGACTTAAAAAAAAGAATTCTGTAAAAAACAATCGGCTCATTCCAAGTTCAATCAATATCTTATCCGAATTTCTATTACCAGTCACCCAATATTAATTATTAAAAACAAAGCATTCTGCAAATGCTTCAGCTAGTTCGTCACCAATCCCTAAATTTCCAGCAGAATCGGCTTCTTTTTTGTCCGCTGCTGTCTTTCGAATTGGGACATCACATTTGAAGAATGGCTCTTCCATTTCAGGTCTAGCAAGTTTACCAGATTTTTTCAAGGTACATGCTTTCTAAAATTAAAAAGATTTTCCGATAAGAGAAAACACAAAAAGAAATAAGAAATCTTACTTTGTATGCAGGTTCCGTAGGAGGCTGCACTACTGGCCTATATTCATATCGTCTCCGCTGTGCTTCATCCGAAAAACCTGGCAATTCCAGCTTATATGTCCGATCTGAATCCCAGCCGGACAAATCACCGCAGGCAAGGAATGGCACCAGAAGGCGGCTGGATCCCAACAAACTGTTCACTTCCGCATCTGAAGCCGCTATTAAAATTATAGCTGTTTAAATGCAAATTGGACGAAAAGTAGAAATTTTAGAAAACATCAATAACTGGGACAAGCTTTTAAAGACAACCTACCATAGTCTGGACATAACATTGGATTTTTCATCGTTGGTGTATATCTCTTCGGTAAGCTGAATCCATTACAAACAACAAATGCTTCTGAAATTAAAAACGAAACTTCATTCATAATATCAATGCATTAAAATGTATCGTACTCTTAAAATAAGCAATAAATGATAGATTCATTTTTCTCACCACAACTACTTTGCCGGCTACTACGTGGCTTCGCACAATAGACCTCTTTGAAAAAAATTTTCAGCTGCGCATATAACAGTGTGATATCACGCGCACGAAATATCTAAATTCAAATTTTGCTTTTAACAAATATGCAAATTCTCGCTAACAGATTTCAAACAGTATTGCAATAGCTTAGGCACAAAATAACACATAAAAATTTTAAGTAACTGAACGAACCTTAGCAACAAAGGTTCCTGCTTCCTTTAATACGAAGGTTGCAATATTCAATGCCTAAAATTTGATTCAAATTTATTCACTTTTTGGTTTAGAAACTGATAAATGCAAAAAATTTTGAAAAAATTTCCTGAAATACTAATAATAACTTGAAACAGCAATAAGTTCACGCAGTAATAATAAAACTTTGAATTTAACTGACTGATACTTACTGCTAAAACAAGTTGACTCTGCATGTATTCGTCAAGCGCATGTAGTCCAGTTACTGAAATAATCGACCTAATGTAAATAAAACGAAACTAACAGAAATAATTCTAAGCATATAAGAAACCAAATATCAAATGTTACCATCGGGAGCGCCATCGCAAATAACCAAATCGGCCTTTGATCCTTCCAAATAAGAAATAATTTTCTTGGCTGTACAAGCCTAAAAGCTATAAAAGACTAGTTTTAAAAGCACGATTTTCACGAAAGAAATATGCAAAAAAATGAAAGTCTAAGAAGTCCGTACAAACCTCGGTTATATCACCTTGCAGTTGAATTATACCAGGAAGTGGTGACATTGGTTGCAGATCAACAGCGACTATACGTATCTGCAATTCAAAACATATACAAAGTATGGACATGAAAAGGTTGTGAAAAAAAAAAACATATATGATCGATAAATTTCATTTCCAACATTGTCATCTTTATTGCTAGAAAAAAATTGTAATAAAAAAAAAATTTGACTGTAGGACTCACAGCCTTCCGTTTCTCATCATCTTGGGCAAAATACACTTTTTTTGATAAGACTTGACTCCAGCTACCGGGTGCAGCACATAGATCAACAACTCGATGAACACCTAGAAAACTTCCGTGCAATATTAACAGAAACTGAATTCAATTACTTGAAAAAATCCATAATCCATATTAAATTTCACTTCCTTTATGCTTTTCTGAAGAATATCACTATCATTTATATTCTCAAAAACTTAAGTAACAAAGGTAAGTCAGACATGGGATCTGATGTGCAAACCTACTTTGTAAAACATGAGTCAAATGATTTTTGCAGTATAGTGTAAATTATTTCACCAGATTTGTATTAAAAACATGCCCTTTTACTCTGATAGTGTGCACCACTGCCAGACTTACTAACTTCCCTAAACACAAATCACGATTAGTGGATGGATTCGATTAATGGAGGGCAGACTAAATGTTATTAATGTACGGAAAGCTAACCATTTCATTCTGTATCTGAACATTTAAACCATCAAAACGCATACCTTCAAATATATTAAATTCATCGTCGATCTGCATTAACTTAAATGCACTGCGAGCTCGCCATCCTTCTTCCTTCGCCAGCCGATAATATATATCCCGCTTGTCTTTGGATGTTTTCCCCATGTCTATAGTAAATGATTATCGCATGTTAGGATTTCATAAATATATGTACTATTGAAAATATTACCCTAAGGAAAAAAAATTGCATAATTTTCTTATATGACTTAACTTGGACTGAAATTTCATACATTCGACAAAAGGAAAGGACGACTATTTCATGTTACCAAAACAGCTATACACTACTTTCGCATATACTAAAAAGAGGTTTAACGTGTGGCTGTCAACATATTTGAAAATTATACGGTACATGGCCACTGAAGAAAAACATTTGTAATTTTTGATGGCAAATTCATCATATTAAACGAAAATAATGACTACGAGTTATCAGTTAGATATGGTATAAGTATACGTCAAATACGTAATCCGACTCGCACTATTACCGGAGCTAAGCTGCCCGACATAAAAGCTAAGCTCAATCAAATGGCCGAGCCATTCATCCTGGTAATTCTAGGATGTGCTGACTTTCTGACTCTCGGAACTTTGTCGAGGCAAAGCGGAGGAAGAAGAAGGGTTAGTGGTGAAACTCTTCTGCAGCACTTCGTTATAAATGGAAAATACTGAAATATTCAACTTTGAGTCAAATTACTTGCTGCTTCCGTTCGCGTAGCTCGACGTATAACATTCGTTTACCAGTATTTTGTTAGTTTTTGATAACTTTCGTGTAAAACGGAAAAGTTTCATCACACTCTTAATGATCACACTCATTTGTTCGCGATTCATTCCCACAGCGCCAGTTCTGCTTACCAAAAATGGCCCACTTGGAGCACACATTCAATGTCTACGCTTCATAAAAATTTTAAGCAAGCGAGATGTCATACTCATTGAAAGTTTGAGAATAGGTTGAAGACGTTTCGTCCCACAATTCCTCTAATCATTCGCTTTACCGAATATAACTGCTTTATTTAACGTACTCCAGCTATCCTGAGGGAAACTTCAGAGGGAACCAGCTACTAGATAGTTCGATTAGTCTTTCGCCCCTATACCAAAGTCAGACGATCGATTTGCACGTCAGAATCGCTTCGGACCTTCACCAGAGTTTCCTCTGACTTCATCCTGCTCAGGTATAGTTCACCATCTTTCGGGTCCTAGCATATACGCTCTACCTCCGCCCTATTGCATGCAACATGAACGGGGTTATGTTACGCCATATATATAATATACTTTTACATATACAAGTATATATAGATCACATATCAATAGAAGTCAGTAAGTTAGGGAACAATCCAAAGATATACTGGTGATTGTTCCCTAGATTAAGAAATAGTGACTTGATCCCTAGAGAGGATGATTTTCACCTAGTTGCAAATGTGGTGTCATATGTACATTCCATTGATTTTTTTTTCTATTTCGTCAGTTAGAAATTAAAAGGATAAAGGGAAATATGGATAGTTATGTTTTTCTACGTTATTAGAAATACTAGAGCATAATAATATGTTACAGGAATTAATCACTGGAACAGATTTTCGACTCGAATTTTTTATGCAAAAGTCAAGGAAATGAAGCAGTAATTTGAAGTTTGAGGACGTAGAAACTATTGCAGTTATTCTCTTTTCTCTCAAATGTTTTGATTAAATAACCTAGTGGAGAGACTTCCTAGGTTATCTATTAGCCTATTAATCAGGAAAATGGTAGATGTCTATCAAAACCCACTTGGATCTGAAATTCTTAAACGCATGAACTGATTCGTTTTCTTGCTATATTCTGCATCCTTTATTGCTTGCAAATACATTACAAAGCAATCGTCTTGCAAATTTCTAAATGAAAATTCCTAAATGACCCTAACCCCTTTTGGAGTGCAATAATAAGCCAAAACATTTTTAACTAGTAAACTTCCGTATTAGGGAAAGTTAATTTTTCAGTTCTAGGCTATGTATACAAAAACAAAAACTNTCCACTCGAAACTGAGCCTCTTTAATAGATTCATTTTTTTTAAACAACTTTTCCATCCTTTCTGTTTAACTGACCGACAAGAGAGAAACAAAGAGAAACTTCTAATATAATAGAAATGTTAACTTTGCATTTCTCCTTCGCACAAATCATTTTCCATGAGAGTCAAACGTAGCTGTTCAATGAAGCAGTAAGCTTCTAAAGCGGAATTTATGGTTGGAGAAGTCACTATTTCTAATAAAGCAACTCCTGCAAAATAACTCTTTTCAAATTCTAGAGGCAAACCTCAGTTTCAATTCTTCAGTGTTACAAAAAAAGAAAAATGAATAAGATTATTATTACCAGCTCGATTGAAATCGATCAATGAACGTTACTGAAATCGTGCAAATATCACCGTTTTAGACACCAACGAATATCAGCGTTTATTTTTATTCATATTATTATTACTATTTACTACCATATTAAAATTATTCATCAATCTATTAATTTTTCTCTTGAATATTTTGATTAAATAACTTAGTGGAGAGACTTCCCAGGTTATCTATTAGCCTATTAATCAGGAAAATGATAGATGTCTATCAAAACCCACTTGGATCTGAAATTCTTAAACGCATGAACTGATTCGTTTTCTTGCTATATTCTGCATCCTTTATTGCTTGCAAATACATTACAAAGCAATCGTCTTGCAAATTTCTAAATGAAAATTCCTAAATGACCCTAACCCCTTTTGGAGTGCAATAATAAGCCAAAACATTTTTAACTAGTAAACTTCCGTATTAGGGAAAGTTAATTTTTCAGTTCTAGGCTATGTATACAAAAACAAAAACTTCACATAGAAATATTTACTTTTTTTCATTAGGTTTTCTAAAAATTTTGTTAGTATCAGACTCAACTTTTGCATTCAGTGCACTTTATTTTTTATATCACCGCGTCATGGTGCACCTACTTTTAGAATTCGTTATCTTCTGAACTTTGGACACATTGATGTGTCACCGTCTCATTCGCATCACGGTTGTGTCATTAAACTGCATGCATTATTTGTTTGATTAATAAATGTATTGAACTGTCAGTTAGTTTATTCAACTGCATTTTTTGTCTACCTTTAGAACTCTTTCCATCTATGATAGTTTGTTGATTTCAATATTATTTGACAATTTTCGTAAGCTATAAATCAGTGGAGTTTTGGGAAATGTGTTATGACTGTATGTGGTAGTTCAGAATTTTCTAAATTCAGAAAATCCTCATATTTTACATAGACCAAAACCTTGTACATTCAGTATATTTTTTTTCAAACAAAACTCAATTTCAAGCATAACATTTTAATATGCATGAAATCATCAGCGACTGACATTAAATGAATATTAAACCCGGAAGAAACTTATTCGACAGACTGTGCCAACGCAGAAATGGATAATTTACATGATATCATCAGCAACAAATGATTGGTAATATGATTAAGATTTATATGACATCATCATTTACGGAACAACGAATTCTCAGTATCAACCAAATCATGGCGTTGTCAAGTCAAAAAAAAAAAAAAAGAAAAACAAGGGATGTGGTGCTACTTTTTGGCAGTGAAAAGAATATAGCAGGCGCAATAAAATATTTTTATCAGATAAAATTTACGTAAATGGCCGCAGCAGACGATGAAAAACTGTTTGAAAACATTAAAAAGATTTAAACAACTAACTATGCCGTTATCAAGATACATCGACAGGATTAACTTACAATTTTTGCGTTTTATTTTGTGAGTTAACTACATCAAGAAATGAGCGGCATAGAACAACAATCAATCTGCAGCAATAATAAGATGAAGAGATATATTCAGAAGCATATATAAAGCACAAATAATTTGATTTCAGAATGGTAAAGACAAGTGAAAGCAAACTGTAGGTTCGAGCAATATCGTCTAAACTATTTAGCATAAACTGAAGACTTTAAGAGAAAATTCTAGTACGACAGAAGTCAACAAAGTAAGGAGGTATAGCGCAATAGGTGCCTCTTTACAAATGCCTCACTAAACATTTCATAAGCTGTCTTCTCAGATGATTTTTCGCGAGAATAATGAGATTTTGAATATGCCTTTAAAACCCCAATTTGATTCCAAAATCTTATCCAAAGTTGTTTGCTAAAGATCAGAGTAAGACCAGAGTACGAACTATCCACAAAGTAATGGAAGAAAACTTTCATTCAAGAAGTCAGCTTAAAAAGCAGTATGGGGAACATATCAAAAAAGTAGATTGTCGGTGAGCACAAAAGCGGTAGCATACAAAATTCAACCGCCCAAGCTTAAAAAATCAAATTTTAGAAAAATTCATAATGCAACAAAAAATGAAGCTCCAAATATGCACAAAACAGCTATACGTGAGCGATGGAATTTGCTTACCTTTTGTAACCAGATTTCTTGTCCATTTAAATAAAAAAAAAGTGTCAGAAAACATTACGAAGTCACTAAGAATCGCTAATTAAGCCATCTAATTAGGGTACAAGTTTAGAGAACAGAAATATGGCGCTTTTGTCTAGAACAAGATTGGCAAAAGAAAAATTTAATCTCTAAGAAACAATTCAAAAATTAAACTAAATTTTAGAATGAAATCGGAATCGACGATTTCTATGTCTTCTAAGCAAAATTTCCATAATATGGATATCAATTAGCGATATATAATTATTTAAGAAAAGTGAGTTTTAACAGCGTAACCATGAATCTTAGGTCCCTATTGGTCGCACTAGACACTCTGAATCAATTAAAGCTCAAAGAGGAGAATGTACCAAGATCTCAACTTGCTAAAACAATACAGAAATAATAGTTGCAACGACAATTTAATATAATTAATATCTTAAATATCCCCAGCTGAAACACCCGTTTACATCCAATAACATGCAAACAAGCTAACTACAATATAGAACATAAACATTTAAAAAATCACATCATTATATCAATTTGTTATTTCTGCGTAAACGACTTTTAATCTCAACCTTCTAAATTCGTGAGAAAATAAAAGGGTGCAAGGATTTAAAAGTATTTCAAAAGCTACTAAATTTTAGAATTATAAAATATGATTGCAAAAATTTACTATAATGATATGAAAAAACTGTAAAATAATAACTATTCGGAGCAGCTCATACAAATGGTCGTAAAGGAAAATTACACAGATATACAAATCGTTTGAAGGCAAGAAATAATGAATGAACAATATAATTTTTTGAGATCACACAGCAAGTCACATATATTCACTTGAGCTGTAAGCATAAAATTAGATAAAAGAAAGATTTATTTCTAGCAAATGTCCCATGTTAGCAAAAACATATATGTATGATTCCTCCTTCGAACAATATGTCTCTATCTTTACTGATGTATTTACAGTTTTCTTTTAATTTTCAAAACTAAATACATTCTCTTCTTAAGCAATTTAAATGAATTGTGCCTGCGATTCTATGAATGAGAAACACTTACGTACGTATTATATAGACAAACATTTTGCATTTGCCACACATTATCGGTCTTTAACTCCAAAATTCTGCTAAAATTTGTTTTGTCTTTGTAAATAACTGGCACGTATATTACACGAACATGCGAGATGCAAGTTATGCTCAGCAATCCTCCATCCGATCATAAATGAATACATGAATAATTAATTAAAAGTATGATCGGAAGAAAGAATAGAAATTCTGAATTCAGTAATTTTATAAGCATTTTACATATATTGCAAATAATTATGTCACATCTATCAAAAGACAGGTAATATCATCCTCCCTTTTAAACAGTAAGCAATTAAAATTAGTTATTGCCAAATAATAGAATATTAAGTCTCCAATTTAAATCTTTAAAATTTATTAATTCCAACCGTAATTCCTAACTTACAGCAATGCAGTTCACATCTCTTACTCTATACTAATTTCAGGCATTTCTTTGTCTAGACGTTAATATTAGTGTTAACAGTAATAAGAATAAATAAATGGTAAGGGGTTTAGTTTTACATTCTCTTACTCTATACTACCAGCAAAACGACTGTGCAGTATATTCGTCACAACATTGAAATCATTCTTTCATCCTTTTTCACAACATAGAAGCCATTCTTGTTCCCAAGCATTCCCCATATTACTGCTATATTCTCTATGCATATATTAAATGGTATCGTTAATAGCGCACCAACCATGTACAAGCACAATCGTGCTGGACTATGCCTGCAATTTTTCTGAAATCATCAAAAGAATTCAAGACAATATTTTCGTTGATTCCCACCTAGAATAAAAATGTTTTTGGTTTTGCTAGCTTTTTATTATTTATTAGCAGGCAAAAAAAGACATATAAATACGAAGTGGGGAATAAATTTTTATGAACTTTGAACGAAATATAGCTTTGCTATCAGAAGATCTGCAATAACAAAGTGGAAAAGTCCTGATCATTTTGGTAAACAGTCAAGTTTCTGAAATTTGAATTCACATGAAAGTGATGACGAACAAACCTATATTTGTGAGAAAAGCTCTTGAGTACACCATAAATGTACATGTAGAGATTGACGGCTGCAACAAATGCAACCAAAAAATCAAATATAAAGCAAGGCGGAAGTGGAAATGCATGAAAGAGATACATTTGCATAGTGGTTACTGGCATCGATGCCCATGCATAGAAAGACAAACCTAATAATATCTGCAAACAATATGTATTAACTTCATAGCTATCAACAGAATCCCTTACCTTATATTTGCTGTTTTTCATTTGATACAACAATAATTAATGACACAACTACCACCACTCGTTCTAGAAGGTTTCGAATTGTTCAAAACCCTTCCCCCTCCCCGATATCACTAAGATGTGACCGAAAAAGTAGAACACTTACTTTATTCCTCGTTGGGATTTGTTTAGCATGTACTGTCAAAAAGATACCTTGGAGCCATCGCTTTCGTTGTTGTAAAAAGTCCCAAAAAGTAAAAGGACTTTTTTCAAGCATTTCACCTGAATAACAATTGTGCATCAAGAAAATGACAAACAGAAATCAATAGCTAGTTTATTTTGACAAAACCACTGATCAGCGTACCGACTGTTATACTGCTCCAACAACTGCAAAATTTAAAACGATGGGATTAAACTATTTCAAGAAAAGAAAGATTACGCCGCATACCTTCAATAAAATCAAATGTATATCCATCTCTGAATGCAATCATACTAAAAAAGCAATCTTCGGCTATTGAACCTTCACGGCCATGATCAAATGATACGCTGCGTTCAGCTCCAACCTACATTTAATTTAGAAGACAGGGTATGATATCAAATAACAAGAGAGAGTGATTTCCGTATTAACAAAAATTATCAGATCCGTAATCCAGATCCGTAATCCATCTGTAAAGGTTGATGTTTTACAGATGAACTCAAACTTCTAACAGCTGAATGCTTACCTGGGTGACGACGAACGAACCTTTCCAACCGAAAAGTGGTTTATGAAAGAATCTGAACTGGAAGCGTAATTTTCCCATATCATCTGCTACGCTATAATCGAATTACTGATAAATTAAGCAGAATCTCTATTAGCAAAAATTCAATTTTAGTTCGGGGTTATAAGCAAAAAAGAAAGCTGGAAAAAATGTGTAGCCGAAATACAACCATTTTTGAATAGAAAAATAAAAAAAAAAGAATGGACCGAAAGGAGTCTGATAAAGTTGTAATCCAATTAACTATATCACCATTTGCATAAGTAATCACTCCTTGACCAAACTGATGTTTTCCATCCTCACAGAAGTTTAATATGCCACAGATCTTAAAAATCCATTTAATAAGTCAGGGATACAATCATGTTAATGTCATACGACCATGTCACCATATGCCCTAATTAATTGTTGAAAAATCCCAAAGCACTCATTTCTTATTACATGATTAATTAACTAAACTACATCCAGTTAAAGAAAAAATTCTCCTCATTAATAAATAAAAAACAATTATTATTTCTTCGAATAGAATCAATCATAAACTAGGCCTGAGAAAACAGCAAATGGAAAAATAATAAGCAAAAAACGAACGGAATTATTCGTTAATAAAGTTTCCTCATCAAGATGCACAATCCAGTTATCATCTTGAAGGATATTGACACCGTCTTCCAAACAGTACTGCAAGGCGCGTGACTTGAATTGAGCCCCACTTTTTGTTCTAAGGCAGACAAATCATAAAGTAGCTAGCACAGCAAAACATTATTTTAACTGTTTAATTAATTTTAATCTGACAGGACAAACAATGATTTACCTCAGCCCACTCAGCGGAATTTTAAAAATATACCTATAAGCGCTTGGAACAATGACTTCTCGAAGACGGGGCTTGCCTGGCAAACAGATCGCCTTATCCGTCACCACTTCAAAAAAAAAATTCTCCATCCCGACTTCCCGACATTTCGTCATGTTGTAATTTACATTTTGCTGAAATGAAAAATTTTCGAACATTAGAAATTAGAAACAGGTTTATTTTGTTTTAGTTTTGAATTCATTAAATTCTTATGAATAGTAGGACACTATGATAAAACAAGTGTTAGCAGTCTATCGATAGGACTCTTACATTGAACAATGAATGCAACAAAATATTCATTTGTGATAAAATTGTTAGAAAATAAAGATATGAAATTGTAGCTGTTTAAAGTATGGAAACAAAACTTGATAAATAATCCAGCAAAGAATTTCCTAGAAATAAGAAATGATACCTTTACAAGTTCAGGGTAATCACCGCGAGTTACGACTCGGAAACAAACGAGTGGAGCTAGCAACGGTGCAGCCTTCAATCTGACCTTTTCCCGGAAGCCATTGAATAGCACCAAACCAAGCATATTAAATATGCACTGAGGTAAAACTAATAACGATGCAACACGTATGATATAAAGAATAAGTGTACCAAAATACCCGTACCTAAATATCCAATTACACATAATTTAGATGTGCATCATAAGACAGTTAATTATCTAACAAAAAGTTATCCATCCAAGAATAGCCAGATTTCTTCATAGAGTAGCTTGAAGGCAAGATCATAAAAAGTACGAATTAGACGACAAAATTGGAACGAAAAAAGAGAAGACATTTAACTGACGATAAAAAATTTCATCTCATTCTAAGAAACTTCATAATCTCAAAAATTTCCAGCACTCTTCCAGATTATCCACTAAAATCAAATGCTCATACTTGAATGATACAAAGACTCTGTAAGGCTGAAACGTTTAAAATACAAAGATAGGTAAAGTCTTCTTGCTTTGTACCTTAACGTGAATGAAAATGTTTCATAAAATGTTTGAGATAAACCTGTCAATAAGCGATGCAGTTGAGATATATCTGCTTCGGGTTTGTGAAAAAAGAGGTATGGTACCACATATGACTTCGAACAGTACAAGCCAACAGAAGAAGGAAGCTACATGGATAACATGCTTCATTTCTGCGTTAATGTTCATCGTTGTCTTGCAAGAACAACGTCCACCACCAATCCCTACCCGGACCGATCACACTGATCAGTACCGCTTTCTGGAATTCATTCATTACGTTTATCACTTTTTGAACAAGTCCTCACAGAAGTACACAAAAATGGCATCCATCTTTTTACCTTTTAATCGCAATAATAGCTAAATTTGCATAATTCAACAGTTGAAATTTCTTGAAATAAGAACGGTAAGAGAGAATAGGTTAACCTTTAAAGCTTTCTTCTATTAACAAAACTAAGGAAGTATACAAAATCAATGGCTTTGTAGCATCTATAATTGGGAAGAGTATCGTAACGATGTTACACAGTCTCCTACTGAAAAATAGTATGGTGTGTGTACTCGATGAAAATATTTTTAGAAAGAAAAATAATTAAATAACTGGAAATTTCAAAAGCGGAATGGACAGTTATGTTTCACTCTAGCACACTTTCCAATACTGAGTCACATTTTTAATATATACTACGAGGTAAAACATTTCACTGATTAAATGACCGGACGATAATGATAGGTGGAAAATGACTGAAATGTTATGTGGAATATAAGAATTGCCCATCTATTGCATCAAACTATCATGATGAAGAGATTGAAGCATTGTGCAAAACGTAAGTGGCACAGATAGCAAACTGGTGCGAAAAGCCGTCAAGCACTATACTTTTTTATCTTATCACATTTCTAAATATTTAACAAACATTTCGGCTTGCTGAACATTCGAAGTGTGTTATTCAGTCTGCTTTATGCTGATGTCATCAGGGATGCTGAAGCAAATTAGGAATATGTATATAACTATAAAACAGTACGTCCAAGCCAAACTATTATCGGTTGTAGTATTGGTTTCGCCGATCGCAGCGATAAAATTGATAAAACGAGGACAGAGTTGTTAAAAAATGGAATGAGTCGGATTGATGAACTATACTGTTCATTCGATTTACACTTCTTCCTTTGCCCAACCTTTCTATTTCAATCAGTTTAAAGACATATACTAACCTACTACGTGTCCGTGACCAGTATCATGTCCTGTCCACTATGGTCCATCTGTCGGCTCCGTTATTAACCTACCTGGTGAACCACAATATTTCGTAATATTTGTTATTATTTAGCGCCTGTATTAGACAACGTCAAAAACTAAACAGTGTAACATCCCACACCCAACCTCCTCACTAATAAATTAATTGAAAACCTTTCAATTTAAAAAAAGAACACATCAAAACCTTTGCTCTCTAAAAACACGGCTGCTAAGTGAAATTATTCTCCCAACAGATTGTATTTTATCATAAGAAAGCGTGATGGGCATTTCTTACCGCTGGGCTCTTCGGGTGGACTTTTATAGGCAGGAAAGAGTGGTTCATCGTATTTTGCTACAACAAAGTGTCATTGGGGTCTTGTGGAGTTCATAGGACGCTTAAAATTCCCGTCATTAAATTGAATCACAAAAACTTACAGATGTTCTATAAAAGCGACTAAAAGAACATCAATCATATAAATGGAGATTTTACCATTAAGATTTCCCCCCCCCCCCCCCCCCCCCCCCCCCCCCCTCATATTCGCTACCGGTTTATGTATTTGTATGAGGAGTATACTTTGCGTCGTCATCGTGTGAAATTGAAAAAGCAGATTGACGAATTGAGAATTGAGAAGAAAGATTGACGTTAGAGTCAAACATTGTTCAACGCAATGTGTTCTACAGTTTTTGAAGCGATAATTTTCTTATGGTCTTTATGAGTCATTCTACTCATATGTTTTCAAAAGAACGCTTTAACATAAACTAAAATTTTTGATTCGTACAGTCATTGTAAATTTCGAAATCTTTAACACCCGAGTGGTAACATAACGAAAATAAATATAATATATAAAAAATCAGGAAAAACTGTGAGTTCATCCTGCCATCCAGGAAATTTGCCTTATGTAAATTGAGACTTTCAAGACGACTCTCAACTGATTTAAGTGAACAAAAAAATTTACGATTTATGAACGTAACATTTTAGTGATTTGAACGATAGAAATGAGCTGAATATTTCGAAATTAAGACAGAAAAACAAATGTTAGCAGAATAATTCTGCGTCTTGCAAAAGTGCTATTCTCGTGACTTTATTGCAATACACAGCTGTATATTGCATTGCGTGTTTTAGTCACATTTTAATTAGCCATCGGTTTTTATTTCAAGTCTATTTGAGTAAAACATTCTGTACTTACGACAGGAAAGAAATAGGATGTAGTTCATGATATAAGTGCTATAAAAGATATAGAACTATTTAAAATCTTTACGTGTACGTGTCCTTATACGGATATCATCTCGGAAATTAATGGTACTATCCAATATTCTGTTCATTTAATGGATGAGAAATATTCGCAGAATATACTAATAATGTAAATAAAACGTTTACAAGGCGGCGAAGAGGAGCACCAAGAAAACATTGTGAAGAAGAGCAATGCGAAGGATAAAAACCGGTCTCATTTTGCGCGCGTTGCGTGATAATGTGTCATACCACCGTCGTGATTCTCGCTGCTTAGATTTGATTAATTTAATTTTCAGGACGACTGATTTAGAATGGAGCTTGTATTCCACTCATATTGCATAATAACTAAGATGAAGTAAATATTGTTTGTCAAACTTGCTTTGAATGGATTTTATTCATCCAAATGGATATGGCTCGAAATTAAGAACTTAAAAATTTATTCAATGTTATATTGCCAACAACTGACGGGTTTTATTCAGAACTCTTCTCCAGTTAGTGTTATTCTAGTGAAAATATCTCTTTTCTGAGGCCAAAATTATTAAATATTTGGTATGATGCATTTCGAACTGAGGATTCTGCCTGATAACATTCATCCAATGGGTGAGTTGTCAATGAAATAGCAGAAATAACTTCTTAAAATAGTGTGGGAATTAAAAGAATCTAACGGAGTTAAAAATTAAAGGGAAGGTTTTTATATTGAAAATAAAATCACTTCGGGAAAAAAAGGCAATGAAACCAAACTAAAAGAAATCGTCCAATAAAAAAGGGAAATGATTTGTTGGTTGCCAACGGCAATAATACAATTTGATCGTATCACCTATTTCTTTAGGTTATTTGATAACAAACTGTTTCTGATTCTTTTCCAAATGCACTCCCAGTTGCCCCTTTACAACACTACAAGTAAAAAACGAATGTATCCATAATTATAAAATGTTATTATTTATGAACAATTTTTTAAGCATATTTACATATTATGCAAACTTTGAGGTTTCAATTTTTTGTATTTTTGTTATCAGAGATAATTGCGCATATGTCGTAACAGAATAGTTCTAAAGTTTTTGTAAATTGACTTTTTGGACTAAATTCAAGGTGGTTAACGGAATTTGCTGGATGGAAGAAATTTGAGAGTAACCTATACTAAGATTTGGAGAGGGTAATATATTGACGATTGAATAATACAGCCAATTATATGTTAAATCATTTATCATTTGAGAAAAAAAGATATTGCTTAGGATTTCGAATTCTTTTTAATTTCAATAAACTGTTGTGTATTTTGTAGTTTTTGCAATCTGTACTTAAGTGATCATTTGTGATCAAATGAAAAAGAGTTTTCGTGATTTTCGTGAACTGAATGACTTGGTCAGGTTTTCTTTTTTCTTATATTTTTTCCTTCGTACTTTCCTTATGCAGAATAACAGATATTCACACATGATCTTACTAGTTGATTTATTTAAAATGACATCGGTAACTGTAAATTAACAGCTGCTAAGCAACGGAATTTTATATTAACTTAATTTTACTTCACAATTTCATTATACAATATGCGAAATCTACCTTAAAATTTATAAACCTCCAAACTGATAACAAAGAACGCTGAAAGTATTCGCTTCATGAACTGAGTTAAACTATGTAAAAAATTGCTACACTATCTACCAAGTTGATGATTCCTTAACAGCACATTCAATTAACATCTTTGTTCTGCATTTCATTCACATTTATTTAGGATTTTTTTTATTTTTATTTTTTTTACACACACTTTTTTAATTTAATAATGAATATTAAGAAAGCCGCATTCTAAAACTTATAGCAGTAAGAAAGCCGCATTCTAAAACTATGAATATGATAAACAAACTTTAGGTCGGCAGACTCATGATGTTTTGGTTTTATCATTCAATAGAAATGATAACAAAGAATTTTAAATAATAGATTTGTACACAATCACGGAATGCTTCAACAAGTTGGATACTAACAGGTTCTGTAATCATTTGCATAAGCACTCCTGCCGATTGTTGATATTTTCTTTAAAAGTGATAATCACTGCTCTAAAAGAAGTGACTTTTATACAGATATGGAAAAGATACTTCTGCAAAGCTCTTTTTCGCATAATTCAGAAGTCAAGAATTTTCGCTAACCAGTGGTTTTCTGACAGTGCGAAGAAATTCAAAGTAATCTATTTGTATTCTTCAATAGGTCCAGTCGTAATTGATGAACACTCATTCCTAAAAAAACTTGAAATCTTTGCAAAAATTTTGTTTTGGTGTAATATTAACTTTCTTTTATAGGTGGTTATTTTTTTATTCAGGTCAGTACTGTCATTACTTAAAGGACACAATGAGCATTAATTAATCCAGCTCTCCAACTACAGTATCAACTTCGATGACAAGAAAGTTTTTGAATGAGATTACTATTGCAAGTGACCATTCGTCAGGTTGACCAATATTTAAATTTATTTTGACTGTTAAACACAATGTATCCAGTTTGTAAATTCTTCTCATTAATGTTAGGGACTTCCCAATCTTAAAATTAATGATCTCTAAGACCTATTGTCCAACTGACCTGCGAAAGGTGACTCCTATTCTTCCTTTTCTCCTTGCTCTCTCAGTACAACAGTCCCGCCACCAAATTCAACTGTGACCCTATTTAAAATATGGAAGCTCTAGTGAAAGAAAAACCACCCTGTGAAAAACCCCGTGTCATTTGGAGGGTCCATCTTATTTAACGGGCCGCCCTGGTGCAATTGAGCACTCGAATGTGCTTTGTTTTCTGAGTAATCAGACATGACAGGTACAGAGCGGAAGGTCTTTCAGGTTAGTTTTACACTGTAATTTAGTTCCAGATTTTAGATTTCGTTATATAATCAAATCTATTGTGTAGCAAGGCCCTTCAATGAGACTAGCATAGAGATATGATGTTGCTCCGTTTTCTCCATGTTGCGATTACTACCATTGCCATATTTCTCGCTTAGAGCAAAAGAAATGGATAAGCGCAGTTAAAGAAATCTAACAGTGATTGACTCTATAAATTTAAAATGATACATACAAGTGAGCTACTTTACAAGGTCGTAAGTTTTTTGCTGTTAGTCTGCAGTTTCCCCATTTTTTTATTTATAAGTTTGTCGTGTTCAAAGAAGTAAAATTTTCCAGAAGTATTATCCGCCGGACTTTGACCCCTCGAAAATCCCACGAGCTAAAGGACAACGTAACAGACAGTTTGTACAGCGTGTGATGGCTCCTTATAATATGCAGTGTGACACTTGCCATGAATACATATATAAGGTACACTTGCTTCAGTTTCAGGTCTCTTTGTGATCTTTTCGATGATAATCATAAATGTGAATTGAAAGTACAAGTGGATCTTGATTTAATTCTTCATGATCTTTACTGTCGCGAAGCTCTGTGAATAAAAGGCACAGATACGGTGTAAAGCAGCATAAAAAGAATGGAATATAAAAACTGCAGTCCTGCTTTTGAAGTTTTTTTAATTTTCATTCAATTTCAGGGGAAAAAGTTTAACATGAGACGTGAGACAGCGGAAGGTGAGACTTATTTGGGGCTGAAAATCTTCCGATTTTATTTTCGGTTAGTTCTTCTGAGTGACTTCATTTTCCGTTTAGTTTCTCAAATTGAGAAACTCCTATTGTTCCAAAATCTGTGATCTTACAGATGTCCAAACTGTTTAGCCGAAATAACATTTAAAACGGATTTGGAAAATTGTGACTATCGGCAAGAGCATGGAGCAACTCGTCTTTTCGAAGCCTTCAAGTTGTATCAGCAGGAGGAAAAAGCAAAAGAAACGAAAGAGGAGGAAGAAAAGAAGGACCCCATGAAAATGCTTGAAAAAAGAACAAAAATGAGCCGAGCCGAAATGGAAGCATTAGGTAAATAAAGAAATTAATACAGATGACATTTACTGTGATATTCCAACGAGTACATTTTCCACCTCATATTAATAGCTGTTGATCCTCTGAGTGCTCTGTCATCGATACTTCACTTGATCGCACATACTAAATTGCTAAAAGAGGCTCACCGCTTCTCAAGCAAATTGTGGTTGGTCGTTATCGTTGATGGAAATGCATTATTAATACAAACTATCATTTCTTGTGAACTAAAAATGTTCAACTTTCAGGTAAATTAGAGGAATTACAAGAAACAAATCGGCGGCATGAAACGTTTGGCCCAGATCAGTACTTTCAAAATTTAAACGGAGCTCAAGTAGAAGTGAGTTGGGTTTATATGTCATTAACCGAGTTTGATAATGACATATTATGCATTTCCTGTCGTAATATTTCTAGGTATAAGGTGATTTTGTTCCAGGCTTTACGGCTACAGGAAGAAGATGAAAAATTCATCCAGAAATTATACGGAAGAACGGAAGACGGCAAAATTATTAAACGAATATTGGATGATGAAAACAAAAATATGGATTCACCAGTTCCTGCGAAACTAGAAATAAAGCATGAGCCTGTGGACGAAGACCAAAAACCAAGCTGTTCGTCTGCTGACGTAATGAATCTGAAACCAGGTACACCAAGACAAGTAAACGTGGTGACAAATAAACGAACATCGCAAAGGGAACTTTTATCAAGAATTGTTGCTGTTAAGAAACAAAAAATGGAAAAAAATAAGCCGGTGATTATAAAAACAGAAATTCAAGATGCAACTGGCAGTACTGAAGATTCACCAGAACATTCCACGTCAAAACAATTTGAAACAAATAGGGAATCACAACCTATTTCACTAATATCAACATTGTCTGCCCTTCAAGGCTTGGCTGATTACTGCAGTGATTCTAGTAGTGATTAATTTTTTTTTAATGATTTATATAAAACGTCGATAAACACTTACTCAAAAATAGATTTTCGGCATTTTAAACCTAAAGCAACTGGTTTAGTTTTACTTTAAGTAAGGAATGAAAAGTAAACAGAGTAGAAACAGTTGTAGTTGAAATGAAGGGAAGTTTTCATCTATGGTTTTTTAGTTTTAAGTCTTGCAGAAATTGGCGCAGTTGAATTTATCTTGATGCTAATCAGAAATATAACTCATATAAAGAAGTAGTGGATTTCGAGCATGTCTGGTTTCAAGTCGATTGTAAAAGTAACGTACCTTAAACTTAAGGATAAATTCTGGAGAAAGCAAAGAACTGCTGGAGAAAATTTTGATCAGTGAAAATCCACTTCAGTTTTTTAGGAAATCTTGCTTTGCTGCACAGAACCAAATGCAAGGAAATTCCATGCTTTCTGAGCGCGTAAAATTAGTGTTAACTAAATCGCAGTTGAGTTCTAGTGGAGCTTAAAGTGTTGCTCAAGAAATAGGTATAGTTTCTTAGAAACTATACTTATTTCTTGTTTTTTTTTTTTTTTTTGAAAAACCTATAAACTCTTAGTAATAAGTTTTAATATGAAGCATTCAAAAATGATTCGTCGGAAACATCGGATGCATCGGATGAGATTACCATTTCAGCTTCGCCTTCTTCGATCATTGGTGTCCGGAAACTATGGAGGGGACTATAATAAACAGTAATGTTATGAAAGTCAGTTCTAGATGATCAAAATGGAAACTTTCACAAATTATTGTGCAAGGCTTTCAAGACTTCATTGTCACTCTGAAACTTTCACTGTCTACTCGTTACAAATTCAGCCATTAATTTTATTGATAAAAGATTTATCGTACGTTGAATTTCCCGGAGGTAAAACATTCCCAGGATGCATGGTTATTATCGATGTTGCATTCGATGAAGCTACAAGCGTTTCAGGCAATACGCTGTGCCGATGATGAAGTTGACTTATTTGGCGCAATGTATTTCGTCCTTCTTCTTTTGTCTAGAAATGAATGATTAATTGCGACAATAAACCGACATGAATATTGTTTCTAAATCTCCAACTAGGCTCATCTTATGTAAAACAAACATACCGTGTCATATTCTAAGCAACGTTGTGCAAACGGAGTAGCTGTATCCAGATCGCCCTTCTTCAGATAATATTTGGCAAGAAAAGAACAACATGTTGCAACATTATTTAAATCGTCCATCTAAAATAAATTTTATATAGGCGACAACAGCGCTGAATGTAGTTTTTAGCACGAACACTGTGAAACTTACGAATTCTTCGCCATAAACATCCAAATATTTTTCGTAGATTAATGCGGCCTGGTCACTGTCGTTACATTTTGCATAAAGTCTATAGCAGAAATGAAATGAACTGAAGTCATACTACACATGTAAGTATAAATAATGACTGAAAAATACAAAAAATAAAAAAAAAAAGATAATATTTATCACTTTCCAAGCAGCATAAGCGCAGTTCCCTCGACATCTCCAACCTTATATGCTTTCAGAAAACATTTCTGAGCATCGGGAATTTGATTAAGTCGAATATAAACTTCACCCAGTGCAACTAACATACGCGAGTCATCCGGTCTGTAAAGTAGTATATTAAAAAACGAAAACTATAGAAACTGAACATTCTCAAGTTTCACATGCTTGGCTCAACCTCTACTATTCAAAAGAAATTCACTATACTAACGGTCTCAAAGGCCCAAAAGTTTTTGAAACAAATTTTATCTTCAACAATTATATTTTGATTTGTTAGTAACGTTATGAAATTATTCTTACTTGCATTTGTGAGCTTGTTGATAGTAGTAAAGCGAATATGAAGGCATTTTTAGTATATCGTAAAGCTGACCCAAACCATACCAACCACGATAATCGTGTGAATCAACTTCTAAACTTATCTTAATGGAAACGACATTCGTTCAAATTAGCTACTAATGCAGCACATATATTTTCACATCCTATAATATCATTTTAGTTTCGCGTGTATGCCGAATCATTAAAGCAGACTACATTCTTACTATTAATTCTTCTGTATAACGGCAAGTAAAAACGAATGTGTTCCAGTGGTCTATGCTTCAGAATTTAGTCTAACTTCAAATTTCAACAAATTCCAGTATGTGAAATGCAATACATATAACAAAGGTACCGATTGCTTTCCGATATGCAAGGCATGCAGCTGGATTATTTTTTTGTTCCATGAACTCATGACCAATTAATGTCCAAGCTGCTGCATTGTTAGGGTTGAGTTTGAGTGAGCGCTGCAGGAAAACAACTGCTTTCTCATGTTCACCTCTCAAACTATAGTAATTGGCTGAAAACAAAAATAATGAGATTTTTTTTTTCTAAATGATGAGATGTTTTGAAATGTTAAAGGCAACAATGGTGCTAGCAAAGGACTGATTCCAATTGTTTCGAACAAAACTTTATATCAAATCTTTACATTAAAATTTTGCTTCATTGTGTTCTACAGTAATGGAAGATTTACCTATTATACAACATGTTTCCCAGCAGAATTTATGTGTTTTAAAAAAAGTATGAGCAAGATCTGCCAAATCTGAACGAGAACCCTGAAAGAATTGAAAAGCTAGAGCCTAAAACACTGGTAAAATACTCAAAGCTGAACTTCGAAATATTTTCTTTTATTTATAAATTTTAAGAATTAATCCGAATCAAAGACCGACTTACTCGAACATACAGAGAGTCAGAAAATAGATGCATCTGTTCCACGCGATAGGGATCAAATTTACGCACCTTTTTGAAAAATTCCAATGCCATATCATGTTCTGAATTACAAATCACAAAAGATATTAAAAGTAATAAAACTATTTAATAACATTTTTAAAGGAAATAGACAAATTAATGACCTTGCATATTATTTAACGAAGCAGCAGCTTGGTTCATAATGTAAGGCATATTGGGGAAACCGCATTCGCTCAACTTTTCATACTGTTCTAACGCATTTTTATGCAACTGAAATCGGGAAAGCACAGCAGCTCTGAAGAACTGATACATCCAGTGTCCATCAGCAGAGTACGCTTCTGTTTCAGCCTGCAACAGTATTGATTAAATATATATTTTAAAATAAGACCAGGCAACTTGTTCTAAATCAAATATGTGCCCGAAAACTAAAGTTCCGAACTAACTGTTAGTTCAAGGAAATAATTGAAATTCTCAATCAATCAAAATTGCTTGGGTAAAACACATTACTTTGCTGGAATTCACCTTACCTCATCCACGGAGTCTACGAGCATAATCAACTCCTCCCACGAAGGCCACATAGCTCGATTCAACGATACAGACTCAAGGAATGCTTCCTTTGCTCCTACCTTCAATTTAAGACTGCAACGCACCTTTGCAAGACTATAAAAGTTGTCTCTTATTTAGGATGCTTGAATTATGACAAATACTAGTTTTTATTCGGTTAATATGAAGGCCAGAACTGTGTTAAAATGACTATGTAACATCACAATTTCGTTATTTATGAGAAAGTGCACTAACATGTACAGAAGAAACGTATCGAAATATTCCGGATGATCACTACCAAGCAAGCAAAGTTCATTATGAAGTTCCTTAAGTTCAGAATCATCATACTCCATTCGATTAATTGAATCTGCTTCAGTTTCAAGTCGATTACATTCATATGCCTGTTTTTGTATAGGTAGAATTTAGTAATGCTAACAAATATCAGCAGTGTGAAAATAAATGCTACAAAAATATTTTCATTTTAATCAGTAACAAAGAGTGAAACAAAATGAAGTATTTACTTATACAAATGTCTAGCTAAGAGTAATTAGTCGACAACTCAGAAGGTCACTTCTGAATAATAAAATTTAACATGCAAAATACCTTCAGAAACTACTCTTCTATTTCCGAACTGTAATGATCCACATTTTCTGATGTGTCGAAAACCCCATCGTAATAAATAATGTGAATTTTTAAATTAAAAAACATTTATAAGTTAAAAAACGAGATAGCAAATCGCTAACCAAATATCTTGCCCAATAATACATGAAACGATCATATGATGATTCATCTTTTATCTGTTTCAAAAAATAAGCAGCTCGATAAAATTCACGTTTTTTAATTAAAGCTCTACCTATAAAAAGTTTAACGATTTCGAGAATTATTAATGAAATGCACAAGAAGTAGCAAAAGTTACAGCTAGACTAAGTGTTTTTTGACTGTTTTCAACTAAATCGTTCTTTGATTTAAAAAAGGTCGAATTAAATATGGAGAAACATTCATTAATTAAAAAACAGATCTCATTTTGGAAATTTATAACAAATTTCTGAATCCACACTGAAGTATGGACTAATATTTATGTCTAGGGAACTAACATCAAAGATTCCCTTAAGGGGAATGATCTTCTGCGCCACTACTGTGGGACACATTTTATGCAAAACCTCTTATTTGGATTTTCTTCACATTATTTGGCTTCTTCTATGTCACAAAAACGAACCAAAAGCAGCAACTTTAGCCAAATGTGGCTCGATCGTAGTGGAATCCATCTCTGCTGTTTCTGGTTGTGCCGAATTATGCTTCGCATAGAAACTGTGCCAGTCCTCATTAGCATAAAATAGCATTTCGCTAACCCTGAAACCACTAAATTCTGCTCGCTGCTTCTTGACATTCTGTTTGCTCTTCACAAACTAACAGGACAGGAAATAAAACTGGTAAAATTACAGAAGTCACAGATGTGTAAAAGTTTGAATGCTACATTTAAAAACAGAAAATGCAAACACACCACTGCTCCGCATCTACCAAACATCTCATTTCGGACTCCTTGAGAAGCCAGTGAAGATCGGCTAAAACGGCAACACCATCAACTCCCAAACTCATAACTGTAAAATAAATGGAATCAGAAATAAATTTCCCAAATTCATCCAAAACAAGTTAAAAAACATATCCGACACATCAGATCGCAGTTGTCCTCAATACAACCAGTATGAATATATATCTCCGGTATCATCACAGAGATCGTAAATCCAAATAGGAGAATATTCCGCATCAAAAATATAAAAGCAAAGTAACGATATCATTTCTTGTCTTAAAAACTTACGATATAACTTTGCGAATAAAATCCAATAAAAAGTAACAGAAGCTTTAGTTCAAAATAGTCAATATTTATAATTTAACAAAGTAATGCATTCGTAGTATCGAAAAGATAGAATAAGAAATAAATTTGTTACTGCGAAACGGGCATACATATGAAATTTTACAATACAACGGACCTAAATACTTTTTGTAGGATAATGAAGGAATTATACTTCAGTGTGTACAACAGTCAATTTCTCTATGAAACTGCCAGTTTTACTGTTGTGAATCTTCTTGTAATACGAACTATATAATAATTTTCAAGAAGTCAGTTTAAAATAAATTTTAGTTTTTCACACCATAAACAAACCAGCAAGCAATTCAGAACAAATTTCAAAAATAGGTAAAAACATAATCTAATCAAATCTGGACAAAAATTACAAAAGAACTGTCTTTCCTCGTCAAACTTCTAGACTGTCTTAGGACATTACATGATAGATTCAATATTCGAAGAAATTAAGACCAAACTAACTTTTATACTGAGTATTGCCTTAAAAAATATGCCTAATAGTCTCAAATTTCTGAAAACATAATTCTACATCAGATCACTACAACCCATTTGGATTATTTAACATCTCACATTTCAGTGTGTACAAAAGAAGAACTGCTTATTTTCACTTTACAATAGTTTTCGCAATGGAAAAATAGCTGAATACAATAATGAATAAAAATTAATGAAAAAAAGATAAATTTCCAATTAGCATTTTGTAAAAGAATTATCACTATATTCAAATTGTACAGAAACCGCACGTGAAAATCTTTAGAAAAAAATTCACAAGAATCTAAAGGTAAATTTTAATATTATTAAAGGGAAGAAACAGTGCAACTTAAGAACTCTCTGTCATGGTCTGCAATAGTTAGTCCATTTCAAGTCACATTCCAATTCAATATTGAGCACAGAAACCACCAGTTTTTTCCGAAAATTGAGCAAATTTCGTCCAACAATATGGTATTTTACGGAATTCAAACCGCTAATTCGGTCTCTTTTGTGAGCCATCTAAAAACCTGTATAAGTTACATTTGGTAACAAAAAAAAACAACAAAGCGACAGAGAGTAATCCTTTAGAGAATTCTTAGAATAATGAAGTTAAAACTTATCTGTTTTTGATTCCCATATTTTTTGAAATCTCTCTTTCGCACTTGTGGATCGTGCATGTGACGAAAAGTATTGGAACGATTTGTGGTTAAATTCATCGGTCTTTGCATAGATGACAGCAAATTTGCATCTCTTAAAGTTGTCTTTATTCAATAAATTCAAACATTTTTCCAAAAATTCAGATTGCCATCTTCCATTAAAAATATCCTATTCGATACTGCTCTTCCTTTTTTATAACACTTGCCCTTCTACTTCCTTTATAATTAAACTCATTACCCAATACACACATTAAACATACCTTAAACGAAGATAAAATTCGTCGTCTTCGAGACCCCATCCCCAGTACTTATTTGACATGCCATTCACTATTTTATAATCAGACATTGTCAAAAGCAAAATACCACCAACAAATTTCGTATAATTATACCTGTGAATGAAAAAAGAATGGAATAAAAAGTGGAAAGACCTAAGGCATATTCGTTTGTCAAAGAAAAAAATGTATAAGAAATTACTTTGGATGATATTCTGGGGAAGATATATGTCGAATGATTCCTTTTCCTGGATATGAATAATCTAATTGTGGATTTAGAGGTAAAAGATCGACATCATGCATAGCCAAGTAATCACATCCTACCTAAAATAAGGAAAGCCCTGAAACCTGAAACTTAGAAATAGTCCTTATTAGTATTCTGTCAAAACGTCCATGTTTTCTGTCAGGATAAGGAATATTAAAAAGAGTGAGAATAATGTATAATTTACTCGATCTGCTTCATACCATCCAACATTAATCAGCGACGCTCGATTAAACCTTAATGCATCCGTCTGGTTTAAAACAATTATCTTATGAAGAACATTTTGTTTATTGAGAAAATCTGCTATATGAGAGATGAATATTTGTAGTTCCGCCTCACGGTCACGATATGGCACCAACACGCATAACATGTGAGTTGGAATAACGGTTGTAAGTGATACATGCCTAAATAGATCAAAAAAATTAGGCAACTACAGGAGTACCAATGCTTAGCCTTAATTTCTGAGCTCACCGATTCCACAACGAAAATGATTTATGCCATAATCAATTTGTACTGGTACAATACGATAAAAACTTACCAGTGGAAAAGCTGATAATCTGAATCAACGTAATTCTTCCAACTTCTGATTATAAACATCACAAAAAGTGCCACGCCGATGATACAGACCCAAGTCAAAGGCTTCTTCACAGATCCCCCTTTCCAAACAACTTAAAAACAAGTAACAGATAACTGAATCGAGACTCAATATAAAGAACCATGAAAACTGTACAAATTCCTCAGCAGTTTATAACCCTTCTTAAGCACAACTAAACATTTAACATTTTCCTTCGTAAGGAAAACTAACCATTGAATATTCTTCTCTGCAGATATCGAATATGCATTTAAAACTACAATCATTACTACAATACTCCACAACAGTAAGCAAACACCCTGAAAAATAAGGTATCGCTCACAATATATGAATTTAATCGTCGTCATTGAAGTTTGCATCCATACTGCCCTTGATCACTTTTTAAGTCCTACCTCAAATGATATTGAAACGCACTTCGGCGCCATCTTTAAAGAACTTGAAAAGTTCTCCGAATTAAATACCGAAGTTGGAACAATTTCCATAATATACACACTTATCCTTGCAAAAATAAAGTAATATAACACAATACCAGAACAACAAAAATTCTACGACCACTTGAATACTTCATTCACAATACCTCTTCCCAGCACTAATTCAACATCGGCAGTATTCACTGCATCTGCATTCCAAACGGAACTGATAACAAGGCAGAAATCTACACATCTATATCCATCAAAACACCACTGCCTGTTAAGCCATACTTATCCGCCAGTTGTGGAAAGCCAGCTTTTCATAGTCTCAAGCACAAACGAGAATGACTTCAAACCTACCCCCAAATCATATAATGCTTCAAAACCAACGAGCAAGTTATATAATAGCAAACTATTTATCGTAAGCAGGTTTTTCCACCTAATTAAACTCGAACAACTCCAAAATCTCTACTACATTTCAAGCATTTCCGACCTTCTTCAATTCCCTCCTTTTGTCGAAACAAAAATACAATTTCATTCGGAGAAAGCAAGCTCTTCTGATGTATCAAGACAACGATTAACAAATACAATAAAGTATAACAAGAAAAACAACTTTTACCATTAAACCCACCACAAATAAAAGAACAAACGATATTACTACTAAAGGGAATGAAACGAAAAAAACCGAAAGTTTCACAGGAATAAATACCAGCATATCCAGTTGAAACTCCACCGTCTACAATTAATAACAGAATGTTCAACAAGTGTGAAACGATTTGTGGATACCGTATACTGAAGATGCTGAAGAGTACCATGAAGTGAATTACTCCCCAAAAAAAAAATAATCGAGAATATAAAGTATTTCCGCATTTGCTTTAATTCTTTAAAATTAAATGTCTCCAAAACTGTGAGTTAAGGGAATACTTAAAACTTACTCTAACAGATTTAAGAATACAATTTGATAAAAAAAGGAAGCCAGCAATAAGTAGAACACGCAGCAAGTGGCACAGAAGTATGTGAGGGAAAACCCGGTAAATGTAAATACTTTACAGGACCAAACATTGACAAAAACAAATAAGCCCTAGTCTCATATTTCAATTTTAAACTTGAAAGAAATAAAAAATATTGGAATTTCAAAATTTATATACACGTGAATAGCTTTTTTTTCCACAACGAAATATCTCTCTTTAATAATTAACTTTAAAAAAACATAAAATACTATTAACATACTGTAAGAGGTAAGAAGATAAACACCATGCTATAATAAAAGATACTTCCGTCACAGCAATAGGTTTTACCTTAGTTTTCCGATACAAACCTTTTTGGAATTAGAAAATTTGGAATGGGTATTGAGAAAAAAAAATCATGAATAGGCAGTGGAAGAACAACAGTGAATAGTCATCAAAACAAAAGGTTCCTAAAAGCATATCAGCCTTTTAACCCAAAACACCAAATTTTTGGGAAGGATATCGAAACCGCTTCGATATGATGAAAAGAACCATTAGGACTATTTGCTGCAGAAGTCTCCTCTACGAATGAGGAAAAAAGGGTTGGTAAATGTAAAAAAGGCCAGTAAATATGTGCTATTTCAAAGCTATTTATACAAAAAATTCAGATAAAAAAATTCGAAAGGAAAGACGCACAAAACAATTCAAAAGACAATAATCACATCTAAAATCAGAGAGTGGCAGTTGATGAGTCTTGTATGCATGCACAAAAAAGTTTCAGGCAGCTTAACAAAAAACAACAATTCGAACATGTCTCAAGAATGAAGAAGGCCTCAAGATACCAACCACCACTACTGAACACAACTCTAAATAGTCAAAAATCAGCACACCGGTATAAAAACCTTAAGAGGCGCTGAAACCAAATGGATAAATTATCGATGTCCAGGAATAATTGGTGCCTTTTTCGGATGGCTGCATGTTTTGTAGATATTAATAATCGTTGTATTTTGTGTGCTTTCAATCTCTGTACAGCAGCGCAGTAGCCTATTTAGTGAGTCACGCCGTCGTTTACGTTCTTTTGTTTTGATCACTATTTTCAAATGACCATTTCTAAAAGCAGTAAAGTATTTGAATACTACATCTCCGTTTTTTTGAAAACAGATCGACAAACTTGTCAAAGACAAGGATGGAGAAAGATACCCCAAAGAAGTGCTTGAACTATGGAAATGCGAGTGAGCAGCTATGGCCAAGCGTGTAGTATCCACTGTCACACAATCATGCAGCTCCAGCTCGCTTATCCTGGGACAACACTAAAAAACAAGATTACAGCATATGTAGCGGTGTCAATACAGCTGTCTCAATCACAATAACATGTTTATATTCAACTAAAGCAAGTCCCTAGATGATTAATATTCCAATCATTACGTGCTTTTGTAAAATCTGAATAAAAATTTGAAATAGAAATTTAGATAATACCTCAAATAACTGCACGAAAGTCAATACATCAATGCAAGCTGGGCATATGAAACGTCCATCAACACTATATATTAAAGTAAATGAAGTGAGCGATGGTAATGCACGAAATATGGCGCATAACATATTATTCGATAGATTACGCACGATAGCTAATCGAAGCCTGAATACTGATCATTTATACGAAAAATTCCTTAGTAATAATGTTAAGGCTTAATGCAACAAAGCTTCCGTAAAATCAGTGATTAAAAGTAAATGTATTATTTACCAAATACTTCTTGCGATCCTAAAACAAGAGTAGTTCTACACGTGTATCTGAAGAATGATTGCGTTATTATAGTGAAGAAATACCATCACTATGACCAGCGCTGGTAAAAATGAACATTGCACTGCAGGGTTACATCACTGCAGTGAACAAGTGACATTACACAACAATAAACAATCGTACATAGTCAAGTTATTCGCTAGTGGTGATTTCGCCAGAATATAAGGTAAATCAAATGGTAGAGCACATGTCCATAGCGATAAGTGCGTTAGCGTCGGAAAATAGGCCAACGCTTGTAATGCTCGTGTTCCGAACCACTCCGTATTATTATCCAACAACGCGGCAATTCGTAAGTTCAAACGTTTCAAAGCACGCGTTGTTCCGATCATACTGAAAAAGTCATTTCAAGTGGGTAAAATACTTGGTCTAAATCCCGAATTTTAATCAAATATAAATTTTAAATCTCACAAGATAACAGTTAGCACTAACCGTAAATTGTGATATATTTTCTCTTCATTTACTGGGTAATTGGTATCAAATGAGATATCAAGTTGTTCAAGCTCGAGATACACATCCCCCAAGTAAGCAAAGAAATCAATTACAAATTCTGGACGAACATATTTACATTCATACTGCACAGTAGATCCTCCAGTCAACGAGCTACTGCTAACACCAATATTAGCTGGCTGAAAGATTTCACCTAATTTAAAAACCCGAACAAAATAAAAGAATGTAAACCAAATTTAACTGATGTAAGCTATAGTTCCACCTGCTTCAGTAAAATCGAGTAGATCTTCATATGAGGACTATTGGGAAACAAAGCGGATACATTTGCAGGCATTGTATAACAATCCAAACGAAAAGAACGTAATTCTGTCATCGACCGAGCTACAGCACTGAAAAGCGTGTAAGTTACACATCGAATAAATTAAAATAAAACAGAATGAAGTCATTTATCAAGTTAATTACTTCCTTGAAGATATGCTAAACTCGACGATCTCGGTAACGATGATAGTAGGATGACTAATTTCATCACTTTTATACCAAAAAACGGTATCCTTCGTCAACAAAACAAATTTCGAAATTGCTTACCGCATCCCATTATAGAGTTCATCTTGAGCCTGATAACTAATACTGAGAGCCTGGAGTTGGGCCAACTGATGGCTATACTCTTTGAGCAGATTTGTCATTGCACAACCATTTACATCTGTTATTAGACGTAATTCACGCAAGTTTACACATCTCTGACAGATGCTACAAATAAAAAGCCTGACATTACAAATATGAGAACAAAATTCTGATCTTCATAACCTAACGAAGAATTATATTTAGTTAGAAAAAATCTTTTAGATCTTTTACTATTTTACTGTGTGTGAATTACCTGAACAATACATGTCTGCCAATATTCACATGCGGAATAAAAAAATCAATGTAACGTAAATAACGTCCGCATTTCTGTAAGAAACCACAAACATGATGATCATCAATTGGCCGGATTTGAAATGAATTTGTTACAGTCGATGGGATATCTGCGAAGGTAATATTCTGCCAAGATATATTCAACAATCTTTTCCACGTCATTGATACACGTTCCAACCGTACACGGCATCTACGGTTAGCATTGACGTAAAAGTACACTTGTAAAGCAGTACCCAAATACACATCAAAACTTGAGTAATTTTCTGGCAAATAACAATTAGCGAAAAAACACGACATACTGGGAACGGGAAAAGCAATTTAATAAATCGAAATGAACATTTGAAAAAGGTATAATTCTTGGCAAAAGAAACTAACTTCAAAGGCAAATAAGACAAAATTTTCTTCTGGACATTCAAAGGAAGATCAGAAAAAGGAAAATAATTGTCTCCAATCAGATCATCACCATTACTACCATTCTGCATAGATAACTGCGCCTTTGGCGATGAATTTAAAGATTGCAAGGATGAGGTGGAAGGTATGGACTGCAATTCAACGTTCTAAAAGCAACATAAATTGACACTTCATAACAAGTATGCAAAGTGAAGTAAGCAACTTATCATTTAACCGAGTTGACTGATAAAAAAATCTCGGTGTAACATCCTAATCAGCTCCACAGACAAGGTAATTCTCAGGATTGAAAGCAGCCACTGAAATCTATAATTGTATTTTAGATTCCAACAATCTTTCTAAAACAGTGGTACTCCTACCAACTACCAAATCAGTAAAACGTTTAACAAAGTGGCTCTCATATTTTAAACTTATGGGACCATTAAAGAAAGAGAACGACCTCAATATGCACGACACTCCTTTTTCGCCTGCGTTTCCTTGTCACTATTTTTCGCGCGCTACTTCGTCGCCTCATTTGTGTAATTTTCGTCTTCCGTTTCTTCATTACCATTTTATTGCTATTTATTGAAATTTCTGAATGAACGAAAACAATCCATTGGATTCATATCGAAGTAATTCAGGATAATGACCTGAAATCCGTCTTAACACTCTCGCTTTTCTTCGACGCTCAATTTTTCAAATATTACTTTTGAGAATTCATTAATGCCGTCTGAGCGTTAACGGGATACTTGGTTGGAGCACTGGACTTTTGGGAAGATGACTACCTAAAACTTTTGATCTACAACAATACTACGCTGGAGACTAATAAAGCATGCAAAGTACTTTCGAAACTTCTTCCGTACCATTTTCTCAGATCGCATTTCTAATGTATTTTTAACAAACAGTTAGCTGGACTGGATTCCAAATTTCTCACCTGGGTTCTTGATTCACACCACTTTTCAGCAAGGTGTGACGCAGTAAAATTTAATACTTGACACTATGAACTTTAACAGCGAAACTACTCCCGCTTTATACTATGTTTTGTCTAAGTCGCATTTCATTACTCAGGAAAAAGGAGAATCCCTGTTTTTTTCCGCTTCTATATCCAGAAAGTGGCAGGACAAAAGGAGCAGACGATGAGAAACAACATGTCAGTACCCGTTGCAGTGGAAATTTCCAGCACAGGTATTATTCCCGCACCATTTGCTGCACTTACCTCCTGCTACCAGGATGAAAGTAAGGCAAATCCTGACATAAATCACCAGAAATCACATATAAACATGGTAAATTCAAATTTCCAGCTTCAGCCCTTCCCAGTTCCCACCAAACAATAAAATGGAACGCGACGCATCTCACCGCTTATAAGCCATTCCAATCAGCTATAGAAATGGGTGCTACCGTAATGCTCTTCGATTCTTGGTCATTGTGATGCTCGTCGTCTCTCTGCATGCGTTTCGTTCTCGTATTTGTCATGCGTTTGTGCTGTTGTGCGGTCGTGCTGGTGTCACTTTTTTTCTCGAGATCTCGGCTTGAGATTTCTCGGATAGGGTTCAGGAACTAGTGGTGTTTGCGGAAGCAGATCTCTTTGCGTAATCTCTTCACGCAATAAATGCCACCTGTATCTCTTTCCTTCTTTATTGTGTAGACCTGGGTGAGTGGTTATCCATTATTGAATTCTTGCTTCTGTACGCACTCGTCAAAGTATTTCTTACTCTCAGATATGTTAAGAATGTGGAGAACATTCAAAGGACAAGATGTCAGCGGTTGGTAGAATGGCTGCCTTTTTTACCAAGGACTTTCGCGGAAATAAGAGGACTGGAAAGTTAATCGTTTTGTTGGCGCATTTATTAGCTTGGCTTGGCGCCTTACTAATAATTCTGCTTATTTGGAACATGACATTTGTACTCATTCCTGTGTCCTCTAAAATTCTTTCCAGGCATAAATGAAGGGAATTGCTTTCGGAATGGGACGATAAACAAAGAAGTTTGGAGTAAAAATGTTTTTTTATGCTGGAAAAAAAATTGTTCCAGAAACTCAAAATGTCAGCTAGAGAAATATATGAGCCCACGACAGATACGGAAAGTGCGATGTACGGACCCTTCTTTGGTACACTTGGAGTATCCGCTGCAATGATGTTTACTGCAGCCGGCTCAGCATGTGGTACTGCAAAATCAGGAACGGGTATTGCATCCATGGCTGTTACACGTCCTGATCTTGTTATGAAAGCTATCATACCTGTTGTAATGGCCGGTGAGCTTTTCAGATTTCGTACCTGTGTCCTTTCAAAGTTTTCACTGCTGTTAGGACATCTAATATGATTCTTTGTGAACAAAATTTCTTTTTTTCATGTTTTGGTTCATGTAAGAACAGTCCTAGAAAGTCATAGGAATGTGGTGGACAAATTGTTTGCTCCTTGATATTGGATTTATTTTCAGGTATTGTTGCTATTTATGGATTGGTGGTTGCTGTGGTATATGCCGGTCGCGTAACATCATCCGCTGACGGCTTTAAAATTGATCAGGGATTCAGTATGTTTGCTGGAGGTCTGGTATGTGGTTTGTGCGGTTGTGGCGCTGGTTACGCAATTGGGATTGCCGGCGATGCTGGTGTTCGGGCATTATCACAACAGCCGCGTTTTTTTATAGGAATGATCTTGATTCTTATCTTCGCTGAAGTGCTCGGTTTGTATGGCATGATTATTGCTTTGGTCTTGGGAGCAACATAATTTACATGCATTTTTTGAACAAATATTACATAAGGAAAAACAAATAAACTTTTGTTTTACATTTTGATTTGAAACTTGGGAAAAAGTTAGGAAATGATGCAGAATAAGTACTTGAAATTATTTGACGAACTTTTGATTTAAAGTTGAAATAAGAACAGAATAGGATTTGCGGTGTTATGGAAAAATGTTACCAGAAAGGCTTTGGTTCTCACTGTGGTATTCCGAGCATAATTTAATGGTTTCTTATTGATGTAAAAAGCTCTGTATGAGTAGATTACAAAATTAACAATGCGCTGCTTATTAAAACCTGAAAATTTCTTACTGAAGTCCAACACCTATTATTTGTATCAGTCTAAAAGGGTTCTCATAGATTGTAATTGAATAATGTTAGATTTTTTCATATTTATACCTTTCTTGCGCTTTGTACATAGATTTATTCATTACGCTTCAGTAAATTTATGATGCTTTGCTATCATACTTTTCTTGTTTCCAGTTATCGTTTATACACGTCAAGCTTTCTCAGCTTATTTTAGTAATTTCATTTCCAACTCTATGTTTCAATTATATGTGTGATTCAAATTTAAGATTGTTTTAAAACTGATTAGTCTAGGTCAGGAATTTATGTGCTAGTGCTGCTTATGGTATGTTAAAGATTTTTTTTTTCTATGATGTTAAAGATTTTTTTTGTATGATGTTAAAGATTTTTTTCTCTTCCTGTGAAATAATGGTTAGGCCGATCACTATTTTTTGGTAGGGTTCTCATAGATTGTAATACATAATGCTTCCAGGTATTATTGGTTTCAGTTAGAAAACAAGCAGTGAATCATACTTCAATAATCAGATTTGAACGTAATATGAACTACTAGTCCTAATTTGGTTGCCGGATTACGATGATCAGTTTTATAATACTGGTAGATCTCAGAATTGTAGCGACTTCTAGGCTCATACTCAATAGCTGGTGAATTCATGTTATTTCTCTAGTGTATTTTACATTGCTGAGTCATGTTTGAATATTAGCCTTGGTTTTATGTAGGTTTTCCTCATCAGCTTACCAAAACTTTCCGCTTGTAACGATCTAGTGTATTTATTCGCGGTACCATAGAATCCCTTATGTTAACTTTTGCACAAAACACTAATATATGGCTAATCGATTAGAATAACTTGGGAGTGATTTCAAGAAATTTTGGATTAAGTGATGTTTGATCAATTTTTCATAGACAGGGACCAATAATGAAACACTCTATAATCCTAAGATGAAGATGATGTGTTATGTCATCCTTTTCATTGAAGACAATAGATTTTCTTCCTGACAATTTGTGCTGTAGATGAATTCATTTCATTTCTCGCCAGTGTGATAATGAATTTGCTTGCTGTGGAATATTTCCATAATTTCTTTTTATTGGGTGAAACTGGAGGCATATTTCTTTAATGCTAGGGAAACGTGTAGCTTTACAAGGCTTCGAGCACTGACTTTTTAGGAAAAAACCCATTTCCATTCAATTGCTATTGTCACTGAGATGAGACTTCGTATGAGATGCAATCTCCATAATCCTTGTGAAGTGGCTATATTGATACTGTCTTTTTTGCTTTATTTGATACTCGATAACTTGAAAATATTTTAGTGGAATCCAATTTGTTTCTTTGGAAGAGAAAGCGCTAGTTATTTACAAAATATTATGTTGGAGTAGTTGCCCGTTTTTTAATTTGTTCATGTTCTATCTTGTCTTTAGTTTTATCTGCAACAAATTCTTGCTTGGAAGAAAAAGAGAAATCAAAAGATTGTTTTTATTTAACTTTTAGAATAAGCCTTCGCTCATATACCAAATATTTTTGGTTCTGCTTCTTTATATTCCCATTCTGAATAATATGTTATTTTGTGTTTCTATTTTGAATAGTGTGTACTCTATCCCATTTTGAATGGTATGTCAGATGACTCATCAGTGTCATTTTTTAAGTATTTGTGGATATACCTATCTTTGTTTTGCATTTCATTAGCGTCATTGTTTTTTTTATAGGTAAAAGGTGCAAGATTAGATTTACTATGCGCCGTAGTTATAAAGTCGGAGAAAAAACTCAGCAAAACGGGTTTCTAATTTCAGATTTTTTCCACTGAATAAACAGGAAACTTAAAAAATGTCGTATGATTTGGCAGTAGCAGAAAGTCCGGCTTATTCACCCTTCTTTGGATATATGGGAGCTGCATCAGCGCAGATATTCACCGTACTTGGCGCAGCTTATGGAACGGCTAAGTCAGCTGTGGGTATCTCCAGTATGGGTGTAATGCGTCCGGAATTAATCATGAAATCCGTGATTCCAGTTATTATGGCTGGCATTATTGGTATCTACGGTCTGGTTGTGAGTTTTGTTTTGATTTTCTATTTAAAACAAGCTATGTTTAATTATTCATGTTCTTTCCCATGTAAATCTATGAAAAGTTGTAGTCCTCATATAGCATTTAGTTTGTAAAGTAAAGTAGAGTTTGTAACAAATATCATTTTTCGAATTATTTTCAGTATTTAGACTTGTTTTAATAGGATTTGGAGAATAATATTTTCTTTCACTTACTAGAGAATTGTTTCTGATTTTCTTTAGGTCAATGTTTTAATTAGCTGCATAATTTCTGGATTTTGAATTATCATATTTAAACGAGCGCACGAATCCCTTTTTTCAGTTCAGTAAATTATTGCTGTTGATAGTTATTAAGATGAATGTAGCAGTTATATATCTCATTCATGTTGCAGGTGGCAATGGTACTAAAGGGCAAAGTGACGAAAGCTTCAGATGGTTATACTTTAGATAAAGGATTCGCTCACTTAGCTGCAGGTCTTACATGTGGTCTATGTGGCCTTGGTGCTGGTTATGCTATAGGTATTGTGGGTGATGCGGGAGTCAGAGGAACTGCTCAACAACCACGACTTTTCGTTGGCATGATCCTCATTCTGATCTTCTCTGAGGTAGGTATCTTTACTGATGTTAGTTAGTATTGGTTGCTTCTAATTTTTCTAGATTTTTTTTGTGGTTATTTATTTGTGAGTATAAAATTTCAAATAAAATGAGTTTACTCTCGTCGTCTTGTAAAATTTAAGGTTTACTCTTGTAAAATTTGTAAATCTTTAAGTAATTACCGTTCAATTTGAGATATTAAGTCTGATCTGACATTTTGCTTGTAGAATAAGGGAAAGTTTTTTCTTTTTTTATTTCGTCTGTTTATGAAAGCACGAGTTATTGACAGAAGACCAACTTGATGGTCTTCTTTCTAGTGTGTTTTTTATCCGTTTAAGTTTAATGTTAAATTTATATCCTTAATTTCTAACTTTTAATCATTTCAGGTACTGGGCTTATATGGCATGATTGTGGCTCTAATGTTGGGAGCATCGTAAGAAATTGTAGTGGTCTTACTTTCGCTTTTATCTCTAAAGCGCTTTCGGTATTGTTTCTTTTGTTCAGAAAAATACTGTCTTTGTAGATTTACAATTGCCCGTTTGGCTATCAGAAACGTGTGAAGTCCTTGGTTAAAAAATAAAGAATATGAATGTGAATTGTAGGTGTTGTCATTTTCTCACTCTTCCATTCTGTGTGGTGGAGTATTAGTTTTATATTTAACATAGATTTCAAAGTTCACAATATTGCCAGTGCAGTTTGAATTTTGCAGGCCTTCAGAATTTGCAGTCGCAAGTCTTATCACTGTGCAGACAGTTTGTAGTCTTTTTTTTAATTCCCATGAAATTTATTCACTACCAGATCATTTCTCGATCATCTGATTCCTTTGGATTTTTACTTTCTATTATTATGATATTATGATCTATTCTCATCTCTACAATTGATTTGTCGATATCTTTTCAAATGTTGAAAGTCCACAATTTTATTTTGCATCCATTAGCGTGAATTATTTTTCTAATGTCGCACTGTGATTAGGTCTGCATTTTTCTGAAATGAAATCTTTGACGTCAAATTCTTTATCCGTTGGTGGTGACACGTTTTCCGGACGAGATGCGAATTTTCACTTGTAGCAGTTTATATAAAATTATTTAATTGTGTTTCAAATCAAAGTTATGTCGTAGAAGGAGTGGGAGCAGTAATTTTTTTAGTAAAAAATGAAGTAATTTCTGATTACTCTGTCCAGTTTCGTAACTTCTGTGAAATAAATATTTTCCAAAATTGTTTTCACATAACAACTATTAAAATTTCGTGATGTGGAAGTTGGTGGCAGCTTTTGGGAAGACATGAAGAAACTGGTACGTTGTGCTCATTTAATTGGAGAACATTTGTCCGTATCACCTTTTCCGTGTTTCACTCTTTCCACGACTGTGAAATGAGCTTCTTAAAAGATTCTGTTTGTGAATCATTAATATCAATCATTTGCATAAATCATCCTTAGTGAGCTTCTGATCTGAGTCAGAAGTTGGGTTCTTCACGGAAAGCTGCAAATGATTCCTGTAAATGATTGCTTTCATCAAAATTACCAAAAGTAATGGCTACCACAGTTTTAAAGATGTTTTGTCGATATTTAAAACCTCAAAACAGGTTGAATCACAGGGTGATTAATTTGACAAATTGATTTCCTAATTCTAGATGGTACAAAAGGTGAGATTGTTGCTTTGAGTTAATCCGCTTTTCTAGAACTTTCCATTTAGGTTGTATGGTGGGTTTCGCTTATGAAAGTATTTATGTCTTCACATTTTTAAATAGTGGATTTTGTGTTTCGAGAGACTTGGAATTCTCAAAAAACGAAAGTAGTGAAGGATTCAGCCTTAGCTGACAATGATTGCTGTTGCAGAAGATAGTATCAGTCGTTTGCTTACTTTTAATACGACCTTCAGTTCATTGAAATACTCCCATCCGCTCATGCATTACCATTATTGCGAGACAACTCTCTTTACTAACTATTTATCTCCAAAAAATGCCATGCCGAATACATATTACGTAGTCAAACTTATGTTGAAAAGATCTGAAATATTTTTGGGTCACCAAGAAACTGGAGCATTAGATATACCCACTGTTTTTTCTCGACATTTTCCACTAATTTATGTATTTGTTTACATTAAGCACTTTTAAGGATGTAGAATGAAATGTTCATAAGTTACATTTAAACTAATTTTTGCTAATTAGAACTGCTTTGTTTTGGTTCCGTAAATCTGAAATGACAATGATCGCAAAATTTTGGTTAATAATTCTAATAATCAATCAAGACGTAATATATTCATTTTAGGCTCCCTGCTTGTTTGTTAATAATCCTGTACTGTAAAAACTGTGGAGTTTGGCGGATTCTTGTCAATAGGAAGCTTAACTTTGCTTGCTCATTTGTTTTATACTCCAAGTTGAATATTTAGAAATTCTCAGTTGGGTATTTTTATACATGGTATAATTGAAATTTCAAGTGGAAGATTACTGGTCGATTTCCACTTAACAAAATGTAAATATGAGAGGAAGCGAATGAGCAATAAATGTTGTGTTTATCAATTAGATTAAGTAAGAAAAGGAAACTAATGAGCAATTTAAAGTTACTGCTTTTTCTTCCTATTGCTGTGAAATTGATAAGCTTGATGATGTTTTTCTTGGCTCAAAAGATTTGTATATCTTTGCTTGCTGTCATTTTCTGAATTATTGGCAAAACTTGTTTTATAAATCAATGAAGAAAAAATTGGGAGGAACTGGTTCTGGGAACATTTTGCAGTCCTAGTAGAAAAATGTAAAAATGTAAGCTAGAAAGGAAAAAGCCTGCCTGTATGGAAGCTTAGCTAAGCCATTTTTTTCATAAAAATTTGGCTGAGTGTAGTCGTAACAAAAAAGAACAGAAAAAGAGAATAGAGGAAGAGGATAGAATAGGTTTGTTCCTCAACCCTTTTTTGGCTTCTAGATTTCGACGATACCTCGTTAAGCGAAGGATGCTTCCTCTTATTTAAGCATAGACTTCCAATACTAAATTCAAAATGGCTTGAGCATTTATGCGCTTCCTTTATATGATTCTCTTTATGAGTTCACTGCTACACGGAGCGGAACACGATCTTTTCATTTCATTCCATTTCAATCTTCCAATGCTACATACTACATAGTAAGGGAAGGAAAAGTATTTCTTTAGAATTAAAGGAATTTAATTCCTTTTCTCGAGAAAAAGGTACCATTTGTTTCATTAACTTCATTATTTATTATAGACTAACCAAAATCTATTGACCCGAAACATTCCAGTTAATGGTGGGATTAGCTATTCTCCAAAACAAATTTTTTATTCGCATTCATGCCCGAAAGAAAAGAAAATGAAATAGACTTTTCACATTTTTATTGCTTGAGTTGTAAAAGTATCAAAAAACTGTTTGTTATTTAGAAGAATAGGTAGTACCATAACGAAACAGTCAATAGATTTTTTTTTTAGCTTGAATTTGAAGTAAAGCTTGAATTTGAACGAGAATGGCCAACGCTCCATCAAATGGCTGTAGAAAACCAATGGAACGTAACGAAAAGATTCGTATTCGGGTCGTCGACATCACATGATCTTATATGTATAGCGTCCTCACACACACACTATGTAACTACGATTCAAAAATGAAGCCAATAAAACAGGCTAAGGATCAAACACTGATACATTATATGCGACAGGCACGATCTATCATCCGGAACCAATCAGGTGAGTGACAAACTAGGTTTCAAGAACGAGTAATTTGCAAGTATTATATGAGCCAACTATTATTCCACTGAAGTAGTTTGACATATAAGATGAGTCATCTGTCCAGGACGTTTTTATATGGCTAACAACTCCACCTCCCTCCAGACTAAATTTGTTTTCCAATAATTCGGTTGATATACTGTATTGTTTCTTCTTTGCTTCATAATTGCAAGTATATTTCTTCTTATGCTTGGCTTAGCTTACATATCTTACCTTATGTCTATTTTACATAGCAAGAAATTGTTCAGTGCGGATTTCTCTGACTGACTAAAAATAGATTACTTTTTAGAAATTGAACATTAATATCTTTTTATGCATAGCGAATTTGAAATGAAACAGTGGTTCTGATTCATAATAAAGGCACATTAAAGTAGTTAGGGATTCTAATTGCTTTTATATTTCTTCTTTTGGAGAATTTAACACTACGTCCTCCAAGTATCTCGGTGGTCAATATCAAAAGAGAGTGGGATAGATTAGTTTTTGAGACTCTTCTATATCCGAAAAGTTGGAAATTTGAAGTTTTGCAAATTATTGGCTTTGATCCTGGAATGTTTAAAAACATCTACTCCCATTTATGAAAAAAATTACTCGTTCTCTCCACAGTTTCTAATATCCGTTAGCAATGTAACTCATCGTACAAATTTACAAATCTGAAATTTTAATAGACTACATTCGATTTCAAAATACTGATGCAGTTAATAAATTTTTTAGTTTTCTGGAAAAATAATACACTTATATGACCCATATGTTTCATATATTACTACTTTCTTCATAACTTTTCAATATTTAATTAAACTACTGCAAATTTGTTATTACTTCAGCAGTAGGTTATACTATCATTGGTAAAGTTTAAATTCAAAATATCATTAGCAGTAGCATTATCAATGGTAATGTCCTGAAACAGTTATATTTGTACTGATGCTTTTCCAGAAAAGCTAGAATCAACCTTTAACTGTTTGTATTTGACTTGGGATTTTGCACACCTACTGATCATTCTAATTACTGTTACTCATACCAATAAATTAGAGTTATTTAGTCCCAAAGCATAGAGTTAAGAACAAAAGACAGAAGTGAAGAAAGAATCGTGATAAGCACACGGCTTTTACGGAAAATTCGACAAATGACTTCACCAAAGTTCGGGTGCTAATAGCATTTTGAAGCATTTTGAAGGGTGTAAGATTTTATGATAACGCTTGGAAACTTAAGCCAACGTATCATTAAAAAAGTTTTGGAAGTTACCAAAACTGTCACACCGATATCTCAAAACAGAACAAATGACTGAAGGGAAGTTTTGCATGTACCAAAACAAGTTTACTATGTAATTTCGAGGCCAAAGAAACCATATATTCTACCAACGGTTTTTTTTATTTTATGTTACATATTTCAGAAATGATGATGAGAAAAAAGGGAAGATGGCTATGGAAGTGACTGGAAAAATAGACAAGCCTATATGTTCATTATAATTTCCATCAATATTTACTTATTGAAATTATAGAAGAGAAAAAGAATACTTATTCTGCATTTTAAGGAAAAAATTATGCAGTACTATGGTGAAACGAGCTAAAATCTTTTTAGCTATTCGTTGAGCCAAAATTTTCAGTTCTTTTCAAAATTTAATAGTTATTGCAAAAAAAAGAACATAAATTTTAAAGCTCTCTAATATTTCAAGAATATCAAGAAATCTGAAAGCATAGATTGAGAGTAATGTAAATAATGGTGTTAGTTTTATTTTTCAATTCAGCCTTTTCTGAGAAAATACTAAATTGAACAACATACATGAGCTTTTTATGGAAATATACCTTTTGAAAATGCTATTTCTACTGCTATTTTTCCAAAAGTATCAGAAAATCCTAAGTTTCAAATAATTTTTATTTCTTATTTCAAACGTCCTTTTAAAATAATACATCTCAAACATCACTTTAATGGATCTCTCTTTGTAGACTTATGAATGTCCATGAAAGTCAAACAACAGAAGAATTGCAGGTTATTCTCTTTTTCTAACTTCAAAGAGGCAGAAATATCTTCCTTCAAATACTTCAAAGGGGGGCATTTCTCCTTTCCTCTTCTTTTATTTGATAAGTCGTAGGTTCACTCTTCCATATGAGCAATAAAAGTTGCAAGAAGGAGAAAAATATTAAAACTATGAAATATGGTCGGTGAGACGAAAACTTAGTTAACCAAAAATGTATGCGACAAATAAGAGGGACCTAATAGTAGATTGCTGAAGACCGTAAACGCCTCAAGACCTGAATTTTACATATTAAACTACTAAAAGATTACTTTGGAAGCATATACAGCTACGACAATGAAGTTTTGACAAATAATGATGGACTGTTAAACAAAAAGTGATAATAAAAATAGTGACAGACTGCCATTTATTCTTCCATTTAGATAGTTGAGGATTACTGATTAGTTTGCTGAGTAGAAATGAAAATAGAATAAGATATGGTGCAATATCTGAATCTGCTCTGAGTTCAAGTCGCTTGCAGGAAATCGAGAAGGTTCTGGAGATCGAGTGATACGTGGAACGCTCGCGTTTGGCTCGTCAACACCACGCATTTTGTCGCATTTATGCGGTGTAACAAGAGAATATTGTAATGATAGAATTTACCCGCAAGTTGGGTGGCGATCCTGCACAACACCAATCTTTCCAATATCACGCTCCAAGACAAGTTTCTTCCCTTCATTCCTTTTTTCACCGACAAAATTTAAATCTTCAGCTCATTTTGAATTGTCAATTAAGTACTCATTTTTTCCAGTATTAATATAACTTTCAGTAGGCGCATCAACGGATGTTCAGATAAAACGAATCGATGGAATCACGTAAAAGCCAAGTGGAATGGTAGCCAAAAAAGATGCACGTCCAGTAATATCCACAAATCAGTCAAAAGAAAGAAGTAAGGAGTTCATGAATTTCGTGAAAAAGAACCTGGAGTCAGAGAACGATAAAGCAAAATTGATGAAAAAGGTTGTTGCTAAAGACAGGCAGCAGAAAAGCGAAAAAGCTGGGAGTGGAAGGAAAGCTCCGGTAGAAAAAGAATTTACCAAAACTAGATTTTCCCAAATATCGAAGAAATTATCTCCAACATCTGCTATTATTAAGGAAACGAAACCAGAAGCAACACTTGTCGATGAAAGACAGTTACTGATTGCTAGCACAGCTGAAGATTAGACAAGACTGCTTTCTGCGTGATCGATACCTGTAGAGGAGATTATAACAAAAGAAGTTGCAGAATATAACAGTAATACTAAAGTGTCAAGAGCAGACAGTCTAACAGAAAATAGGATTGTTCAGATTCTGCATAAGGAATCGGAGGGAAGGGAAATAGACATAAGCAATCATTCAAGATCAATCGAGCAAGATGACATAACAGAAACATTTTCAGTTGTTTCCGAAACGAATCACGTCAAAATGGATGTAAAATCAAATTCCGGAAATAAAGATGAGACAGGAGAAGAGCTTTCCAATAATTCAGGATCAGGAAAATGCGAGGCATCTCTTCCTGTTGGATTATACGGCGCCGCTCCCATTGCTATGACTACTGATCCTGCTATTTCTCCTATAAAACTATCATTATCATTAGCTCCTGACAAAATTTTTAGCTTACTTAATGACGATAGCGAATGAAGGATTATTTAAAAAGTTCAGAAAATAAGTTTAAAGATAGAGAAACATTAGTCGATTCAGGATCAAAGCAAGACAGATTACCGGAAATAAGAAAATTGATTCCTGAAAATATGCATTGATTACAAGGAAATGATTGAGGAATATTTGACATGAAACCTCAGAGTTCAGATCATAAGATAATAACTATTATCCCGAATCTCTAATAACACAAAAATACAAAAAGGCATCTGGAAATTCTTTGCATGAATATGAAGGAAATTTAAAGATGATAAGCTGAAAATGTTTATGTCCTATGAAATTTAAACAGAAGCTTTACGGAATTCTTTAGGATCTCTCAGATAAGTGATTATCGAACTTCTTACTATACCTATATCTTACTATAACTTCTTACGATGTAATTCTTTTAATGTACATACATGTCAGCTGTGACTCTTCATAAACTGTCAGTTTTTTCAAGTAAATTGTCAATTTTTTAAAAATGATCTTAATGATTTGTAAGTGATCGATTATATTTCCATTACCACAAGATCTGAAGTTGAAGCTAAGATGGATAAGTAACTGAACTTCCTTGATCTAAAGTAATTTCGTTAGCTTATATTTTGTCTAATCGGTGGAAGATGTGTTAATTTTTCCCCTCCCTCTCTCTCTTTCTCTCTCTCTCTCTCTGCACAAAAAACAGAGGAGAAATCGTTGGTATTGAACCGGATATGGTCCCGTGCTTCTAAGACCAGTAAAAAGGGCGACATTACATTTATGGTTTGATTGACGTAAATGATATTCTTCAGTAGTAGCAATAAGCAAGAAAAGCGAATAGAAAAAGAAAAGTAAAAATAATTAGAAGGGTTGAGATTTGCGCAATAAATTTCTCGAGTACCAACACAGCTAGTTTTGAAATCAAAAAAGAGAAAATATCCAGTATTAAGTTAGCATGCTTCTCACTTCAGCCAATACTTTCGTTCTCTTTTCGATTATTGAAAGGTTAGAAAAGATAAGTTGAAATCTGGACATTTCAATCATAATTTCCTGAAAACTAAAACAACTGGGAATATAAAATTGACAAACTATAATTGTTACTCAGGGTTTGGTATTTCTTTTTTTAGAAATTATACTTAATTCCACATTAAAAAAATGACACAGCCGAAACTAGGTATGTTATGTATGATGGTAATGTATTTACTTCAGTGAGAGGTCGTGTTGCAAGGAATCCTTCCCTTTTTGGAAGAAAAGCATTATTTCATAAAGTACCAAAGGTCAAATGTATATATTCACCAAGACTTAAAAAACTGATCAGAATTCAAATGAAATACTTCAAATGAAATCTTTACCATATCAGTTATACATGTGAATAAAATAAAAAAAATATTTCGGGTGTCAAAAACTGACCTCGTATTGTAGAGAAGCAGTTATTCCACTCACTCTGTATGCTCTCCACAAGGAAATTACGTAATGGAGAACACTAAAATTATTAAACAAGCCATTTATTTTTAAACAAATAAGAGGATACATGCCAATAATAGGTCGACACTACATGTCAGTAATGAACTGATGAGCAGAAATGTTAGCTTTCTACGGTGATACTACAATTCGATGAAATAAGCGGAAGAAATGATAGTGTTACATTCCCTCACCTTTTTGTAGCAGTTACTTTCTAACTTCTTCCATTTGAATGACAATATTACTTCTGATTTCATTTACCAACTTGAAGACGGTAATAATTTTCATGAGTAATGCACCATATTACAAAAAAAAAGTTGAAATCTTCAAACAATGACAATCGGCAAAGCAGAAAGACAGGAAAGGAAAAGATTACATAGGTGGACATATAGAATATGACAGATCTTTTCAACCAATTTGGAAAACACCGGTAAGTGGTGGAACGGTTGATAGGCACTGTGCAGAATATTAAAATAAAGTGGAAGCGTTATATCAGACAACTACAATATTTATCAAAAAAAAAATAGCAGTAATTATAATTTCTGCATTTTCACCAATCTCTATCTTGTCAATTGATTCAAATGGAATAAAATCAGCTCATATAAATTCACTAACCAATAGCAATAGATAGAAATGAGAACAGGAGTGTTCTAAGTAATTACGATAATTCATTTCACCAGGTAAAGTAGAACTTAGAATAAATTACACAGATTTCTGAGAAATTTAGCATTCTTTCAATTTCGGTAGAAACGAATCGACTCGATTAATCCATAAATTAGCACACTGTTTATGGTATACAGTACCGGTAAATTCAAGCATGGAATTTGGAGAAATGTGTAACAAGCAAATACCGCATAATGAAGAAATGGTTTTGTTGACTGCCTCTGCTAGCTGATTTGCATCTTCATTATTAATGCTTTCCTCTGTAAAATATTCCAAACGTGCCCATATTTTGTCGATTTTATAAAGCAATTCTTTCTGCTTAACCAATTTATCTACTCTCCCTTTCCGTATTCTTAATGTCTGCAAAAATGATTCATTAATACAATTACCGTAGAAGCAAAATATTTCACTATATTATATTGTTTTATCAAATGAAGAAAATAATAAAATCAATATGTACTGTTCTAAAAATTCATTTTCAAACTGATTCCGAGATTTTTTTCAACCAATTATCCTATCATTTTACACTAAGAATAGTAAATACCGACTGCTTCAAAAATAAAGTTCCTTCTTAGCACAGCGTAATCTTTTTCGTTTCATATTAAGCTTCTCTCCTTTAATGATGGATTGCATATCTAAAATCCATCCCACTATTATCAAATTACCTTGAGAACTATGCAATCAGAAAAAGCAATTTGGATTTTTTGTTTTAATCATGTTTAAAATAAGTTTGTTGAAGAGGGCGGAAGTATGACACCTGTTTGTTTCCTTTCCAATTTCTAAATATGTATAAAAAAGTACCAACTGCTGACCATTTTATAGATTTGATAAAGTGAATTCAAGTATCTTGAACCACGATCAGTAAGAACGATTTCCGCAATATATGCCGTTGCTGAACAAGGCAGTAATGAATCTGCATCATTTAGCAATGTATATGCTTCTTCAATGCAACGTCGCCAAACGTAAAGACATTCTTCCTACAAAATATCTCGCTTAACACTAATTTCGATAAAATTATTTTTCTTCCTTTTTCGTAAATCAGAAAATTATTTATGTCATATGGAATTTGTTCTTTATAATTCAACACTAAGCAGTCAAATAAAATTATCAAAAAAAAAATCAAATAAAAACTACGCAGTTAAATAAAACAAACGAACATACTTCTCTCTCTTCGCTCACACCGGTTATCAATTTCATGCTCGCATAAACATCTAAGCCTGAAATTATAAAAAAATTTTGCAGAAATTATAACAAAATTCTGGCAAGTTTAATAATCGAACTATGAATAGTTTCGACGAGATTGTTACTTTTATTCACATTTAGTTTCACTTTTTGGTGCTAACAGTTTCGCTGTCTGAAAAAATGAACATTGTTACAAAGAATAAAAAATTAGGAATTAAGTAAACTATAGGAACTAGGAACTTGAATGAATAAGAAAAAGCATACTTCGTACTGACTCTAGAATTCCTGCAGTTTTATTCATATCAATATTTGTCGAACTACTACCACTAGAAGGAATCGTTTCCGAAAGCGGAGTTTGTGAATTTGGCTTCAATATATTAGGGACAACATTCATAATGTCACCCAGTAATCCAGAATTTTTCAAAAGATTGTTTTTTGATTGGCAAATATCCTTCGCAAGAAAGTGATTATTCAAATCGGTCGTAATATCGAAAAACTGATTTGAAGCAAGAACGATCGTAGCTTGAGTTTCCGAAGCAGAACTATCCATATGAGATGCATTAACAGTGCTGATTGATGGATATGATTGTAAAGTAGGATTCTGTGTAACGGATATTGTCGTTGACTGAGTAAATGTCGTTGAATTACCGATTGGTTTGGAAAAGTCGATATCTGCGAGAAGAGATACTGCACTTGTTGCCACTGTATGTAGATTTGCTGCTACCCCCGAGGAGTCAGAAGCTTTTTGTACAGTTTGAAAAAACCCCTGCTGTTGGAAAATATCTCCATCAGGCAAATGCTGTGCAAATGGCGCGCATGCTTGCAAATGTGGGATTGGCAGCATAGACATTGTTGATAAAGCCGATAATGGTTGGCCTTTCTGGAAAAATTCCGTCAAAAAGAGAGAATAAAAATTTAAACCTGGGGAAAAAAGCAATGCATATATTTTGCTAAATCAATGTTTTTCATTAAATTGCTCTAAAATGACTCGGAAGGTTCTTGTTTCCTGATTTATTTAAAATCAATTTCTTACATATTCGTAAATACAGTTACATCCTAAATACATTAATTCTAACCAATCCTTCTTTGATTTATGTATAATTTATACACTAAATAAAAAAATTCTTTGTATATCATACCACTTTCTTTTACAAATAGTTGAGTCAAGTCTACGCAATGTAAGTCCCTACTATCTTAAAAATGTTAAAAACGTCATTACAAATTAACCAATGGAAACTAAAGGAAAAGAGAAGGGACCTTGGCTTGTTTGTTTAAGTACTGTATTATTTTGTTCTAAACAAAACAGCTCCAAATAAAAAAATAAAACCGATGAGAACAAAAGCTTACCTGTATTAGTGCAATAAGTGCTAAGTATGAGAAGAATTCTTGTCGTGTAAGTTGACCAGGCATGGTCCTATTCACCAATGACCATATATTACCGAGTATAGCCCGCGGAAGGCATGACGTGACCATTAAATTACAAACAAGTGTAGTATCAGGTAACTGCGACTGGCTTGCAGCACCACACTTAGCAATAGCTTCCTTGTAGAAAAGAGGAACACGGTTTTCCTGGAGAAGTGATGGCGGTACAACGCCGCCATTTTGTATTATAAAACCTAAACGTGAGCAATAAAATTTAAACGGTTTTAATCCACATGGGTTTTAATTTAATTAGAGCATGTCCACAACATAGTAAACCCATAGGAAAGCCTGAGCTCTATAAATAATAATTATTATTAACTGACAACAAAGAATTTTACCTGCACCACTTCCAGAAAACATATCGTTGGTACCAGTATATTCCACACGACCCATAACAATATGTGCCATAAACACAGCCTTAACAAATCGCAAAAAGTCACTAAGACTCCATTCTTAACGAAGATAACCTGCAATACTCTATATAGCTATCAATAAAAGTCTTCAAAACAGCAATCAGTCAAGCAACTCGTGATGTAGAGTACTTCAAAGTTATAAATTTGTGTCTGGCGTCCTTAGTCATAACAATGTCAGCTAGAGAAAATTAACTGTCGTTATTTGAAAAAAAGAATGGGAAATCAAAAACAGAAAGAATTGCAAGTACTGCGCAAAAAAAAAGTACGCACACGAAAAAACAAAGCGCGTTTGGAATCAACAAGCAAACAAAAAAAAAAACTTTAATAGTCAATTAGCAAATAAAAGTCATACATACTATTAATCTTACACACTTATAAATGGACTAAAAAATTTAACAAAGATTTTCTTTACAAAAGCTATCTTTTTCATTAAATGTAACAGAGATTTCCACTTTTTCCGATATAGCTGAAAAAAAAAAAATTGGTTCTCAGATATGAAATGCAAACAATTCAAGTAATCTTACTGACCTCATTTGCTGAAAAACAAGTTCATTACAGCTAAAAATTTTGTTGGAATTGAAAAACAACTGGTAATAACAGTTATTTTGCACGTAAGCAAAAAAAATCACGTCTTTCAACTTCATAACAGATGAGAATGTACAGCTGGGTACTGAAACGAAAGTTCATAAGGCATTAACACAGTCAAACTGAGCATTAATACAACAATTATTAGCAAATTTTGAGTAAATATAAACATTACAAAATGCAGACAGCTCGATCAGTTCAGAAGGAAACAACTTTTTCACCAAAAAAAGATGGAAAAGTACTCCAAAACAAGATATCCAACAAGAATATTAAGATTGTCCTTCAAAGAATTTAATTGATATATCGCCTATAATTTCCTTATGAGTAAAAATCAAAATTTTCAATGACATATTTTTCAGAAAGCTAAAAAAGACTTTCGAAGATTGTTTTAATTAACAATATCAATTCAAACAACTACCATCTTCCTCGCTTTCCGACTGAGCAACAAATTAGCTAACTGTGTCTTAGAGGCAAGTCCTTCACGTCGCCTAAGTAAACAACGAGCATAGTGCGTATCCACCAATTCCGGATTACAAACTCGACTGTGGTACCGTAACCGCAGAGCTGGCTCAACGGCTCGCATCATGTGGATACTCTGATGACCAAGAAACAGTGATGACAAATCTAACAGCAATGATTTACTGTTCAAGCGTGAACGAGTTTGTATGAAATCTGCACCGTACAAAGAAAAGACAGAAAAATCCAAGGGATCGAAGTGACCTCGATCCTGCAATATTTGCTTATTTTTATTCCACAACAATATTTCCAGAGCACTGGTAAAAAAAATGTATGTATACGCTTACAAGCAGTACCGGATAAACAGAATGGACCGAGTTCACAGCAGAACGATCTCTATCTAACACAGATTGATTTCTGGTAATTCCGTTGCTTTAGTCGGCTTCTTTGCTCATGACCAAACTAATTCGGCACTATACATCTTCCAGAGTACAATCGCTTACGAAATATGACAGTCATAAAGTGTCAACTTGATCTGTTCATAGTTATCAAACCCACCTTATGAACAATAAGTGGCCGTATATTTCGTTTAAAAGTAGCATCACGGAACTTGCTCATAAATGTATCTGCACCATTTATTTCCAGTGATCGAGCTTTTTGATCAATTCCACCCATTTCGTGAGCTCTCTCGACGTTAAGAACTTTCAGTTTTGATTGTAGTGCTTCATTCGCGCTCACAATTCGAGGATGATATTCCACAAATGGAAGCGGAAAGAATACCTTCAAAAACGATATAAGCTGACTGATAGCGGAAGCAGTAACAGAAGAATCATAAGTAAATGAAAATTATAAGTTGATGGTTATAAATGCATCTAATATTATCGCAGCGGCAATACATTACAGGCTACCCCATATGAAACACACCGTGATCCCACCTAGGGAAACATATTACATTCTGAAAAGTATCTAATTGCCTATTAAATCAACCGCTGATGTTGCGCATAGAAGAACTAGGGTCACGAAGTTTCATAATAGTGAAGAGATTTAGTGTACTAAATACATATTATCAAAACTGTTACTATTTCGATCAAAAAAACTCCCTACTTGAAAATGTTTGATAGTATTTATGCGCACTCGATCAAGAAATTCATGCTGAATGTCAGCATGCGGAGATAACAACAGATACATCATTTGCTGGCCAAAATGATCAACTGCTTCATCCAGTGCTGCTGCTGCCATAACCGGATGACTATCCTGCTTCAATATTAATAACATAGTTTCTGTTTGTGCTTGCTTACACCTGAAAAAATGAGACAAATGATAAGATGCAATAATAAGTTGAAATTCTTGCATTTTGAGAAACTAATTCCTAGGACTTTCGCAAGGAACAAAAACTTAACAACATATACTAAAAATTTCAAAATACCGTATTCTTAATTCAACAATATCGTCGTTAATTAGGCGAATGACAAAAGGATCAACACCACGTACAGCCACAATCAATCTGGTTTGTCGGTTATCACCAACTGATGACTGGCATAGGCTCACATAATGAGCTATGAGTCGACGAACAGCGCCCACTTCATCATTTGATCCAAGCGGTATTAAGATTGTTAAATCAGCATCTTCTTTTACATAAGGTACCTCAATAAGCATTTCTTTTTAGACATGGTGCCTTCTTAAAACTATCACTATTATTCAAAAATTTTACTTTTAACATAAAAAAGTCGGAAAAGTGGAGAATATGAATGATGACAATAACAAAGTGGAGAATATGAGTGATGATAATAACAATAAAAACCGCATAATAATAAAAACTGCACGGTGAAATTAATCAACAAAATTTTAAAAAAAAAGCAAAGAAAAAAGAAAAAATTAATCAACATCAAATAACTTACTTGCTGTAAAAGCTGGTTATTAGATATTATTCGGGTCAGATGAACGCGATGCACCTTACCACCATATTTGTTACGATATAACAAGTCTACGATATAGTCCATACCCCGCAGTGGATCAAACAAACGATAGCCATTTCGAAGTTGCAGAAATTCATCACTTCCTTCATCACTTTCTTCAATAAATTTCCGAGCTGCTGCAACTATCTAGAAAAAACTGGTCGATGAATAAAAACAATCTGAATTAAAAGCCAAAACCTCTTGGACCTTTATAATCAAACTGCAAAGGAGAAATACAAATTAAGTCAATTCTGATGGAAATTATTGGACTTGGAACCATGTAACTATAAATCTGACACATAATAACAAACTTCTTCAACATCCAACTTATCATCTCCAGTTAATGCGTAAACATTTTGATTCGCTTCATTTTTGAAAATCTCTGTGTTTGTAAAGAAATGCCATTTCGGAACCTGAAAATTAAATTTAGTGTAATTATCTTTGGCACTAATTGCCTAAACTGCTTTAAACTACGTAAAAAAGGTCTGGAAAAGACCTGATACCGATCTGGTGCTTTTGAATATGGTGGTAAACCAGCTGGCTGCGACGGTCCGTCAGTAATATCGTACGATAATGAAACAATTTCAGCAGATAAGCGATCAATTTCATATTCTGTACGATTCAATTCGACATGTAAGAAATGCTGATGAAGCGCATGAGCATCTACGTCCGAAAGCAAAGGTGAAACACTCAGTGATCTGAAAAACACCAAGTCTTTATGACTCTTTTTTGAATTCACACGAAACATAATACGTCTATGGAATAAAATTACTAGCAGTAATGAAAAATTGCGACGAATTTTGACTGGTGCACGATAAATGAATAATTTTACCGATTAAAATCTTGCGATGATGATGCCCACCATCCAACAGTATCATGTATTGCTGTACCACTGCCGCCTTCAGATAATCCAACGACTTTCCACCAGTGATATGTTTGACTCTTAATAAATCAACAAAAATAATGATATAAAGAAAAATAACGAAGCAGAAGATAGTGAGTTCGAATAAAAACCTGGTAGTGACTGGTGCACGATAAATTTGTTGCAAGATGAATGCAAAGTTCGAATGCACTGTGATCTGAACGGCTGGATATGGAACTGCATAAGTGTCTATATCTATAATGAAGTGTTTAAATATTGACTAAGAGCCACTTATGTAGAATTTACCTTCTGCTACCAACTTCTCCGTTATATCGCTCATTTAACTCTGTAGATATCAAAAAACTCGTTGTCTTATAACATTGAAACAAGGTTTCATTTCATTTCATATCTCTTTTTGCCAACCGAATAGTTGCATACCAATTTTATGTTACAATGCAACTGTTTTAATTTGAAATTTGCGAAGAAATTAAAAACGAATTGGACTATCTCTTACTGTATAAGCGACTGCATAGCAAAATTTGTTAGTAAGATTCCAGCTTGCAAGCTACATCTGCTCGAATCGTCTCCACTCCCAACACCAATAACCACACGACGGTTCCAGTCCACGTGATTAACAAATCGCATCAGTTCAAATGGATTTACGTATGTCGTGTCAGGTATCACGTAATACCAGTCAAATTTTTCGTGCATAGTCTAAAATTTAAAACAATAAGAACTAGAAATTCAAAATATGACGCTGGAAACAAAAATAAGCAATTACCTTGTTTCTTGGTTCAGAAAATTGTTACACTTCGACTCAATTTCCAACCTACAATATTATAGGCTCGAAAAAAAATTCTTGTAATAAGTAATAACGTGGAGTAGGAACCATGTCATATACGGCATTGTTGATAATCAACAACTGACCATATTAAAAATAAGATTGAGAACTGGTATGTGTGAGTGTTGTCCATTTAATCTATATGGTGTGAGATTGGGAAGACTGGCTATGTCACCATCGATACGAGAGATATCAGCAAAAAGCTGTAAGTGAGGTACGTGCCGACTGATGGATGCATTCAATGCGACCATTAATGAAGATTGTCCGAGAATGACGACCACAAGTTTGTCCCGTATTCCCAATTCAGTTGCTGCAAATCCAGCTCTAACAACCTAAAACAAACTAATGTGACTCAAGAAATGATATCAAGAAAAACTTTTTTTTGAATCCGTAACAATGTACTATAAAGGACACACAGCCAGACAGGTACAAACAGACAGTGGACATCAATTCAAACTCTCGTCCATCAAACTAGATGAGATATTCTGCATTTTCAAGTCATACATATTCGATAATTACTGCTTCACTTCAAGTCATTACTATAGCTCATCACAAAACTTTAACATTTATAAATTAATAACGACTATCAATAAACACAACCTTCCGGGTCTGAGATTGACCATTAGCTGTAGTTGCGACTTTTTTGATGATAACTTCCCAGTGCTCACTTGGTAACTCCTCGTCCGACGTTCTCGGAGGGATCAGTTCGTCAGGTAGAAATAGTAGTACTGACAAGAGTACACCAAGTACCAAACCCGAGGTAAGTGATACACTCGCACGCACTCCATGCACCATTGACCCTGTGACTTTCAATTACCAAATTCCCACTTCGAGAATTCCCATAAATATATTGAGTTAAATGAGGTCAATCGAATGTTATACGCTTGACTGAGTATAATCAAGTGCAAGGAAAAGCCACAAACTATCGCAGCTAGAAAGAGAAACACACCTGTTAGCAACAACACCGTGACAGTGCGATGCTCCTACAGCTTCTTTTACTTTCCCAGAATTAGAAAAAAACACAGACAGATCCGGAATCTCTCTCACTGCGCCTCCGTCATCCCTTTTCCCTTTGCTACCTAACATTCTCATCATTTGCGACCACTCCCTATTGCCCTTACCGTACCCACCACAGAATTCATCCAACTTCTGCGCTACATCATAACCTTACCATTCTCTGCGTTTCCTTCAAATACACATACACTTCGTGGTTCTTATTCACGAATCTTACTACTCTATCTCTCAGTTTACTTAAACTTCTTCAACTTCCCTTTCACCTCCCAATCCTCTTCTCTATCAGTGTTATTCTTCAATATAATGTAGTTTTATATTTGCCAGGTTGATGGATAAGTTGCTAAGATCACTTTCGCTATTGGTTTACCTACATCAGTTGACTGCTTGGTTGCTGAGTGAATGTTTTTTTGAGGAAAGTGTTAGGACGATTAAGTCTACTAGATGTCTCGAATATGATAAATTTAATATAATGACAAAAGAGAATTGGAGAGCGATTTTCAGGACATTTTGAAGCAATGGATACGGATCTGTATGATGAATTTGGCAATTATATAGGACCTGAATTGGATTCGGATGATGAGGAAGAAGAAGATACTCTTGCTTCGGCCATTCAAAAATTGGACGGTGATGGAAAGGAGGAAGAGGAGGTATTTTTTTGTTGTATACACTTTCTGCATTTCTGTTTTCCTCGACAACACTTCTGGTACTTTGTGATTTGCTTTATTTGCTGAATAATTCAGTTCATTGTTTTTAATCCAAGTCTAAATTCATATCTCAGTCTTTCAGGATGATGAGGCAATGAATGAAGATGCCGATCAAATACCGTCTAGTCAGATCGTATTGCACGAAGATAAGAAATACTATGCGACAGCGGTAGAAGTATGTTTCGTATTCTACCAGTTGTGAACTTGATTTCTTGGAAACATGCATCTCTTATTTTTGACAGCCAGCTTATGTGATTTAAACAGGATTTTATTTGGTTCGTATCTTTGAATAACGAACTGAAAAGTTGGAGATAACATTTCAGATTTATGGCGAGGACGTTGAAACAATTGTGCAAGAAGAAGATGCTCAACCCTTAACGGAACCAATCATAAAACCTGTAAAACAAAGGAAATTTCAAGTCAGTTCGTTAGACTTTCATTCTCATTGAAGGATTAACTTAATCTTGGAAAAACGTTTCGTTTTTTCCATTAATTTGTTCATGGATTGTTATTATTTTTCAGGCACTCGAGCATGCTTTACCGGAAACAACATACAGTAAGGAGTATCTTGCTGATCTGATGGACTGTCCTCATGTTATGCGGAACATTGCAATTGTTGGCCATCTCCATCATGGAAAAGTAAATTTTCAAATATTCGTAATTTAGTTATCAATTCCTATTGAATCGAAAAGAATGAAAAACTTCTGTTCAGATAAACAGAACTGTGTTTCCCTAGGCAGTATGAAAATAAAAGAAAGTCTGACTATTATTCTTGTCTTTTTTAGACTACTTTCATAGACTGTTTAATGGAACAGACACATCCAGAATTTGTTCGCGGTGAAGATTCAGATACTCGTTATACGGATACTTTATTCATTGAGCAACAACGTGGTTGCAGTATTAAAGCTACACCAATTACCATTGTCATGCAAGATTCACGTCAAAAAAGCTTCCTATTGAATCTAATCGATACACCAGGTAATTTGCATTTTTATAATAATTGAGGGTCGTTGCTTGTTGCATAATGAAAAGCTGATTAATGATTTTCAGGACATGTCAATTTTTCGGATGAAGTGACGGCAGCATATCGTTTAAGTGATGGTGTAGTAATTGTCATAGATGCACATGAGGGAGTGAGTTCCATCATTTTTAAAATATCAATAATTTTCGAGTTTTGTGCAGCTTAAACTGCGTAAATTTTCAGGTTATGTTACAAACTGAAAGAGCAATTCGGCACGCTGTGCAAGAGCGCTTACCGGTTACTGTCTGCATAAACAAAATTGATCGGTTGATATTAGAGCTTAAATTGCCTCCCACAGATGCTTATTATAAACTTCGTTTTGTTCTGGATCAAATCAACAGTTTACTTCAGTGAGCTTATACACAGTTTGAAATCTTTTCATTTTATATAACTTATTTTCCATAAGAAGGCAGCTGTGTTTCTTAATTCAGCCAAAAAAAAACTTAATTCAGTAAAACAGTTGTTTCTTAAATTGTAACTCAGTGTTCATTTTATTGTTGACTACCGATATAAATAAAATGGTGATAGAATCGTTTATGATTCTCTTTGCTGAGAAATCGCCACAACCAAAGAAAAAGGAATACCGAAGTATTTATGAGTTTTTATTTTTCGAAATTTTTTTAAGAAATTTTGTTTTCAGAACGTTCAGCGATGAAAATGAAGCAGTGAAGATTTCACCTTTGCTTAACAACGTGGTTTTCTCTAGTTCTAGGTACAACATATGCTTTTCGTTACGAAGTTTCGCTGAACTTTACTCCAGTAATTATGGTATGTTTCGTTAACAGAAACTTTTATATTTTTAGGGAATTCACCATTTTATTTTTCTAGTTGAAATTTTGCATTTCTCATTCTTTAATTTTACAGGAACATTTATTGGAGAGGAATTTGCAAGACGTTTATGGGGAGAACAGTATTTTGACAAAAAGACCCGGAAATTTGTGAAAAAACCACCACATCAGGGGGCTTCACGATCGTTTGTAGAATTTGTTCTTGAGCCGCTTTATAAAATATTTTCTCAGGTCAGCAGTCTTCGTGTCATCATCCATTTGATTAAATCTTCCTGTATGTTACATATAATGTTTTGTTATTAAGGTTGTTGGTGATGTGGATACATGCTTGCCATCAATGATGGCTGAACTGAATATCAAATTAACCAAAGAAGAGCAACGAATGAATGTACGACCACTAATTGCCCTGATTTGTCGTCGTTTCTTCGGCGATTTTAACTGTATATATTTGGATTGTGTGATGCACTTATTGGCTTTATTTCATATATATGAATTTGGAAAAAAAAATGATTTTGGACTTTTATACGAATTTTTGAAGTAATTGAAGCTGATTTACAGTAGTTGCTTTCTTTATTAGACAACATTAATCATAAAGCATTTCAGCCTTTGTCGACCTCGTTACACAAAATATTAAGTCACCATCAGATAATGCAAGCACGAAAGTAGAACATACTTATTTAGGACCGATGGACAGCAAGTTGGCTCAGGCACTCATGAAATGTGATGCTTATGTAAGAATTAAAGCGTTTTTTCTTTTTTTTTTGCAGCTTAAAAAGATAGATACTCAGTTTTGCAGAAAATAGTTAAGATTCCAAAAAGCATATAATTGCTTTAGGGTCCTCTCGTGGTTCATACGACAAAGAATTACGCAACAACTGATGCTACATCATTCCACGTTTTTGGTCGAATTATCAGTGGAACATTACATGCTGGACAAGACGTACTTCTTTTTCAGTTTTAGGCTTCTTAGCTTTCAGCAAAACTAATTTTAAATGCAGTTGAAAGCCGGATTTTCACTATTGCAAGAACAGGTTTGAATTGCAAATGTTTTGTAGGTTCGAATTCTTGGTGAAAATTATAGTATTCAAGATGAAGAAGACTGTAGGATCATGACTGTGGGTCGCTTATGGATAAGCGTTGCAAGGTTCCTTATTTTGTTGATTTTATGTTTTAATTTTTCAATAAAGGTTTTGACCCGTTTTAATTTGCTCATTTTTGCACTTTTTGTTGAATATAATTTAATTTATTCTGTTATAACAGTTTTTTTTTGCAGGTATTCAATGGAAGTATCTCGTGTTCCAGCTGGAAATTGGGTATTGATTGAAGGGATCGATCAACCAATTGTGAAAACATCAACCATAATACAGGTTGAATATGACGAAGATGTAAGCTAAAATTCTGAAACGTTTTTGCGGATTTAGGAAGCAACTACTACTTGGAAGACAATGTACCTTGATTTTAGATTGACCTTTGAATTTTTTAAAGGTTTACATATTCCGACCTTTGAAATTTAACACGAAGTCAGTTGTCAAACTCGCAGTGGAACCCATTAATCCTTCAGAGCTTCCAAAAATGCTCGATGGTTTGCGTAAAGTATGTTTTTCAGTAAGGGATTTTTTACAAGTTTTTTTTTTTTTCTTTGCATCATTAAGATTATGTTACAAACGTTTTTCCTTCTCTGCCATGCAGCACAATCTTTCCTCCTTTCTTTGCAACGATTTTTTTGCTCGCAGAATTTGGCAGTTGTGTTGAACGTTTCCACAGTTAAGTTTAAAATTTTTGTAGGTCAACAAATCATATCCATTGCTGACAACTCGTGTTGAAGAGTCTGGAGAACATGTTATGCTGGGTACAGGAGAGCTTTATATGGACTGTGTAATGCATGATATGCGGAAGGTTCATATTATCAGTTTGTTTTTCCATTTTGTTGAAAAAGGAGAGAATTATCAAAAAACAATCTCGAAAAGTTTCTTTGTTGATTGGTTTTGCTAGATTAGTTTACTCCAGAGTAACACATAGTGTTATTTTATTGTATATGTCGCAACTTTTCGTAAATTCACTTAAGTTTAGGTGTTTTCGGAAATTGATATAAAAGTGGCTGATCCCGTTGTCTCGTTCTGTGAAACCGTTGTTGAAACATCATCACTGAAATGCTTTGCCGAAACGCCTAATAAAAAGTTCGTAAAATTATCCATTTTTGTAATTCATTTCTAGCAGTTTCTCATGTTTCAAAGAAATTTTAGATCTCCAAAAATTTTCCATTTTATAGAAATAAATTAACGATGATAGCCGAACCATTGGAGAAAGGTCTTGCGGAGGACATCGAAAACGAAGTAGTCCAAATTGGATGGAATAGAAAACGTCTCGGTGAATTTTTCCAGACCAAGTATGATTGGGATTTGTTAGCAGCACGAAGCATTTGGGCTTTTGGTCCAGACACAACTGGGCCTAACGTACTTCTCGATGATACTTTGCCATCTGAAGTTGATAAACAGCTATTGGGGACAGTTCGTGAATCACTTGTGCAAGGTTTTCAGTGGGCTACACGTGAGGGACCACTTTGCGAAGAACGTCAGTTTGTTATCTTATTTCCATCAGATATTTATGGATTTTCGATAAGTCAAATACTATTTAAAATGTTGGAGACATTTTTGTCAGATTTCAGCAATACGTAATGTTAAGTTCAAAATGTTGGATGCAGTGATTGCAAGTGAACCGTTATATCGTGGCGGTGGTCAGATCATTCCAACAGCTCGTCGATGCGCTTACTCCGCTTTTCTGGTAATTATTGATGTTGCACACCCCTGTAGTGCATTGTCTGCATTTTTGCTTATTTTGAATAGAATAGTTTTTGCATGATAAATAGATGAAAACTTTTGAATTTGATGTTTTATCTCTTAATAAGTGAAAAGACTAATTTGAAGATTATAGTTACCCAAAATAACTGCGGTAAAGGAATTTATTTATATATCGAAGCATGAAAAAGTAGTTTATCATACAAATATTTGATTGAAATATTGGATTTGTCTGATCAAGGTTTTGATTAAGATGGCTACTCCTCGTTTAATGGAACCATATTATTTTGTGGAAGTAACAGCACCAGCAGATTGTGTTAGTTCGGTGTATACGGTATTGGCAAAACGACGTGGTCACGTGACTACTGATGCACCTATTCCTGGATCACCACTTTATACAATTAAAGCTTACATACCTGTCATCGATTCATTTGGTTTCGAAACTGATTTGAGAACTCATACTCAAGGACAGGCATTTTGTTTAGCTGTTTTCAGTCACTGGCAGGTACAAATTCAGTTTATTTAAATTTAACTCTCAACAGTTGCAGCTGTAGACTTGTTAGAATTTTTTTCAGTTCATTCACTTTACGCATCTTAAGACATACAATCAAAGTAACTTTCTTTTTCAAATTTCAGGGATAATATGTGCGATTAATAGGAGCTTCTAATTTTTCATAATTTTGCAGATAGTACCAGGCGACCCATTAGATAAAAGTATCGTGATAAGGCCTCTGGAACTCCAGCCTGCACCCCATTTAGCTCGTGAGTTCATGATAAAAACCAGGCGTCGAAAAGGTCTCAGCGAAGATGTTTCGGTGAACAAATTCTTTGATGATCCTATGCTTTTGGAATTGGCGAAACAACAGGATGTTTTCAGCTACACCAACTTTTAATATTATTTTGTCGTGTGTCCGATCTCGTTTTTTGTTTTCTTTTTTTTTTTTTTTGAATTTGAATTTTCTGAAAATTTCTGCTCCAGATTTGGGGAAAAAATTTTTCGCGAAAAGGTTTTAATTCTCTTAATGTTTTTGTTGGAACTGTTGTCTAAGCAGTGTGAACTTCATAAAACCACGAGATTTTAATGTTTTGCAAAAGTTGCACAACCGTAAGGTTTATTGTTCACGAAACGTTGCTTCTTTGTTGATTATTTGACCAATTAATAAGCCGTGTTTCGCTCGTCCAAAATATTATTTATTGTACATTTTTGGTTTGTCTTCACGTCGAAATAAGCTGCGTCGTATCTTGCTGAAATTAAGTGAAAGGAATTGTTCTGCATGCTTGAAAATATAGAGGGCAACACGCTGGAAATGTGGAAGAATTAATATTGATTGATGAATTAATATTTGAACTCAAAGTGAACGTCTTTGTTTTAGTTTGTTGATATCAGCTAAATTTGAAATATTTAAAATTAAAAGTATTTGGATGAATATTGGAGTTTGATTATTCTCCTGCTACCTTCTTTATTTCTTGGTTCTCCTTGTCTACTGTTGTCCTTGTAGACCAGTCACTTTTGGCTTCATCTTCTTCACATAATCGCTCATGCTTTACGCCTGATTCTGGCCGTCGGCGAGATGACATTCGTCTCATAATGTATGCTAAAACTTCCGTTCAGAATGGGATTAATTCGCAAAATTGGGAGGGCCAATTAATAGAGCAGGTCAAATCTATTACTATTTTCAAAAAGGTCTGCTTTTTCGTTACTAGTGAGATGTTTTAGGATTTACGAAAGAATTTTCTACGGAGCTGTTAGTTGTGCAGTCGTTGCTACAAATGTGGGTTTTGCTCGGAACTTTTTAATCAAATTGCAAATAAACTAACATAATCGGCGAACAATATCTTCCATGCTTTGCTGAGGCTCCTTTTCCTTAGCCCATTGCTGAAGTTCTCCCTTAGCGAATAAAATAAATATGATCATGGCAGTGAGATCAATAGCAGCTGCTATCAGAAATGATATCCTCCAGCCTTCTTCGATACCCTAGATTAATTTTTTCGATTCATGGTTGAAAATTTGGGCATTTTTTTCTCGCGAATAGTTTTAGAATTTGCCTTATGCTTAACATCCAAACTATTTGACAAAATGAGTTAATTGATTTTCTATGAGTTTCTTGCCTTAATGATAACATACTGTGTTATTTTTCTTTAAACGGATTCTAATCACTTTTACTCTTCTCTGCAATGACTGCTGATGTGGAATTGATTGATGCGAAGTCTTCGCAGCTTGGAGTTTAATGATACCGGACGTGGTTTTTACGCCAGGCCAAGATCGTAACTCAGTGAATGTGATATTAAGAGATATGTTGCGGAGTAACACAACTTCAACTTCACCTGTGTAGCGACAAGGTGTTCCAGAATAAAACCGCCAGCACCAGCCAGAGCGCTAATACCATTTGAGAAACCCATGAGGATGGGAGCATACCGTGGCGCTATATCGAAGTGATTTACATTGAATCCTGTAATTAGAATAGTCTATCTGAAAATTACAGGAAAAAGCCAAATTGCTGTTCTAGTGGGGAAATCTGTCATACCTGCGATACCAAAACCACTACATCCTGCAGCAAATATTAATGTGGTAACTGCAGTAGATGGTTCACTGATAAGAGATAAGCAGCAAAGAAATAGCGCTTCACCGCCAAAACCTGCAAATGAAGCTTTTTCTCTCAAAAAAATCATTCCAGCACTGATGCAATATGTTTGATGGTGGCACCTTATGATATGAGAGATACCGAGAAGTCATCCGTAATCATTTCCATCCTAGCTGATTTAGCAATTTTTCAATGTGTCTGGCGAGTTTTATTTGCATGACAGTCCATTATAATAAAGTTATTATTTAACTTCTCAGGTAAAATTATACTTGAAATTAAAGTTTTTGCTTTTTCATAATTCGGCAATTGCTCGAATGGATGGAAATCTTGGAATTATTGAGTTTAAGTTTGTAAACGAGAACCAACCCAATGTGTTGAATAATTTGCGAACCGTCTGAGTTGACATTTTACCAGTAGAGCGAAGATAATCGGCCATTTGACCCGAAGCCAACACAACTACTGACATAAGAGCATGCGGCAGCGATGATATTAAACCACCCTAAAATTGGGAAATAAGTCACTGAAAATTTGATTATGGTTTTCTAGAAGTCTCGTGAAATATTACGGTTGTTCAGCGGAAGAAATATATGAACTTACGCTTTGTATTTCGAGGTGCAACACATCCTTCATATAAGTTAATTGATTACCAAGCAGTAGAAAGAAAGTCCAGGAACGGCAGAAATTGCTGATAACAATTGCCCATACCGGCGGCGATAACAGAATTTCCTTCCATGGAATCGTTGTTAGCTAAAACTTCTAATTTATACTGATTTCCATATTACTGGAAACATTAATTCTAATGCTTCCACAATACAAAAAAATTTTACGATTGTCATATTTTTCAGGAAAATTCAATTTATAATACCGTTGCTGGTGAAGATGTGACTTGCCCAACTTGTTCGATAATAAATCGTTTTTCATCATCCGAAATCGATTTGCTCTTTTCTGGTCTTGATGCACTAACAGCGAACCAAATTGGAAACCACAATATCCCCGCAACTCCTATAAATTCAGATATAACTGCCTCCAATCACTTTATCTTCAATTTAATATTTAATTGATTTGAATTAAATTCTGATTAGGCTTACCAAAAAAATAAAAAGGTGCACACCAGTCGATATACGAAACAAGATAAGCAGAAATCGGTAGACCGATCATTACTCCTAGATATCCACCAGTAAATGTGGTTGTAGCAAGTTTGGATCGTTCCATTGGTGGTGCCCAATGCCGCCAAACACCATGCATTGCTGGATAACTTACTCCCTTGAAATACAGCTATGATTTTTCGAGTGAAGCGAAATTTTTTTCTTTCACACTACCCAGAAATATGCCAACATCATTTAAGCTTTTGGTATAATACGCTCGATTTAGTGGCTAAAACTAAGCAATCTGTCTCTCTAATAAATTGAATTCCTTATCTGAAGATTCTTGTGATTTTCACGTTCTTAACCTCCTCTACAAGAATTTTTACCTTAAAAATCGAGAGAAAGAACATAAGTCCAAATTATTTATTTTTTTTTTTTTATGAGCTCTGGCAAGTAAAGAGTCATTGCCATATGCATATATCCAATCCTAACATTACTGAATAACTAATTGCCTCATCAGACCGTTTAAAAACAAATTTAAATTTACCAGTGAAAGGCCTTGACAGATTTGTATGGCGAGGACAATGAAATCGGTGTGTGGATGTGCGCTTAGTGCTAGCGCCAGGAATAAATTAAGCACCGAAGCAACGAGTATTGAAAATCCGAATAATCTGCAATATTATCCTTTTGCTTACCAAATAATTTTGCCGAGGATCAAAGGCGCAAGGAAACATAAGTTTACAAATAAACAGCAAAACAAAAAGCTCACAAATTCGGCGCAAATTTGGCGGCAAGCATACCGCCTGGTATTTGTGTAATAGCATAACCATAGAAAAACGCACTCTCCATGAAACCGAGCTCAGTTGGTGACCAATAAAATTGCTGCGTCTATAATAAACGCAATTAATACAATTATTTTTACACTGATTTGTCCGGTGTAAGGATTTGATTTTGAGTCACCAATTCTAAGTAACTGGAACTTTGATTTCTTTTCCTTTTTGTCGTCTTTAATTTCTAAACTGTCTTCATTTGTCGTCTGAAATTGTAACTCAGCTAAGTTCATTCCAATTACTTTAATTTAATTGCCAACTTGTTAATCATTTTTTGTTACATTAATATTACATTTAATGGTTCTTCAACTGTAATCCCTTCTTCTCAACTAGTGAATATAATTCTTCTAAGTTGATTTCTACAAAAAACACCGCATCGCTGAGATCGGATTGCACATTTATTTATTCATATCTCTTTTCATTCTTTAATCGTTTTCACATCCGTTATGCGACCTGTATTTGACAATTTCAGTTGGTAGTGCTGCACATTTCTCTTCCAGATTTCATTAATATATTGATTTTACATAGTTCAGCCATTTTTACTTGGTGTGATAAAAGATTCACAGATATTGTAAGCAATTCCTTGAAATCTTCTTATGTTCAAAGAGATTTATTGAAATAAATCTCTTTGAAGTCTTCCTTATCGGAAGCCTATCCTGGAAAATGACTGTGGTGTCTCACAATCTAATTATGTCCAGAGGCACATTTGACTTTTTCCTCTTGTGGTTCCTCATTGATTAGGGCTGACTTTCCAATAAATTCATAATAATGCAAATTACTGATTAATCCAGGTAACAGTGGAATATAAAAAGTATACAAGTCATTAGACTCTGAGTTACTGCTCCTGTATTCTTTTCATTCTTGAGAAAATTGGCTAGATTACCTTCCGGATCGTCATCTGTAATATTGCATCAAATTGCTTTGATTGAAATTTGAAATCAACATTTTTTCAGATTTGAGTCGGCCGTTTCGTAGCTTCTTTTAGTCGTTTTCCTAAGATTACTTAGCGAGGCAATTGATTCCAGTACCTCCACCGCTTCAGGCTCATCCTAGCTTGATTAATATTCTTGTACGTGGCTTAGATTTGTTCCAGAAATTTTGTGTTAATTTCGTCGTGTTCGTTTGTGTTAATCGTTTATTTTGTCGTTTCTCTTCTATCTCGACATTTCGAAAATCATAAAACCATTGTTGATTAATCTGCAACACTTCCTATTGAATAGTCATTCCACATACTCTTACATATGTATCTTCTGCCATAACCTTTTTACTGAGATTGTTCGTAAGTTCAATGCAATTTGATATTTCATTTTCAAAGCTTTTCTGATCGCAATAAGCTAAACTTCAAGTTTTTTATTTGACACATAAATCAATATACTTCCCATCTCGTTCATATTTAGGCTCCTTATTAGCGACTTGCATTCGTAATGATTAACTCACTTCTTCTGATAGCGTTATCATATCTGACAGATTTTGACTTGAAAGACGATCCATTACTTTTGTGAAGTCATTGAACAGAACACATAGGATAAAGTTACCAAACGTATAGAAAATTCTACACCTATTCTTTTATATTACTGTACAATTTGTTGCTCGCAGCACTGTTCGGTTTCTTTGGACCGAAATGTTGGAATCATCACAATCGGTTCCTTTCCCATAATCACCTGGGACACTTACTATTATTATTAATTATTATTATTATTATTACTGATTATTATTTTATTAATCATTATTATTAATTATTAATTATTATTATTATTGTTATTATTAGCACTACCACTGCTGCTGTTATTATTAAAATTTATTCGTATATATACATAATTATTGCCAAATGGATCGGTGAAATTATTAATCATTCGTCCTTTCGCAGCACCAAAATTGCAGCGAATTCCGAAAGCTATAATGAAACCGATATTTGCCAGTATTGCAGTCTGCCAGCGCTTCTTCTTCAAGAAAAACACGTCCTATAAAAATATGTAAATTATAAAATGATTACTGGCATTTAAGATCCTTTCAGAAATAAATGCAAGATTGTTAAATTTTTCATGCAAATGTCACTGAAATCACAAAAAAAAGTTGAAATTTCGAACCGGTTTTTCAGAAATGCTATGAAGTTGCTCGATATTCTTTGTTTTTCGTCGTGTTAAAATGCTGCAATTTTCAATTTATATTATTTTATTGTTTACTTCAGTTTTCATCAGAGAAATATTCACAACTTAACGTATTCTCAAACAACTTTGTTATTCTGACCTTTTTGCTTTTTGGATAATTGTTTCATTTTGTTTAAATATCCATTTCAATGATTTGGATTGCGGCAATGACATACTGGCTTCTACATCCTGCAAGTTTCATGAAACTTCACGATTTCTAAATGAAAGTTTCAATTTCAGCTAGACACTATGTTCTCCTTCCTTCATTCTTCCTCTTTTTAAGTTATATAATAAGAAACTTACAGAATTTGCACGCGGTGCTTTGTCGTTTGAAAAACAAGACATCGCCATCGGGGCTTTTTTCTTTTTTATCGTATAAAAAAAATCTACAATTCTGGGTTGTCAACGAATTAATAATACTTGCAAATAAAAGCTACGATGCATTTCGATGGTTGAAGTTAATTCTGTTTGGAAGAGTTCCTTTTGGCTAGTCACGATAAGACAAGAAATCTTTCTATGAAACTTGTTTGAAATATATACGAAGGCAAATGCATGGAACAATCAAACAAACATAATCGAGCAAGCGAATTTAATCAAATGATAATACCATCTTCTTTTTAATTTGCAAACAAGCAGCAAATCAAATTTGATGGCAAAAATTTTGAAGGAAATACTATAAGAACTGTTTAAGTATTTGCTAATAAATACCAAATTCTTCTACTTAAATTGCGATTCAAAAGGAATGTTTGCAGATAAGGATCGTTGCTTCGGAGAGATCTTTGGGGAGAAAATAAGAATCAAAGGGGGGCAATTTCTTTTTAATAACCCGGGGGTTACTGGCACAACACATTATCCGATCGCCGTTAGTGATCAGATTATTAGTTAAAAACCATTCTCTATTTCAAGAATTGCTTTCCATTTTTAGAAGTGTTCGAAGGGCTGACAATCAGAAGCACTTCTTGTTCAGTCAATTTCAACATCAATTTTAGATAAGAAAAAGATGCAAAAAAAATTATGTTGAATTTCTTTTTTACTACCTATTCATAATTACTGCCTTATGTTTCTTTTATTAGGCACTTGCGAATCCATTTCTCTCATCCAAGCATCACGCATACTTTCAAGATTCCTTGATAATTCTTGATGTCGGGTACGAATCATATGCAAATTGTTTGTACTTTAGTTTGAAGAGGACTTAGAGATTTTAACTAAATTAATGATTTTGATACTATTGTACTGACAAAGTACTAATTGATACAATGATAAATTTCAAGAGTGGTTTAAAAAAGAAAACAAAACGTTAAAAAAGATAGTTTCTCTTCACATTTGCGTAAAAAAGCCTCACTGAGAATAATGATTTATTACTAAGATTATGAGATTAGCTTAAAAATAAGAACAAATTTGTTTATTTTTCAACAATGAAACAATATGGTTTATTTTTCTCATTTAGAATCTGAGGAAGACTTTGAAATATAAATATTCATTTCTATTTTGGATTACCGTTCAGATTCCTTCTTCTCCTCCTATCAGAATTATGGATAACATTACTTTATTTCCATAAGTACAAGAATTGCACTAAGTTTACAGAAAATGTTAATATACTGCAATAGAAATTTCATAAACGTATTCGGTTAAAACTTAGGGCAGATATTATTTGACATCTTGAAATGGAAGAATTTCTTTCAGCATAGGATTTTGCGGCAAATTATAATAAATTAATTGGGAATGATGGAAGAAGATGGTGAAGAGAAAAAAGAGAAGGGAAGGGAAGGCGGAGGAATGCGGGAAAGACGGCGGAATTGGAAACCTGCTGCCTTTTAACTGTTTTTCAGAAGATAACTCAGGAAGGAACATTGAGGAACACTGAGCAAGATGACTGCAACCCTTCTGCTTTAAGGTTATCCTTTTCTATCAGCCTTCTTTTTCTCGTGGAAATTGTTTCTATTTGTACACCCAAAGCTTTACGTGAGATTAAATTAAAAATCATAAATTGAAGGCTTAGAGAGTCAGAGAGTAAAATTCACGATTGAAGTGAAAGATATGTGCAAGTTGAAATACTACGATAAGTTTTTAAAGGCAAAGTTTTGCGCAGACTTATTACAAATTTGTGCTTTATTTCTGATATCAGACGAATTTTCAAGTGTACACAAAAAATCATTTAAAAATAAGTAAGAAACAACTTATTTCTCAAAAACCCACATAGAACATTGAGCAGTCATCTCTTGCAATCTGCAAAAATATTTATTATTAATGTTTTGTTCGATTATTAGTTATACCTCTCGTAATTGTCAACGTAGCAAACATCAACTTCTTAAAGCAGGCTCATCTTGTCAACTTTTTGTGATTCTACTGCTAATGAAGCTATCGATAGTTCCGAAAAAAAAAACAAAAAACATCAAAATCTTAAAATATGCTAACATATATTTCCGATAACAAATAAATTGTTGCAAAGAGTTGTTAATTTAGTAATGTTGAAATATGAACTCGTATGGCATCTTGAAATGTTTGATGATATTTGCAGATGGATACACAGGAGGTTTCATGATACCATGGAAGAAAGCATTGCCAGATGATTTATTCTGAACAAATTACCTTTGACTAGAATAAAAATTTCCACCTAAGGATGGGAAGCATTGAGCGAAACTACGGAAGTTTCATTTTTGAAGTATAAAATGAAAGAATTTCGACGATGAATTCGTCATTCAGTCTGTCTTGAAAACTGGAATATGCAGGTGTATGCCATTTCTTTCTTTCCATCGCTCTTACATAGTTAGTGTATCCATTGGTTTACGTCGCTCACTTACCCCAAATCATTCTATTTTTATACACGCATATTGTTCAGAAGTGTGAATGATTAATGAGGCGGTGATTAAACGCAATTTAGTACATTTCGCAGCTACCTTGAAGAAATACTATCGCATAATGAAGGAATATTGGGAAACTTCTTATCATTTGCAATCAGGTATATTAATTGATCCTTGTACTACTTCAACCTTAACCAAACCATGCAGAGTTGGAAATCTTTTCAAGTTCTACTAAAAACCTGGAAAGAAACATTGTAATAGCTCATATTGCATGTAAGATGGCAAAATACAATTTACTGTACATTTTGACCCACTTTTAAACAGCTTTTTTGTTATGATTAATTGATCCCTGTACTAAACTCATTAACCAATTCTTATTAATTAAAAGACCGAGTTAATTCGACCACCAAATTTGATGCACTATACGAAAAGAAAAATTAAATATCTGCAAGAAAAGGACAAAAAATCATGAGTTTTTTTATTTTTCGGTGTGATGATTGTAAAAGCTTAGAAAAGGATACTCAATTACCGCCCTTTTTATCTCTCCCAACTATCTATACTCCTTACTATTTACTTTCCTGCTTTAAAAATATTTCCTAATTATGAAAATAGAATTCAAATTAAAAAAAAAGATCATGAAGACAGTTAAAATTATAAATATTGAATGAAATTAATTATTATTGCAAAATACAATTTGCCTTAATTGATCTTTTCCTGAAATCGTGAATTGGCTCTCGTCTAGTTAATTTTTAAATTTCTTCGAGTTTTGTTAGAAGAAACTAAAGAAAGCATTCCACTAAATGGTTCATCGCTACCAATTGTATCAATTAGTATCTGATAAATTCCTTCTCTGTGATAAAGTTAAGTTTATTTAACAAAAAAAAAAGATTCCGTCTAACATATTAAGACTCAGTATGTTGAATGGAATATTTAGAATTTAAAATTTCTGTTATGCCACCATTTCCTTGTTGCTTCTATCGTTAATTAATCAATCAATTTCTTAGTTACATATATTCATTTTAGGCCCAGCCAGTAAACTTTCTGAAAAAAGAATCGCCAAATAACTGATAAAAATACTAGTTTCTCTTCCTAATTAATCTCTTTCCCCTGGCTGAGCAACGCTATTTACAATATGATGCAGTAATTCTTATCTTTAGAAGTTAGTTTTATGGATATATTTTGGAAATTTTTAAATAATTCACATGGACTTTTATATAATTCACTTGGACATTCACTTCTTGCAATTAATCCACAAACATCGCTGTGCAAATTCATTTTTCATCTTTCGAAGGGTCCTACAATTATTGCAATGTGAAACAACACAAATCAATCTTTAAAACATAGAATAAATTTACTGAGCTGAGTACCCGTGACCCAAACCTATTAGTGTGTTGCTTTCACTTGATTTGAAATTCTTGAAGTCAAAAGGATTTTCATTGCACAAATCTCATAATTGACCAAACTACATTAGAGTGATGATGGTAAGGAGGTCATACGTAAATGCACTTAGGAGATGATCAATTATGTCTTTTTTTTTTTTAGAATAGCCATAAACGTTTATGGTTGGCCAAATCTTTCGAATATCAGAATGATCTGATTCGGCTGTTCTTTCTGAATATTATATTATTTTATCATTTATACATAATGATGAAATACATGTAGCACTAAACAATCATATTTCTCTTAACGTTGTAGCCAGTTTGCATTTTATCAACATTTTCCTTTATTCAAAATTTTGACCTCTTCTAAAATTTAAAATCAGTTCATTTGCTCGTTCGAGATATAAATTCTTACTTCATCTGAATTACAGAGTAATCGATTACTTAATACAGACTTACAGTAATAGGTATGATATTTTGAATACCTCTTCAGCATTATATCTATGTGATTATCTTTTTGGTCGATAAGTCGATAATTTTAGATCAACCAGCAATCTTGACCTTTACAGAAAACTGTCAGTGAAATCACTGATTTCATCTCTGCACGAAATGTATTCGTTTGCTACGGGGCAAATTCGCCTTTATTAATGCTGTTTCTACAAGTGATCACGTAATCTTATTATGAAAATTTTATATAAGGAAATTTGTGGATTGTCAAATTTCGATGACAAATAACCTTGATAGCAATTTACATTTCACAGTGCTATTTTACATTCCATTGCATTTAACATTTTACACTTCACCGCTTTATATTCTATTACACTTCATTACGCTGAATTTTAATAAGCAGTCAATGCTGATATGATAAACAGGTTGAAAGCTTAGTCCGAGTTTGAGCTGTACTCCTATGATAAGGGGTTCATATGATAAAAAAAAAAAACAGGAATTACTAATGGGAAATTGGCTCCCATTCTTTCCATTCCTTTTTCAAATGACATGAAGTTGCGCTGATAAAATTCCTTCTTATTATATTTGCTTGCATATGTTTCGAAATATTTCAAAAGAACTAACTAAAAGAAGTTCTGCAAGTTTGATGCTAACAATAATAGAAGGCACAATGGAGAATCATCAATTAAATAGTAAAATAAGAGTAATTCTTTTGGAATAATGAAAAAAAGAAAAAATGATAGCAAAACAGTAATTTGAAATAATGTAACACGCCATCCAATCCGTAATTTATGTTAGCAACTAGCCATTAGCCATTACTAATGTTGCGTTGGTTAATCTCAACTCTATTTGTTATTAATGAGTCAACAAAAGTTTGCATTCATTGCTTTTTAAAAACGAAGCACCGAGTTTAAACTCGCAGTTTTTGAAACAAAACTCTGGATCCCCAAATTGTTCCTAGTCGTCAAATCTCCAATGATACCAGATCATTAAAATTTTTAATGACATGTGAAGCCAGAGAAAGGATCATAGTCCTCTTTAAAATCACTGGTTTTTTTGTGCTACTCAAGTTTGAAGCATTGTAAGCTTAACTTCTTGAATGTACAACTTCCTGACGATAAAATGAAATAGTAAAAAATAAAACAGACATTTGAATATTATCTAATGTATGATAACATCATTAACTGCATGACTTATGATTAGAAGAAACGATTCGATATCGACAGGTGCAGTTAATCCGTTATATTTTAACAGGAGGAAAATTGTCACAAAGTGCTGAAAAGCTGGAAAAAGTAGTTTTACTCAATATTTAACGATTCATTAGTGATCTATGTGTGATCTACACTCATCATTATCGAATTTTTGATGCTTAATTTTGATCAGAAGGAAACTATCATTGAAAATTAATGAAGAATTTACCATTATTTCCCTTGTGGTTGCCAACTCTTAGAAAAACATAAACAACACTTCTGAGTTCGGCAAGACCCGAAGTATCATCTTAAGGGTTCAACACCGTGTTTGATAAGGAAGATAATCATTTAAGCATCGCAAATTACAACCATTATGGTATTATTCCACACATCCTTATCGATTTTAGTATTTTTCTAGTTTTTCCTCTCAACTGCACTAAATGAATCTAACTTCCTCTTTGAATGATCCGAAAGCTGTAGCTTTCCTTTCATTTGGTTAAATGTGAAACATTTCAAGAGCGCTTCAACTTATTAGCGTTATTACTGGACAAATACTAACTCATATTTCAAAATTTGGGTAATCATAATTATGCCCGAAAAAACAGAAATTCTATCTCCATTTCCATGAAGCTCAAATTCATCTGAAAGAATTAATCAATTGTATATATTCATTTGTTATATTCCCAGTTGTGTTTATTCATTTACTGAACTGATGAATGAATAGCAACTTAATTTTTTTTTTGAGTAATTAAATCCACTATTTGATATTGAAAAACATTCCGAAATAATGCATTTCTATTATGTATATTTTAATACTTATTCCATTATTTATTGATTGGACTACGGAAGTGTTCTCAGACAAGAAGAAATTCTAATGATTTTTTCATTTCGGTTCAAAATAAATTTTATTTTAAAGGAATCAACTTTAAAGAAAACTGTAATATTAACAAACCTTTAGCCTAACAGCCGCTCAAACTTTAAGTACAATTCTACATTTGTAATTTAAAAAATTTTGCAAGGGAGATAAGAGCTAGAAACAGAATCAGGAGCATGCAAAAAATCCTTCCGAGAGTTTGTTAAATGACGAGAAGCACGTTTCTAAATTGTGGAATAAACAAATTTATTTCTCGTCAACAAAATACTTTGGTTGTTATAGTTCTCTTTTCCAATAAATACGTCTTTAAGCTCATTTACAAAACATTGTTCAAAATAAGGAAATTCTTTTGTTGGCAAAATAAGAACGATGTGATTTATAAAAAAGATTATAGAAAGTGACAACTTTGCTAGGCTGAATACATTTGATAACAACCAAGGAAAACTGTAGCTCATACAACAGTAGGTAGTAAGCGTAGTAAACGTAGACTTGCAATTGTTGTATATCTGAAATTCAGACTTAGAAAAGATCATGAAAATGCTTGAGAACAGATGATCACAGAAATTTCTGATTATTCGTTATAACACATTGCACAATTCGTTGCTTTCCTCGCCTTGTAATGGATACAGATTCAATTTAAGTATTTCAGGTTCTCATCAGTTAGTATATGCTAACGTTATTTTGACTTACTGAAGTTTCTAGGAATTAGTTTCACTATTAAATTGTTAGTCAGCCGAACTATTGTGTACATATTTGATACAAACGATTTTTGTAAAGCAGTAATAACTTTTTATCCCGGATACTTTCAACTTTGGCTCATAAGAAGTAAAAACCATTCGAACAGTTATCATATAAGACATAAATCCAGCTAGTTGTAAACAGAAGAAGCAAAAATCTGGAAGAAGCTTGAGAGATGTCTTTGTTTTTTCTTGTAATGTTGTCATTTATGCTCTTGTAACAAAATCAAAAAAATAATTAACGCTTAAAACTGTTTCAAATTCGATTCCATTTAAAGTTTTGGCTGAGTGTTGCATTTCAGCAAAATATATTGCTAATAGATGCATAAATCTTCAATATTTATTAATGTTTAGTAGCAATTAAAATTGAAAATTTTTATATTTCAAATTTTTTTTATAATAGAAGTAAAGTAGAAATAATTCCTGATAATAGTAAGATTCGTTGAATAATATGCTAACACTCATAAAAATGACAGAAAACTGAAGTTGTGAATGCAATCTATGGCAATAATTATTTCATGTTTAGAAACAACTTTTGGTTATCATTAATGATTTGTTGTTTACACTTGAATAGCTTTTTGTTAATAACTCCGTAACGGATTCTTTTCCTTTCAGTGTTTTCCTTCAGTCCACTGATCACGAATGGATTATTAAAACAGACGTCACTTTTTAAACAATATCAAGAGAAATTCTTTAAAATTTCAACAGACATGTTTATTTACGTTGTGACAAAATTTAATTAACATATCAGTTTTTCGATATTAATTATTGTGTGTTTAATTTACTGATTGCATGATTCTAATCACTAAAAGGATCTCCAATTATTGTAACCTTGAGGAACATTCAACTGTAATTAATATACTGCTGATCTTTGATTCAGTAGCGTGAAAAATCGGAAAAATTGATTCGATCGGTTTGATTAGAGATATGATCTTCATTGTTATCAGTGATCTGATAAGTTGATTAAGAAGAAACTGTTACAATTAAACCTATCTTGCATTAGCGGATAAACTCTACCTAATATTAATCTGATTTTTATTTTCATTAATTACTCAATTTTAATTGAAAAGCTGATTAAACTAACTAATCATTACTGGTTAAAACGAATGATGGTTAGCGTTATAAATGCCTTTCAGATAACTGTAGAATTTCAAATTTCTACCGCTGTAAGAGTTCTGACGATGTAATATAACGGGCTATAAAAATATTTTCGGAAAATATTGCCATGCGTAATCGAATAGTTCATAGATGTAACTACTTGAGAAGAATTCATATTTTTGCAATACATCTGATCTGATATTCACAAAATTTTTAATTTAATCCATTATTCGCTACGCTATTATTCAACATGAATCCATTAGTAACTAATGTTCAGTTCAGCTATATACGACATATGTTGCATATGATATGATATATTCTTGCAAAAATATGAATAAAGCAGTAAAGGCATTAAATAATTAATGAAACTGACACGATAGTGGTGGACTTTTCTCTTTGTGAGAAAAATGCCTATTTAAGACAAAAGTTTAGCGAATTATACTGCAACAGTTGACGCGTAGTCTTTAGAGAAGGATGAAGCGATAATGATAGAACATTGATAAAAGCAGTTGTGTCACATACAGGAAGATCTTTCAAAAATATTTAAATTTTTCTGCTTTTCTTAACAATCAGTTTTGCAGCTTTAATTAACGGCTACATCTGATCTTTTTTTAGAATTTGAAGTGAAAACAATCTCACTGTATCTGCAGCTCGGATTATTGTTATTGATAATCCTTTTAAGTACTAAAATGAATTTCAACAATGGAAGCATTCATTCATTCAATTCAATGTTAGAGATAGAAATAATTAGCTCTCAAAATAGCTCTTTTTTAGTTTATGAATTATCATTTCTTAGAGATTAATTTTAGAAAGCTCAAATAGTAATTTTAGGATTTTGCTGCCTGTGACAAGGAATTTTCTCATCAATTATAGATGTAATTAGCTTTGTTTAGCGTTTTCAGCATGCATGGAAACTTTTGTTTTAACGCTTGCAATGCCTCTTAGCAAAGCCATTCATACAGCAACAATTCCCATGATCACATTACTTAATGTATCCTAAAAAGGTATTTCATTAAGCTCAATCAAGCAGTTCTTTTTAGTAATTATAAAAAGACACATAATGTCAGTGGCTGATTCATTCTTGTTAAATTTGCTAATCATAGTGATAAGTTAATCACAGTGTAATATCTTTCGATACAGCAAACAAATGTATGAAGTGCCTTATTCAAATTTTCATCTGACTCATATAATTGTTGACTAATTTTGGCTCATTTCAATTTATTCGTGTTGTATGTCCAATTTAAATGCAAACTTCACATCACTTTCAGTTGTCAATTTTTTTACGAGCACAGCGTCATAATAATGGAAAGTAGGGAGCTATTTTTAACAATTACATTTGCTATTTATGCACTTGAAGGATTTCTGCTTATCATTTGCAATGGTGTGGTTGAATTAGTATTAATCAAACATCGTCATCTCAGACGACAATACATCATTTTGTTTGCGCAGGTAATTAACAAAAATGACAGATCATTTGATGTTCAGTAACTTTACTCATCCGTTCGTTCACTTTTTAAAGCTGCTTTCTGTCACTTTTTTTAAATCCAATATCTCATTCATAGATTTTTGCCGATGCAACGTTGGGATTTGGGTTTTGCCTAGCCGGGATCGGTCGTCTAATTGTATTAGGACTTGGATGCTTTCGGATAACCAGACGATCTTGCTTATTGCTACCATGGTCAACAGTGATTACGTGGTAAATTCTAACGCTTAGTTTTTTTTTTTTATCTTTTCATCTGTAAGTTCTTATGATCCACCCTACTTTGCTAATCAGAATATTAATCTGCAAATAATGATTCAGGTCAGAGTTAATGTCGGCTATGTCGACACTCATGGTAAGTACAGACCGTATCATTTCACTTTTATTTCCGATGCGGTATTTCGAGAAGAACTATTCATATCAAATCAAGCAGGTTAATTCCCAATTTTAATAGAAAGCATTAAAAAATTCGAATTTTTAAATGTAAAAACTCCGAAACATCATATTTGAATTTTGCAATTTTTCAATTGTAAATTGAAATCTCAAAAGTCCTAAGTAATGATTAAGGTTAAATTTCAGATCACTCTTTATTTCGGTTCAGTGTCACTATTCATCTTCGTTTGCTGGTTTTTTTCCTTCAAAGATACGGAATCTATGTTGCATGGTTTTTGTTGGTAAATATTTATTAGTTCACAGATAAATCGCTAAACCGGATCATTTCATTCCTTACGGAACATCTATATTCAGGTCAGGTGATGTTCTACAGCCGTTTTTCGCGGATTTGCATGCTTTGGTGATGATTATTTCCACATCCTTAAGTGTTATCCTCTACATTATTGTGTATTTGTTGAGCAGAAAACACCTTCGTCGGATAAAAAGCAATCAGTCGGTTAGTTTACACTTGCCGTTTTTCTAACTGAAGAAAAGGAAAAAAACAGGCAAGCAGAAAGGAAGAAAAAACAGAACAAATAGAAGGCAATAAGGAAGAGGTAAAAGTTACTTTAGATCAGACTGTTATACTTGTCTAGACTCCTTATATAATCTCTTTTTGTTGGTATTATCTGTTCCTGTTTTGGCTGGCTCTGATTTTGACTGATTTAGGCGCTTTCTCCTGAACTAATAATTAGTAATTAATATAATAATAATAATTAATAATAAATAATAATAAAGTAAGTAATAAATAAAGTAAGTAATGGAAAGTCTACTTGAACATCTCAAGTAGCTCATTTTTAAGATATTTTTAATGTGATGCAAATAGAAAGTGTTTGAACTTGAAGTTTCGTCGATGTGCCTGACACAGTATGAGCACAACTGCTGAGTAACCAAGATGGAGCATATTTACGGTTCAAATATCCAGTAGATTCGAGCAGTGATATAAATAAATGACTTCAATACTGTATATTTTAGGAGACAAATACTTCAATACTGTATATTTTAGGAGACATCGTTACGGTTATTTGAAGCACGCCAGTGTAAGCTCACCATTACAATGGGTGTTTCCTGCGTGTTCACTTTGTTTTTTTACGTGATACCGTTATGCATTAAGTTGTTGATAGACGATAATGATGACGATCCAACGACCTACTATTCGGAATTGATCCGTGTAGCAGTAGCAATTAGTTGTAATCTAAATCCGTTAACAAATATAGCTGCAATCCTCATAAAACAGGACGATATTGCATGCCACGTGAGGCAATTATTTCCGGAATGCATTCAGAAAAGCATTTATAAGTGTGACCAAATAACACTTGTTTGTGGTAAAAGTGTAACTCTAGCTGTTAGTTCAAGAACGAATTGAACTATAGGTCATGTTGAACAAATGGATTACAAGCAAAAGCAGTGTTCAGTGTTACCGTTCTTAAATTACTCATCGCTCACGTTTACTAACTTCAACTTCCATACTTGGGGACAATGCTGATCATCTATCATATCGAAATGTCTTTTTGACAAAAATTAACATGAAATATTTTGCCGTAACAAAACTCACCGATATGTTGTTCTGAACTAAAGTTTCTTTAATCTACCGATATGGCAACTCAGCTAAATCCCAATTTTAAGAGATAAGTTTTCATTGCCTCTTCAATCTTACTAATTCTTCAATAATAATAGCCGTGTATAATCAAATCATATAAATTTTATAAAATTATAAAAAGTTGAAACAGCATGTGTATCATTGACTTTGAATAACTGTCTTGGTTTTACTGCATCAACTTCTAACCGTTAAACGTTTCTAAACTTTAAAGAGACAGTAAATCTTTTGTTTCATGAAAGTAAGCATTAGCCCAGTCAGTTAAAGTGAATTCGCATCGAAAATGAATTCTGACTGATTGTGCTGGGAAATATCATTCGTAACGCAGAAAACTACCAAACATGATGGGATAAGTTTTTTTAATCATTACAACCATATGATTAACCTTCCCCTACACGTTCTAATAATAATTCCTCCCTTTCTTTTGTTTCAGTGAAAAAAAAATCAGTTTAATAAATAAACAAAAACGCTCAAGATACTTAAACAGACTACTGACTGATAATGAACTTCACAGAATCACAAATTACTGATTGATGAATTCAAAAAATCAACTACTGACAAATGGTACATTCCAATCGATCTCTTTTCTCTTATAAAAAAATTTTCCAGTTGGGCCGTTGCCTTCCAATGTTGCTAAATAAATAGGTGTGTCAGCACCTTCTTCAATTGTTAGAAGGCCGTAATGACTTGTCATGTCGGTATTAACATATCCGGGGTGACACTGCAAAAATTTTCTATTCATTTCAATAAAGAATTGAGAGTTACTCATCTTTACGAATCTTTCCCGAAAATTGTAATGAATTAATGCGTCTCAATAATCCATTTCTTTATCAAAAATTCCCTGATTTCACGAAACAAAGATTTAGAATTCGCTAAAACGGCTAAGAAAAAAAAAATGAACAAAGAAATAAAGTTATTCTGCTCATTAATGAATACCTTAAACACTTTTCAGTATAGCATTTAGAATGAATTGTTTCAGAAAATCAAGAATACGAACCGCATTCACCAAAATATTTCGGGTTTTCAGTTCTTTCGCTTGGATGAATGTGAGTGCTATAACTGCAGCTTTTGACACTTTGTATGCTGAGTTAGGAAAGCCATTTTCTCTCCGTTTATCTTCAATGCAAGCCCTGGAATAGTATTCTTATGATAAAGACTAACACTGTACTATACAAAAAATTTCCGTGCACTAGTCGTTATTCAATGACAAAAAAGTTTTCCAAATCACTCCTCGTTCCCTACCACTATTCCCTTTATTTAATTACGACATTTTAATTTAAAATACATAATCTATGTTAATCAAAATCTTTACTTTACTTCATTTACTTCTTTTTTTACTTCAAAATATTTACTTCATGTAATCACAAGTGAACTTGTCAATATCAGCAACTGTTAACGAAGGACTGGTAAGTCTAGCAATAATTTCATCACTATAACGACCAGCAATAACACCTTCCGAACTGCTTACGTTGACAACTCTAAATAAAAAAATGTAATTAACAGAAAAAACTAACATCTACTTGAGACGTGGGAAAGTGTTTTTTTTTGATTTTGATTAATTAATAGAAGCTAAAAAAAATTAACCTTCCACCACCTCGAATGAGGGGAAATAGTATATTAGAGACTTGTTTAGTACCATTATAATTGATACCAATTGTTACGCGAGCCTGTTTTTCTGGTGGTTCACTTGCTGCGTTCTGAAGTGCACGGCCATAATTCAATTCTTTCACTTTCCAAAGCTCAATAAATTTAGTATTCCTCCTTTTTAAATGGCTATTAAAACACCCTTCAATAAAGTCATTTTCAGATACTATTTTTATAACGATCAAAGTAAAAAACCATAGAGCGATTCTATATCTTTATTGTAACATCATTCGATTCAAAATATAAACAAAAAATTTTGCATCAGTTGTTTAATCACTTTGAAAGCAAATCCTGCATTGTTAACCAATACATCCAGTCCACTGTGCTCTTTTTTCAAATAGGAAGCAAAATTCTCGCAGCTGGTACGATCAGTGATGTCAAGTTGATGAAAACGAATGTCAGAGTGACGATTATCGCCCAGTTCTTTGATCAGTTTGTCCAACGATTCTTTACCTAATTTCTCATTCCTCGCTGTAAAAATGAAGAAACTATTTCATTACTTGTGGAAAAAAAGAAAGGAGATTATTGACGATTACAATAAAAGATGTACTGTGATCTGATCCATGAAGGAATTTAAAGAAAGCAAAACTGATTCGTCAGTGAACCTTCCATTTTTCTTCTTCCAGTAAGTATAGTTAACAAGTTATAATTAATATTCATTGCAACATGCAAATAATACCCGTAAGGTATATGATTGCAGTCTGCAACTTCTCAGCAAGACCTTTCACTATCCCATAACCAATTCCTTTGTTCGCACCAGTAATCTGTGAAACTGATGAATAACTGATTTAGCAAATCAATTCGCTAATGTCTCAGCATTTTGAAATTTTTGATAGAAAAAGGAACACTTTTTTAAAAAAGAAAAGGAATATTTAGTATTCCAAGTTTCAACTGCTTATTAACTTTCCAACCAAAGCTAGTCAATCAGCGTTATTTCAAAGAGGCTATGTTGCAGCAATATTAAACAGAAGATATCTACGCCAGTAAAAGTAACAGTAGACTTATAGGTTCGATGTTGGCCAATCAAATAAGAAGGACTGCAGTAATCGAAGCTTTTTGATTAAAACTATAATGAACTTGCTGTTGCTGAGATTCTTCCCAGGCAACCTCGTCATTCATTTAAATAACACTTGCATAGAAATTTAAGAGGAAGAAAGGTAACAAACCACAAATACTCTAGGAAGTGACATCCTCCTGACTTGACTGGTAGTTGCACAAAAAATAAGGATGCGCGAGTGAAATATAGGACTGAAACAAAATGGATCAGATATAATAAGTCATGGTAATGGACCTTTGACCCTTGCTATTTCGTTTAGCGAATAATTTTCATCTAGCGACTTTTGTGTAACAAATTAAAGTCCGTCTAAAACGAATGTTGAATGCTAAACAGAACAGAAAGTAAATGCCGAATAATGTCTATGATGATGCCATCGCTGTTCTTTTCTTCCTTTGTCTGGCAAGGAATGGACCTGTTTCTTCTCTTAAAAAAGAAAGAAAGGCTCAGAGCACAGTTTATATTAAAAACCAGTGACTGCAATGGGAAGTAACATGCAGAGTACTTTGACGCCGATCTATCCTCAAAGACTTATCAATGCATGACTCATTAGTATTGCACAGTGTCCCGTGATCAAAGCGCTTCCTGAATTTGTGAGAAATGCGCATGAAGGAGCGCGGTTGTAAGACTAAAGGGAAAAGCTGGGGATGGGAAGTGCTGGGTGATTTGGCTGGGAGGGGTAATTTCTCACTGTTCGTTAGATGAGTGTGTAAATGTGATGATGGTAACTTTTGCTAGGCTACAATAACATGTCTTATGGTACTTTGAAGGTAATGTTCAGATGATGAAGGGCCACAATGGGTGAAGCAGATATTGTCACCGAAACCGTACACCGTCAGTTAGATCAAGGTGATGATGATGATGATGGTGATGGTAATGATGACATCAACAGAAGCAGTCCTGAATCAAGGAGAAAGCAAGCATTACTGATACAACGTGGTCTGTTGGCTGAACAGCATTGGTTTCAAAATTTGGAAGTCGTCGAAATTTTTATGAAGGTTTCTTAAGAGATTTTCAATCCGTGATGGTGGGTTTAACACGAATTGATATCGGATGTTTTGGAAGAGATTTACAGCTATGGTTGTGTGTGTTGATAATTAGAAAACTAGCTTTAACTGACATTCAGTTACATTACTGAGCTATTTTTATTTAATAATTTGTTTTAAAGATTTTAGCTGGAAAATATTTTACGGGCAATTTGTAAAAGAATGAATTTATCTGCTAAAATGGATTCGTCAGTTAAGTTGGGAGTTGGAAATCGGACAACAGAAAAACTTTCGTTGGTACAACGAACAGGAGCGGAAGTGTTCAAATGTTCTGTCATGTTGCTTGGCGAAAGCGTTATACAAACCGAAGTAATGTCAGAAAGATCCAAAATTAGAATGCTCTGCGCTTTTATAATAGGAGGAGACTTGTTATTTACTGATTCTTTCAGAAGTTTTTAATTTGTTTATATAAAGTTTTAGTAAGTAGTACAAATATAGAGCGATTTCCTACTTGAATCATTTGATTTTTAGGTGATAATAAAGCATCCGAAAATGCCTGGTGGTGTTTATCGCGGAGTTGCACAGCCTGAAGTACAATGGAAATTGCAGCAAATGCAAGATGCCGATAATTACTATGTGCAGGCTCTAAGCATGCTTATTCAGGTCAGTTTCTTTACGATCCTAATTTCAGTTTCTTTTTTTGTTCTTGTTTTTTGAGAAAAGTAGTCTTAAGTGACCAAAATTTATTACATTAACTATTCTTCAGAAACTGAAGTGGATTAGGCATGTGCCACCTGATGATATCAGTAAGATGTCATCCACTGTTACCACTGTTGTTGCTAAGGTACAATCTGTTGCCTTCGTTTTACCAGTTTTTAATTATTTTTGATAAATTTTATATATTTCATATATAAAGTTTTAATTTTATAAATTTTAAATTTCCTATTTAAAGTTTAAATTTAAGTCTAAAACTTTAAGCATTCCATTTTCCTTTGTGTGAACAATACCTTTATCCAACAAGAAGTGTTTTATGTAATAAATTTTCTCTGTCGTATCAGCAATTTTCTTTTTTCAGATAACAAACTTGATTGGGCAAGCACGTTTAACATTATGCATGCCAGGAAAACGTACGTTGCTAGAACTATGTAATACAGCGATAACGCGATGTTTCAATCCTCCACTGCCACCTGATTTGGTTTTCTCATATTATATAAGTGCAAATCGCCTTGTTTGTGCTGCTTATCAAGTCACACCGAAAACCAATGGTGCTGTTTTCGAAGTGTTTTTATATACTTGTAGTGTTTTTATATACGTTAACTTGTTTAATATCTGTTTTAAGATGTAAAGAAATGAGATTGAGATGCACGCAGTTATATCTTTCCGCGCACTGTTTATCAACTATCTCTTTGAAAGAGAATCAGTGGGAGATTTGGGTTTTGTGAGGTTATGGCAGCACATAGATCAGACGTGATTATATTGATTTTACAACTTCTTCAGAAAATATATCGGTTGTTTCCCTAATTAAAACCGAATTTTTTTGGATTTCGAGTTTTCTTGATGATTCCTAATAATGATATAGTATGGTAATGACATTTACTGAGTTTGTTATTCACAAAATTTTTGATTTACTTCGTTTTAGGTGCTCAAGGTTTGACAGTTACCGTAGCGGACTGCTTGCTTTCGCAGCTTGTAGATGTTCTATATTTAACAGATCGAGCTGTGAACGTAGCGCAACAATTCAACTGTAGTATGTGCATGCTTAAAGAACGAATAAATGCGTACAACCATATTTGTTTCTGATTTCGATCTTAATTTTAACCAATATTTACTGGTAGCTTAAGAATGAAGTCTCTTTGAAAACCAATAAAATTTTAAAATACATTTCATGATTCTTATATGATCTCTTTATTTTTATTTGTTGCTTCGAAATATTGAGTGCGCCTTTCCAGAACATGCATTACCTTCAAAAGAAAACCTGAAAGAGAGAAACATTAGGTGGTGCTATCTGTGTGATGTACTAATGTGCTATGGACTGGTTTTTCTTTACTGGTTCTTGAGAATACTATCATGTATAAGTTTTATGACGAAAATATATGTGTTCATTACGTGCTGCATTTCTTCAGAAACTTGTATTTATGTGTTTATAAAATACAAAAAATTAAATATCAGTTTTCATTTAACATATACAGTTGTTTTAAGCTGATGTTCTGCACACATGGGAATCTTTTCTTGATTATCAAATTTGTTGTTATATGACTGGAAGTGCTAATTTCCACGTTACTAATTCCAGCAAATTGGTTTCTATTTTCTAGTTATAAAAACCAGTTTATCAATTGGAAGCTCCACAGTAGCCAGTGTATGAGACACAGGAAAACCGGATTCTGGCTTTATATAATCTATTATACAAAAATCTAAGTGCTGCAGCTTATGGGGCATCAAATAAGGTGCTTGGAGATGAGAAAAGGACTAGCTTATTATAGCCGAGGATTCAATACTGTGTTTTGGCACAAATTAAGGGAATTAGTCTTCTCAGTAACAGACTGTTTATTCTTGTCATAAATAAAAATTACAGATGTCAAATCGTTCGTACTGGGATGTCAGCAAATATAAAATTGAGGGAAGTCCACGCCACACTGCTGTATGTATAAAAAAATATTTTATACTGGCAAGCAAATAAAAAACCATCACCAACAGCTATTCGTGATAAAGTAATCTTCATGGTTTTCGAAATTTCCGGTCGTCTCTGATAGTTTACAGATTTTTGTATGCTATTTGTGTTTTTTGATGGGAAATAAGGATCAAATTCTGTTCGAGCTGTCGAATATTTGTCGTCATTTTCACCCGCATGTGTCTTTTATGTCAAAAATGGTTTTCTGTGGATATTAGTTGATGATTTGCACTCGCTGTGAGATAGCAAAATTTTCTAATCAATAGCTATTTCTTTCTTCTATGAAGTCAGTTTATAAAATTAGTAAATTAAAATAAGTTAATGTTTTAAGTGCTGCTACTATTATATCGTTTGATCAAATTTCCCGTCTTAATAATATTAGTAAGAAGAACGAAGAAAAGATCAGCTGATCACCATTATCAATTTATTAGAAATTGATCTGAAATTCTACCGCTGCAAAAAAAAATTCGTGTTAGTTTGGTACAAATTTTATAAACATTTAAATTTGTGTTAGTTTCTAGGATACTTCATTGGGTATTCTCGACGAAGAGAAACTATTGAACGTACCATTGTTAAAGATAAGTTACAACTTTCTGCTTTGGATAAATATTGTTGAACAAATAGAGGTTTACTTTTAGTAATTGTTATCATGGCTCTAACGGAAGCCGTGGTTGATCCTATGTTGTATCCGGAATAGTTTGTTACATCAGGCCATAATCCTCGGCGTTGCATTCTCCGTCCACCAGGAACTAGTTAAGTTTTTCTCATCGCCTCTATAGTATTACCTAATTCCTTGCTTATTTTATTCACTTATCTAAATAAGATACCTCAACTGAATTTTTTCTGCAGAGTACTTTAAAATATGTTGTAAAAGTTTCAAAGATATTATAAAGCTTCTGATTTTAATTGGTTTATAGTCCATTCAAAATGAAATCTTTGACAGAAATATTTAAGATGAAAATAAAGGTGGATTAAAAAAAAAACAAATATTTTAGGTAGAACATGTTTTATGAGATTTTACTAGGTAAATGTGCTTAATTACAAACAGAAGTCATTAGTTTTTCTTTTTTAATTTTATAAGTGTTCTGTGATTTAATGGCGAGTAGTATCGTTTAAAGTATTCATGTCATTTAAAATCTTCAAATTCAAATTAAAATTTCAGTGAATCTTCAGCTGATGCTATTCGCCATTAAGTCGGAACAAATTCGTATGGCGAAGACGTGATTTAATATGGTGAATTCCATATAACTAATTCATATTTCGACTTGCTGCAGGTTTCTTCTTCAGATTTGTTTCAACATGGATTGGTCAAAGTGAGAAATTGATTCATGAATTTTTCGACAATGCTTTAGCTTATAATGGTGCTTCGAAGCAAGTTCTGCTGTTTATTAGTGATTCTAACAACTTGAATAAACGTTCTACCAATCCTTGTTTTTCTGTCAAATTCTTATGTTTAAAACCTCTCTGTCTGCTTAAAATTTAATTCTTGTTCGAATATGCGAAAAACTACTCAAAATGCCAAATAAAACTTGCACCTTAAATCACGTTGAACGTAACGATCGCATATAGCGGTAGTATTTGTTTTGAACCAAATTTAAATCTATACTTTTTAAAATTTGCAGCATTTTTAGTTTACAGACTGAACTATTTGTGCAACTTTAAAGATTACATAATCTGTTCAGTTCTGTATTGCTCATTTGTGCAACTAATTGTCTATGGGATTTGATTCAGCTTTCTTAAGACGATTTGTTGTTGTCATTAGTTTTAGTTTGTTGTCATTACTTCTTTATGCAGCTTTTTCAAAACTGGAAGAAAACGGAATTGTAGATGTCACTTATTTTTTATAAATGACTATACCTAAATAATCAAATCTAAATATACTATTAGCCTAAACCTTATAAATTTGGAATCTGTGGTGACGATCTAAGAACGTTTGCTCGCGAAGTTGTTTTTTACATTTTAATAAGTTCAAGTGTGTTACTTTTTTTTGTCCACCAATTATTTAGTCAAATTATATGCTGTTGTTTCCATTTTTTGATGAATCGAAAGAAAAACTGGAAAATTTCTAAAACTCGGTTTAGCATGTGTCTAGGTGATAGATAAACTGCTTTTTATCATTTTTCTTTTTTTGAAAGAGGATTTTGATATTCGCTATTGAATTGTTTTTTCTTTTTTCTGCTGTTTGTAGTTTGACAGTTTGTACCGTTTGTATACAGAAGGCTTGCACACCTTTTACTGTGTTGTTGTTGGCATGGAGGATCTTGTTCAAAACTACAAATTGAAAGGAATTAATAATAACTCTCGTTAAGTAACAGTCCCACATATCTCATTGTCTGTTCTGACAGCTTTTCCGAAAAACATCAACTTTATTGTTTTTCTTTTTTTTTTGTTTTCTTTTTTTTACTTATTTTTGAAAAACATCAATCATGAATGCATTTGAATGAAGATGTGGATTGCATCCTCTTAATCAGCAACACATTATTTTGTACTTTGCAGGAATTATACGATGTCCATAGCACTGTTAGCAGATCATCCTTAGTAGCTCAGATTATAGTGAAAGATTTTGAACGAACACTTCGGAAATTTTCCCCAACTATAGATGGATTCGCGCTCTCCAGATACATGGAATATTTTGAAAGCAAATTTAAAAAGGAAATAATCACTGACTGCTTATACTTTTTGTGTGAAATTGTAGCATATTTGCGTTTAGTTTCTCTAAGTTTGGTAACATTCAAAAAGTGTAAAATCCGATCTTCTCATTTTCTTTTTTCTTTATTCTTAATGACAGCAGTGTACGCTAATAATTAGATTAGTTACTCAACAGTTGAAAACCCTGATACATCATAGTTACTCAACAGTTGAAAACCCTGATACATCATGCATCATTTGTGTTAATTAACTGAGCACTTTTATTTATTCATTTATTTTTTTTTTTTTTTTGTTATGTAATTTATTGAATAACAATGCTGAAACTAGAATTCTCGAATGATGTCGTAATGTGTCAGTATATGTTGGTGGAGATTAAAGGTGAAAGAAAAGATAAAGTCCTTTTTCAAAAATTTTGATTTTGAAACTTCTAGCAAATCCACAGACATATACACAGCTTATCGCAGCTTGTCCAAGCTTATCTATCTAAAGTTTTTTCTTCGTTTGAGGATAATAGCCCTTATTTTCTCTTCCTCTTCCTCTAAACCAGGAAAATTCCCATACGGTCGGTAGTGAAATTAGTGCTAGCCTGATAAGTCATGTGAGAGATAAGGATGCTGGCTGCAATACTTGCGTAAACTGCATTCTCAACAAAGGATGTGTTAGGCTTGAAAGATGACACTCCGATATTATGCATACATAGACACAAGAAGAGACGCAAACATACGACGTACTATATAATAAAAGTGGGAGCTTGAGAGCCTAGTTTAAATATGTGGCGTCAAGCATATACGCTTATATTATGCATGTATGTGTGTGTGTATGTATATGGGCAGATGAATAAATATAATGTTTACTTATTTGTTTTCATGTTGATTGTTTGATTCAGTTGTTTACAGCATAGCAAATGTATGCTTAACTTGAAAATAAGAAGTAAGACTTGTCATCACTCATTCACTCACTATGATGTTCTTTTGAAAAGTAGCTTCTGTGAAAAACGGAAATTTCTTTTAAAGGACAGATAGGAAGAAGATGGAGTAAGAAACGAGGCATTCGGAACATGCAACTAGAAAACAAATCAGTGTGTTAGTGCTAGCCAAACGGCCACTGTTGAAGGATTAGTAATTCAAGCCATCGTGGCAGCACGAGTGGCTACCATTCAATGCACTACCTCGATCGTCTGCTTCTTATTACTATAATTTGCTCCTCTTCCCGAATCAATTTCATCCACTCAAGGTAATCCCCGCTCTTCTCTTCTTTTTACTTAGGGCATTTTTTTTTTTTGCACCACCGATTTACTTTATACTTGTTCACTCAGATTAGCTTAGGCTTGAAAATGTTCCCTTATGGTGCGACATATGACACTATGTTGTTGAGATGGGTTAATTCTATTCATATAAAAAAGAGATCCGCTTTTGAATTTTTTAATTGACACTTAAAAGGCATGAAATTATTTTCTATGCTAACTTAACAATAACTTATCCATAAATCATAATACAATTATGCCTAGCGGCTGTAATCTAATTAATGAGGCATGTCGACAATTGTATCATGTATGATTTGTTGCTGTAAAAACATGAAGTTAAATAAAAATGCAGCAAAACATCATTTTACATCTTATTAGTTAATCATAAAATATGACTGATATTTATTCAAACTGATTTGGTATTTAATTTTTCAATTTACAAATAGTTTCCCTATCAGTAAGTTTTGATGTCCTCCTCATGAGAGAAAAAATTTTATTGTGAAGTTTGATATGACATCTCTTTCTTGGAAATTTATTGATCAAACAGATTTCGAATTCAAATTAAATTTTAATAAAAAATTTTAAAGACTTCAATGAAAGCTGTAATAAGACTCTAATACAATTAGACGGGTTGACTTTGAATCGAACGATTAGCGTACAACAGGTATTACTTGACACAACAGATATGTTACATTGTACTGTGTATAAATGAACTGGAAAGTTATACTGTATTTCGTAAGCTTTGGTTATTATACTGTCCTTAACATGGACCGATTATGAATTGGGCTTCAATGAATAAGTTTATAGTATTATGTTAGGAAAGATAGTGATGAAATGGATAATGTATTAGTTATAAGTCTTTAATCAGGCATAACGCAGAGATTCATTTTTTCCTCATCCTTTACGTCTATGTTTTTTTGCCTGATTATGTCTGTTTCCTAATTTATATTACATACCTTAGACGTTCTTCAGTATATTTTCCATTTAATTTATTCCTTTTGAATATTTCCTATTGAATTTTTTTTTTTTTTTGAATAATTCCTTTTGAATTTATTCCTTTTGAATATTTCCTGCTGAGTGTACTCTAATTTATTCTTGAACATAGAGTTCATTCGAAATGACAAACAGCCTTAAAAATAATAGGATGAAATGAGAAAAGATTGTAAAGAAGGAAGATTCTTATCCCTTCAGCAACTAATAAACATATTTTTGAAGTCTGAATATCTTCCGGAAATGTAAGATACAACAAATATATTTATTCTTTTTTTCCGTTTTGTAAACTTTATTCGGCTAGTGCCATTCCCATTTCTCCCTACCATCCATTTCACGAATCTTATTATCTTGTTCCAACTAATAGGTTAATGAATTATATAATTTAAATCCATCTGTTGCTTTGTTATTTCTTCCCATTGTGCCATTATTTTTGAGGTTGAAAATTAAACTCGTGCATTAGTATTTGTTGAAAAATGCATCCAATTAACAAGGAATTGTTATTTCAATTATACATTCTTTTTTAATTCCAAGCTGATACAATCAGAACTTATTTTCATTTCTAAAATAAATGCAATCTGCAAGTATTCTGAAAATTCTTCATTGAATAAAACCGTAATTAAAGGTTTTCAGAAAAAATCAATTTAGAATAAATTTCATAAATAAAGGGAGGGATTAGAATGAATTCCAAAAAGCATGTGAAAGGTTCTTTCGAAGATTGAGTAAATTCACCCTACTTAACCTTACATATACTTTATAAAAGAATATATTATCTTTTATGCAAGGTTATTTATAAAATTATTGAAGTTTAGTCATCCTTATAAGTAAATAATATCAGAATTGATATTATTATTTCATTTATTATTATACTAAATACTAGCAATAAAATTAGTACTATTGATTTCATTAATTACTATCATTAATAGTAACTTTGTAGCGTCGTTTATCATCACTAATACTATTACCAATCAAATATCGAAAACATAGTAATCTAGTTTCCAATTCAACAGATAGCTTTAAATCAGACAAAAATTTCTTTACTGCTGTAAAACTTCTTGGCCAAATTCAAAGTATCGAAAAAGTAAATGGATAGATTACCATGTGAATGGTCTATCTCGGGATTACCGGATTCTAGATATCGCAGTTTTTCTTTTATTTTTGAAGTCTGGAATCTTTCAGGAGCTAAAAGCGGAATTTACAAGCACTTTCGCCATTTGTATTCACATGATCTTTTACCAAAGAATTTTCCACTGTGTGCTATTCTGACGGTGTAAAAATTGCAGAAATCCTTGGTTGATTCAATTATCATTTGAAATCATAAACATAATGACAAAAATTCCTTTTAACAGTATCTTTTAAAATTTTCAAATTACACGGAAAGGGTGAGTTTTGCGAATGATTTAGTTAAATTTTTAGTTAAAACATTTGCTGTGGTACATTTTTTGAAAGCTTAGCAGAAAAAAGAAAATGTATTTCGATCGAATATCTTCCTTATCTGCTTTGCATCTTTTTCATCCTTCTTATGCCTGGCTACTTGTAATTTCACCCACCACTTTCAACAAAATCTTTTCTTTGCTTGGCCCTCAGGAGATGTACTCTTTTGGCTGTTCGATGTACAATCGAGAAGGACATCCGGTTTACTGCCTTTGAAAATAGTCCCAAGGAAGGAAAAATGCCGTAAAGAATTGAGCGTTCCGATTCCATCTTTCATAATAGGTCATGTAAAAAGCTTCTATCAATGGAAAATGTTGACATTATATTTAGAAAGAAACATTCAGAATTCAAAAATTCCCTGCTCTCAGTTCCTTTAAGATTATTTTAGGATAGAACATCATAAAATCAAGGCTAACATACAGCTTTATCATACGCAAAACTCACCGCATATGTTGATAGGAACTGAACATTTGATCAGATAGTAGCTAGGTGCCATCCTTTCTGTCACATCTTTCTTTATGAAAGATCGAATTATGGAAATCGGATGATTTTTTTTTAAGTTGATTATTTCTTCATTCAAATAATCATTGGAAGACTTGATAAAAGTTAATCTATTCGGAATTGGTGAATCAAAGCTGAGTTTTGTTAAAAGTAAAGTTAGTTCGTCCATAGCAAAGGATCTTTTGATAGCCCGAAATACATTATAAAAAAGAATTTATTTTCGACTTTCTAAATTTCTTTTGTTGGCACAATTTGTTTATTTATCGCAAGGATAAGTGACAAATAGGTTTGAATTTTTCATTTGACAAATCAGCCCAACTCTTTTCATTATACATTTCAAGTGGAAAAGGTAATGAAATTAATATGGAAATAGCGATGAATTTTCTTGCTGAATTGCCGAAATCCAAAATTTCAAAATCGTTTTCGTGGAAAAGAAAGTAAATTAAATTCCGATAACAAAAGGATAACATTGCTCAGAACAAACTTCGCTTTTTTCTTTTTATCAAGGGGGAAGGGAAGCGAAAATTTCTAGCGAAGCAAAAATTCTAATAATTTGTTGAAATTGAAGCTTGAACCACGGAAGACTGGAAATTCAGTCTAAATGAGTTGTAAAATATATGGGTCTCCTCTTCATTTTAGGCTTATCGTCTACGAATACGAAAATTGAACGAACGGCTGAATTCAAGCCAGAATGGCAAAATAAAATAGGAATTTCATTTTCATAGATTTAACATTCTCGAAGACTTAACAGATAGACTTTGGCAACTATTATACGATATCATTTTATCATTTGCACTAGATTTTTTCGTGGTCCTTAAAATTATAAAAAATTATTTAAAAAATGTTTGTGAGAAAATTTTCCAAAAAATATACCAAATTTTTCTTTTCAGACAAACGATGTACAAAAAGAATTCAAGGATTCTTCGAAGGTTGAGTAGGTAGTTTTTTTCAAAAATTGTTTAAAAAATTGGCAACTTTTGCATTATTCATAGCGCAAGAGACAGAGAATTTTGAGGAAATTATTCTTATCCAAAATTTAGCTTAGAATTTTGTTTCTTAAATAAAATTTTTTATAAAATTCCATTACTTCCACAATTTCAGACTGTACGATTGGCAAATGGATGAGTACGGTGGTTTACGTCCAGTAATTGAATCAATTAACGGAAAGCAGGAACAATTACAGTATCCCCATTATCACCATTCAGCAGCGGGTGATAAGATAAAACGTGAACAAAATTGCGCCAATGATTCATTCATTCTGGAAACTATTCTCAAAAAATATAACCGCCATAAAATTCCAGGAGATTCAGTGATTGTTCAGGTCGAGGTTTGGGTACAAGAGATCACAACGATTAGCGATATCACTTCCGATTTTCAAGTAAATTCTTTATTCTTAAATAACAAGCCTGTCCACTTCTTTTCGTTTGCAGTGCAAATAGTATAAGCTGAAATGAGTAACCAGTACTGTTCCAATGTTTCTGTCTAAGATCTTTGGCTATTGGGGAAATGAAATAGCCTAGGAATAACCTGGCAAAATAATGAAATGGAATTGCAATTGCGATTAGCAGTGAAATTCTTTTTTTGCCAGTAAAATTTCTGCTTTTTTAAATTCATCTATTGTTTGGGAAAATTTTGACATATAATAAAACTTAATTACAGTTGGATATTTACATCAGTGAGATGTGGCTGGATCCTGCTTTGGATTATTCCTGGATGCAACCCTGTAAATATAATTTGTCGCTGAATAGCGTTTTGTTGGAGAAACTCTGGACTCCTAATTCATGTTTTATCAATTCTAAAACCGCTGATATACACCGAAGTCCGTTTCCAAACATTTTTTTAATGATTTATTCTAATGGATCAGTGTGGACCAATTATAGACTTAAATTGCAAGGTTTGTCTTTTTTCTTTGTATATCTTGTTTTGTTTTAAATCTTAAAAGGTCAAAAATTATGTTAAAATTTTCATATATTACTGCATTTTGTTTACTTATGCATACTTAAGAATTATTTGTCCACTTCCTAACATATATCCAGGGGGAAAAAATACCACTGAATAGAAGATTTTTTTTGGATAATTTATCAGAAAACTAAAGTTTTTAGCACGAATAAAAATAATTTCTTTTATCCCTTATACTTTTGCTAAATTAGAGGAAGCTATAAGAAATTCAAGTCTCCTATGTTGTAGAAGTTCAAAATGAGGAAGAAAAGCCTGTGGGATAGTAGCTTTTGAATGCGCAAAGTATATATTTTTTTTTGTTCTCCACTTTCATTCTGAATCAATATTCGAAACTTGGTATTTTGAAATTCCTTTGTCATTTTGGAACTCTAACATTTACAAAGTTTATTGAATTTGCTTTTTTGATGCGTTTCTGCAATTATCCAAATGAATTATTTCAAATTTTCGAGCCAAAAATATTAAAAAGAAATAGCTTAGCAATTTCGATTTTAAAATCCCATAATATAGCTTGAGGAAATTACTTTGTTCCAAACTTTGTTTGGACTTGATTTTCCATCAGTGATTAAATAGCAAGAAAAGATATAAAGCTTTCAGATAATACGAATGAAAATTAAGAATCAAGTTTGAAGAGTTCTAGAATAACGAATAATAATACGCAGATATAAAGAGAAAAAGGTAATGCTGACATTGAAATTCCAGGACCATGCACCATGGATTTAACAAGATTTCCCTTCGACAATGTTACATGCTCGCTCACTTTCGAAAGTTTTAAGTGAGTTCTCAAGCTTTAAACTTTTTAAAGATACAGTATGAAAGTTATTTTATGATTTAGGCCGACTTAGGATTTATGTGATTCCGACAGGTCATTACTATTAGTTTGCTATGAAATTAGTGAAAAGGAAAGAAATGTTGAATCAAAGCAAACTTACCATTTGCAAAAATTAAAATATAAACTTATGTGTTATTTGTGAATAAATTGGCGATAGTTAAGTTTTGTTTCATGTTGGTTATTTGTTGGAACAGTGGTTTTCTAAATTAATTTCATGTTTTCCTTTTTTTCTGGATACTGTAGTGCTATACACATGTGACTGATCATTATATATTGACAAAACGTTTCCTAGCCTTCAGAATTCTTTCGCGGTCCCATTTCAAAGATGAGAAAAATTCGATGTTCATTCTTTCTTTTATTTTCACTTTTATCTTAAGTTTAAGAGTTTTAGTGTTTTGGTATAATTTTATAAAATGCATTCCCACGTTTCTATTTAGCTATAATACCGATGAAGTTCAAATGATTTGGTCACCACTTGGTGTTTCGAAAATGCGTGAAAAAATGGAACTGGCTGATTATGAACTCACCGGTATTGAGAATCTCAGGAAGACAGAGGTCATATTTTATTGTTGATTATTTAATTGATAAACTAATCGATTATTGGTTTCTGTCAATTACCTAAAAAGGCTATATTACGATTTTAAGTAATTAGCTATTCATATTCAAAAAGAATGAAAACAGAAAAGCAAATATATTTAGCCAGTTAGGGGATTGTAGAACCATCGAAGTTGACAATGCTATTAAATTCGTTAAGAAAATAAAATTAATTAAAATGAGTTCCTTTTTTTCCAGTATTGTATTTAAGAAGACTTTTTTTAGCCTTATCCAGCTGGTTTTTGGCATGAATTAACAATGAAATTTCATTTTAAAAGACGCGCTGGATGGTATATTTTACAAGCTTATCTTCCAACTTATCTTACCATTTGTATATGTAAGTTACTTGGCTGATTTAAATATTTCCTGTCGTAAAGCTTTTTCTTCTCACTTGGACTTTTCCTCTTGAAGACAATTATCACTATGTTATCAATGAATAATCGCTAAATGTTATGTTGGTGGAAGAAATATTAATATTCCTTTAAAAAACGAACGATCCATTAAAAAATTGGTATTTGTAAATTTCGTTTAGCTAATTCAATCTTCGTACGATTATTCCATTAATTATTTCTCATTTAGCATGGATTTCATTTGCTCTTGGTTCTAAAGCAATACCAGCTCGAACAATGCTGGGCGTTAATTCACTACTTGCAATGACTTTTCAATTTGGTAATATTATAAGAAATTTACCACGGGTCAGCTATGTCAAGGTTAGTCGTTTCTCTATTGCTTCCAGTAAAAATGAAAGTTGAAGAAATCTTGAATAAAATAACGACTCGTTTTCAGGCAATAGATGTTTGGATGCTAAGTTGTATGACCTTCGTATTCTGTTCACTATTAGAACTTGCCTGGGTCGGATATTTGAGCAGGGAAGAACTGGACCCGCCGAAACCGATAGCAGCAAAGGTATCACCAGCAGTACATCAGGATGATGATAGTATCAAATTAATGCACCAAGATCGTTATGAAACGAATTCCCTACTTCCCAGGTCAAGTTCTTAGATTATTAACGTCACGCAACATATTTTATTAGATACATTTCGAAAAAGAGATATTCAAGTTTTCTTCATTTTAATTTGAATAAACGGGTGAATGTAGATGAATTGATCAGTGGGTCAAGTTCTGTTCGGTTGATCTACGTGATTAATGTATTACAGACGGAGACTAGCAACTGAGGAAGAGAATGCATTGATAAATCTTGCGCGTGGTAATGATTACGGTTACATACCGCCCGGTTATGGTCTTAATGATCATTTGAAAGCAACTATGGCTTCAATAGCCGGCCCTTGTAGTTGCTTACAACAAGAAGCAATACCTAACACAAAATCCTGTTCACCCATCCCGGTACCATCATATGATCCTGCTTCACTTTCCAAGCAAAGGGTAAATCATGTAAAAATATTTTATTGATCTTCCATGAAATTTACATAAATTTTTGTGATCAGCAAATTTATTGTATAAATCATAATTTTTTGCCTCATTTTATTTCAGTCCGCATTTCTAATGCGAATTCTTTACAATTTTTATATTTTTCAGCAATGATTTTAAGTTCCAAATGATTTTAAATCAGCCTTAAGATTTGTAATTACTAAAAATATATTAGTCTACATTGATTTAGACAAAATCATTAGATATTTACAACCACTTTTAAGAACTTGGCAAAAAGAGTTTGATCATTAGCATTGTGAGATCTCTTTTGGGGAACAGATATGTAACATTTTCGTTGCTGTTATTATACCTGCAAATGTTCTATGTAAAATAATCGGATTGGATAATTTTAGTGTTTTAATGACACTTTTATTAAGTATCTCCTTTTCTCAAAATTTTTGAGTGGTATTTTTCAGGAGCAAGCAACACAATACATTGACAAACTATCAGCAATATTATTCCCGACGCTATTCAGTGTGTTTAATATTGCATACTGGTATCATTACCTCAAGGACTAATGAATTTTATTTGGGGTTATTGAACAAATTCTTCAGTGGAAAATAATCGATGATAAATTATTGATTATATCATTTGCTGTTTAGTGATTGAGAAGATCAAAATTAGTCAATGTATCAAAATTATCAGATAGCTGGGTACATATGGCATTAGCCAAAGATTCATATCGTTTTGCCCTCCAATACAAAACCGGAAATCGATGTGTTAGAAAGTGGTCATTTTCATCATTTGGATGTAGTTGCTCAATATCCATGCATGATTAAAAATAGTGTTTATTAATTTAATTGAATTTAACCTTAAGACTCTGTTTTCTTACTCGACACGACAATCATCTTTAACGCTTCTGTACAGAATAACGTACGCCATCGTAGTGATCTCTGAACTTTCATTCTTCAGCTTCCTAATACCCAGTAAGTTTTCATTTCCGATTGGGAAACTACAAAGCCTTTTGCAGCAGTAAGGAGAATTCTTTCTTAGAATTTTTTTTCCACTTCAACTAATTCCTTCCCATTCCAAGCCTGTGAGTAGTTCTCGCTGATTACTATAAAACATTGTTGAGACAACCATATTAGTCGCAAGCTGAAGAATTCCAAACCTAACAATGGAATAAAATAATTTGTCAATTGTCGGAAAATTTATTGGTCGGGACTATTCAGAAATTATTCGAAGACCCTTCAAAAACTTCCAAAACAACGCAAGGAATTTATGTGCAAATTTCCAGAATCATTGCTTATTTATATGCTTAAGTCCATTGTTTTATTGTTATATGCTTAAGCTTGTGTTCGTTATAAATAGAAACTGGCCTTATATAATAACAGAAGCTCCATAACTAATGTCTTTTAAAAAATGAAAGTCATAAAAATTATTGAAGAAAGAGAAACGAAAAAAGAATTTGAAAAGAAGGATGAGGAAGTATGACATCATTTAGTATAGTATATGTATACAAGCGTAATATTTATAAAACTAAGAATAATTAAGGAAAAAAGAAGGTATGATGAGTCTAAGTGCAATTTAATTACGTATTTCATACGTATAATTAACTAATCTTGTATGACAACAAAAATTGAGAATCTTTCTTGGAAATGATTTCTCTGATTGCTGAAAAGATAAGCAAAATTTTCATGGAAGTATATATTTCAGCAAAATACTTTTATTGTAACTTTATTAATTATTTACCAATATTTATTATAGAATTAGACTAATATGCTGCAAATAAATTTGTCTCCTTTAAGAAATAAGCATGCAAGGAGGCCATTATAAAAGATAAGCCAAAGGCAATTTTTTTTTTATTGGATGTCTAATATTCTTTTCAAATTGGAACAACAAAGTATGGAATATTAAATTTAAACAAAAAGCAAATTTTCTTGTCAAACATTCTCCATAATATTGCGCCAAATTTTAGAGTCTCCTGAGATTTATATATGAAGGAAAACGTTTGAAGACACAATTTTTAATAGATTGCACTGAACGTTTTTGTTGTTTTACAAAAAAGGCGTCACAGTAGCCACCTCTGTATTTAATATTATTTTGACAGTTTAATTATTAAACGTAGCGCATCGTCGCAGTATTTTAGAATGATTCTTTTCAGAAAATTTGTCATCTCTTCGATTTGCTTGAATTATAACTGCCCAATCGTAACTTGCTGTTGTAAGTGTTGATATGTCACAATGCTGAGGCAGTTTGTATACTTTACGAACACGTTTCAAACGTTTCACTGTTTCTCCTGGTCGTGATATATCCCTAAAATATATTTAGTATCTAGCAGAATGTACAAATCATTTTAATTGATTGAAGTTTGTATTTTAACTTTTTTTTCATACTTTTGCCATATTCTTTAAAACAAAAAAGATTTGCAGCGAATACAAATTCAAATTTTTCAACGAAGGTTCGAATTGAAGTTTTTTTTTGATCAGAAATGTTTTGATTTCTCATTATTCTTTAGAATTTAATCTTCATTTATTGAAGAAAATATTTATAAGTAAAATTTGAGAAATTGAAATCACCTTGAGGCATTGAGTACAAGCATATTGAGGTTTCTTAAAATTTCGATTTCAAGTCGCCAAAAGCAAGTTCCAAAGAACTTATTGTTGCAAAGTCCAATAATGCAACTAAAGTTCGATTCTGAGATCCTTTCAAACTTTTTCAGCTGAAAGTCGTAAGTTGCTAACTTTTTTCGAGAAATGAACAAAGAGAGAAATCAACCAGATTGTAGCTGTTGTCATCTTTTTTCTACTAAGAAAACGAAAGTGTAAAGATTCATATTTTATATGTTTCTTGGAAGATCAAAATGTAGTTGTTTCAAGATATAATTAATTTAGCTAAGATGTAATTCAAATTTAGATAGGTTTTAAGCATGCAATCATCCACTATTCATTCAATTATATTTCTAATTATATTATGTTATATTTTTAATTATATTATATTTGTAGAGTCCTAAAAATTGCTGAGTCTACCTTTATTTCGAAATTCCTGGGAAAAAAAAAGTAGACTTACCGTTCCTCTGGATTCTCCAGTGCCACCTTGATTGAAAGGTAAACAAACAAAGAATTTTTCGCTAGAAAGAAATCCTTTGGCCATACGATCCTCACTGAATGGCCAATCCCAAACGAATGCTTCGAAGGGTGTATTATAATTATTATTATCGCTCTTCACAGTCCTGCAATGATAACTTAACAAAGAATAAAGTTAGAATTATGCTAAGAACATGAAATGAATCGACTATGGGAAGAAACAGTTACGATAAAAGTCAGTCGTGAAGGAATTTAAGATAATAAAGTGTAAGATATGGCTCACATTGGTGGATAATGTTTGATGGGGACGACAAAATCAGGAAGCGATATTTTCAAGTTTTCGGTTATATCTTTCGATGTTTCTGGAAATGACTGAGATTTCTGTAGCACTGCCATTGTTGGGGAACTGATGTGACGTTGTAATACCTGAACTGGGTGAAAAAGAAGATCAAAAGAGCGATAGAGTGCTTGAAGTGACGTAGATAACTATGATGACATAACGCCAGTATATTAATATGAATATTAGTCGCGAAAAATCATTCCGAAAAAACCTTTTAGCAGTTTACCAAAAAACATGAGAAGCGTCTGAATCGAAGAAGATTTGACAAGCTTTACCTCCAAGCAATGTAAGAAAATTCGGTATTAAAAGAGTTATTAAGTTTGTACCGACCTGGCAAACTACTGCATCTTGTAGCATTCGATATACAATATCATTACGTATAGATACGATCACTGTAGGGACGACTTGAAACTATATAGGTTGTCCATATGTACAGTAAGAATGATTCTTGTCCGATAAACTAGATTCAGTTTGTTCTGGAAAAATTGATTACCCTTATACCATTCGATCGATAACGCAACATCTTTGTGCCTAGTAATAGTTTCAGGAAAGCTATCAGGCTGAAATATGTGGTGGAAATGTTAGTGAAAGATGACGGAAAGGTTAACAAATTCACGGATGTATTTGAAAATAACTGCTGGAGACAAAACGCTTCATACTAATTATCCAATGGAAGTGATCGGGATAAAGTTACAAATTGCATTCTTTAAGAGAAAAGGAAAATATGATGTTTACGTGTTTTTGAAAAAAGAAAAAATTTTGAAAGTGAAGAGAAACGACTCTTATGTCAAGTGAAATAGACAGATGCAGGATGATCTCGAAATTTGGAAAACGTAGCGCTGCAGGCGAGCAAATATTCTCTTTCCACTTGTTACACTCAAAAAGCACATCGTTTTCCATTTTTTATGAGCTAATGCAGTCTCAAAGAAATCTTCCCAATAGTTCAGAATTTCAAAAAGTTTTCATACATAAAAAAGAATTTGTGAATCAAAATTTCACTGAAACTCTCATGTATGAAGAAGTTTCACGTCACTTCTCTCTCTTGAATTCAACTTTTCCCCAAAAAAAATATGAAACGTTTATTGCAAAGCCCATTAAGCGCAAGTTATATTTAAATCAAATCAATAAATTAAATTGTGTAACTCAACAAGGTCACCAGCAATATAAACACGTGCGTGGGAGAAGTTTGGACAACTGTATGTGTAAATTATCAAGCGAAATAAAAAATATTTTGATTAGCTAAATCAAAATGGAAACACATTATAATCCATGGTTTAATCAATTTCGGTCATTTCATAATACTTCAGATTTACAAACCGGCAAAATTACTTGCGCTTCCTTTCAAAATTAGACACTAAGTTGATTAATCATGTATTATTAAGGGCGAGAAAGTTTTATTAAGTTATTGTAGATGAATGTTTAGAAAATTTAGTGCATTGCTTCATTTTTCAGAATGCGGTACAAGAATCATGTTGTATGGGTTTCAGACCTATAAATTGTTGTTCTTTTAACTGATTACAAGTAGTGGTCAAAGATCAATGTTAAATAGAAATTCAAAACAGGAAAGATTGATATCATAACATGTTTATCATTTAAAATGTTTAAATACACGAATAATTCTTTTCAAATTTCAAAGCAAATTGCGCAAAGGATAATTAACCACCTCTTTTACACTCATTCTGCTAGAGTCATCCAACTATCACTACACTTCGTCACCACTTCTTAACATGTGCTCAACAAATGACATGTCATTACTCATTCAAATATACGCTCATTTATTGCTAATGCTAATGAAATGAACTGACATGTCTGTGTATGTATGTATGTGTGTATGTGTGTGTGTGTGTGTGTGCGTGTGTGTGTGTAAATTGTAAGGGAAAATTGTTCAGTTGAAATTCATTGAAGTAAAATGTGAAATGAATTTGAAAAATTAAGGAGAAACAAATCAAACGAAATAAACTTTTCAGTTCACTCGCATTAAAGAACAAAAGCACATTCCTCTAATGTTTTCTACAGTTTAAATGGTTCGCAATGAAATAGTCCTTAACCATTTTGTTGTGTTACCACAGGAATAGTGGTTTTTACTTGTACCACTTGTGGTTTTCAAAATAACTCTTAAATTATGAACATGGCTGGCAATCGAAGAGAATGTTTGACACAACTGCCTTCTTTTATCCTGCCATTACAAAATAAACAAAAAGTTGTTAATTCGATAAAATTTTCCACTAAAGAATGCGAAATTTGCTAGAGCAATAGATGACGATGCCACTGAAATTCTCGATGATTGCTTTCAATCTAATCTCAAATCTCCTGCTTAAAAACCTCTCAGAAACAATTTGCACCAATGCAAACCAATCTTCTTAGTAATAAAGAGAGTACCATGATAACAGCTGCATGTTATCAGCGAAAACAGTTAACAAAGCTCGACAATAATCATATGTTATCAAATCAGATATAATTTTTTTATTACCTTTTTTTTTATAGCAATTACCTTTTCTACCTGTCTTTTTATATTCCTATCGATTGTGAGTTTCTACCTCATCACCAAACACACAAACCAATAATCAGTCATCTAAAGGATATAAACGAAATATTTGATTCGTATCTATGATTCAATATCATTTGCTGCACAAATATAATAAAGTGAGAGAAGTGGTTAGGTTTTTGCTGGACTTACTTCATTGATTGATAAGTTAAGACTTACTTGCTTATTTGTGTCTTTAATAAGACGCGTTGTAACAAATTGATTGTACTTATATTAACAGAAAGCTAAAGAGAAGAAAGAAAATTTTAATTGGTTCATTAAAATGTGAAGCGTTTGTTGCAATACTCAATGAACTACTAACGGCTCAATGCGCATTGTTCATGTATTTGGCATTTATCATTATTTATGATATCGATTATGTCTTTCATTTTGATGCAGAGCGGAATATTCGAGAGCAAATTGAAGACCCGGAGCAGGAAGGCGATGAAATTGCTGTGGTGATGGGAAACGCCAAATAAATTTTAAGTTTATAGAAATCTTGAAAATAACAAGTCGAGAATCAAATTTCCTTCACACTCAAGTAGCAGGCATTTTAAATTGCAAATATTCTCAAAAGAATTTTAAAACATTGACGAAGTGCTATTTCCAGCTGTAAAGCTCATAATGAGAAATTGACATTTTCTTTGGTTAAATGATGCAACCAGCAAACACATGTATCATCGATAATTTTTCTCTGATTTTAATTAATTTCAGCCAAGATGCCGAGTTTTTATGAATGATATAACCTTTATCAAAATGATCATTTGAAAAAAAAAGTACTGGAATCTGGTAGTTCTACAAAAAAATCCAAAATCGTGACTTTATGGAACTGGAGTGAGATACAGTTATGATTGATTGATACCAATATCGTAATTTGGATGACCCGTCAAGAAGCTGTTCACGTACGCTGCATGCTGTTCAATTGGGCGTTGAGCAAATAATATCTGAAAAATCGAAGAAAAATGTAATATTACCATACAGGATGAGCAAATTAAAAACGTAACACTTTGATTCGCTTTTAGTCATACAATTTTGAACAGAGCTTTTTACTTTATTTCAAAAATTTGCCAGAATTTTTTTTTGGAAAAAAAATTAAAACCGAAATAAATTGTGTTTATTTGCTTAAATATTATTGTTAGCTGTCATACTTTTTCAGTTTGTTAGCAGGCTAATTATACCTCCGGCTGTCTCTGCATACGGACCATATATGCACCTATTTTTGGATAGTAAATACCTGGGAAATATCTGAAATATCCAAATATCTATTTAAAATATCTTCTCTAAAATATTTCTTGTTTAAAAATTCTAAAATAACAAAGAATTTTTATGAAATTTATGAATTTTGAAATTTTTTAATGACAATATATCCATATTAGAAAATGTCAAATTCTGAAAAGAACAAAGCACTAATTCTGTATTTTTCAATTTCCATTAACAGCACCTAAATTCTGTATAAGGATTAATTGTCACAAGTTGTAATCTTTCCAGAAATGGCCACATCATTACATCAGCAAAGCCTAATATTTTCCCTGAAAAATTACTCTATATATGTTCAGAACTACAAATTGTACAAATAATTAGCTTAGTTCATAAGATGTGTTGCTTATTTGTTCTCCATTATTAAAAGAGTGCATTTAATTTGAATTCCGTGAAATGAATTATCTCTTTTGTGGATAAATTAGTGAAAAGTTGTCAACCTCCATAGAAATCATCCGTTAACAGAGCTTCGGCATTCCGGAGAGCATTATGCAATGACTTATCGACGTCTTTTTGAACGGTAACGTTATTGGGATGTAAAGTTTTGAACATTGTGGAAATGAGCTAAATGTATTATTACAAAGGGAGAAAGGAAGGGATAATTACACTAAGCTGCCAGATGATGTTCACTTCCAACAATTAATTATGTACAAGCAGTTTTGTCTGATCTAATGGACAATGAAAAATGCGTTGTCAAATTGTGTGATAATCTAAGAAGACAACCGGTGACATCCTTTCAACAAGAATTTTCTGATTTGCTTTGGCAACTGGATGACTTGGAAGAATAGCTGTTTCCGGGAATATTTCATCAAGGTATTCAGCGATCACTGACGATTCATAGATAGTCTGTAATTTATTGTCTAACAGATAATCGTCATAGCTTAACTATTTGCAGTAACAAAGTTAAGTTGAATAAAAGTTGCAATTCATAAGTGATTGTATAGTTTGGTAAAAAAAACCACATAAATTACAAGTAAATAATTCAAGTGAATACAAATAAAAATATAACAAACGATGCCATTCATTTCAAAAGTCGGCACTCGACCGAGTGGACTTTTATTCAGAAACCATTTCGGTACATTTTCTGGGTTGATGTTTGTTATTTCCACTCTTAAGCAATTCGGAAAATATTCATTAGACAAAATAATAGCAATAGTTAAAATGACTTCTTGATGCAGGACACTTATTACCTAATCTTAAAAAAGTTTTATAAAATGAATATATCCCAAAATGGTCATGTCATAGAACTGGATTTCTTTCATCTTTCGAAATCATTCATTTACTTTGAATTTTTGAATTTAAATTAAAACTAACGGTAATCGTTTCCTGGCTAAATAAATTATAGCTCGTTCAGCATATGGACAAAAGCGCATACTATATAAACGAATAGTTCCAAATCCGGAATACGGTTCCGGTGAATCTATAATCAAAATTTTTAAATAAATGTTCTTAAACGCATTAACTAATAACCAATATGGTGATAAGAAATCTATCTCTATGCTTGATTTAGAAGTCTAAAAATGGACAAACCTCGATGTAGAGCAAGTGAATTAAGGCCTCGGATATTAATGCTTCTCGGCAGTAGCTGCACAACACCTTCTGACCAGGTTCTATTTTTGATGATACCTTTTCGTAAGACTGTTGTATTGGAGGATCTTTGTTGATCTGTGTTAAGAATATTCGGAAATACTTCATGGATTATTGATAGCATAGACAACGACTCATTGTTGAAAGTTCCATTTATCTATAAATATGATTTCATGATTACTGAAATATCAATCATCAGAAACATATACGGAGGATGTGAGAAAAAATTTTACCTATTTGGTAGAATTTACCTGTTTCATCACCTGTTTCACTTCTCGAGAAATACGACTAAGAATTCCAAGAAATTCTGGTGAAGTTAATATGAGCATCAAAGAAAAATATCGATAATTTAACAAGACTATAACTTGCATGTCCAAATTCCTACCTGTCCTATTGTTTCATAACTGCAAAGAATGATTAATTGGACTGAAAAAAGGGCTACTTTCAGTTTCCGAATCCATAACATTCTGCAAAGGGTAAAGATATTATAGCAGAAATAAGGCAAAGATATTACAGCAGGAATCCGATTAAATGACATTGTCACATTGATTGCTCATTAAATATATAAACTTTTCTTAAGTTCTCAATCTCAATTTCTAATTACATTTTAGAGGCTGATCTCAAGATGAATATTTTAAATCATAATTCTTAAAACAAGCTTTATTCCATACTGAGAGTACTATAGCAATCTTAACTGTGGCTCTCAAAGTGGAAGATTAAGATCAACTTTTGGATAATTTGTTGAAGAAACGACAATTTAATAGTTCCGTTAGTCTAAAAAAATTTATGTTTTTCTTTCTTTTTTTCTCCCTCTCTCTCATTCCGTTTTCTTCTTTCTCAAAAAATTATGGACATTTCGAACTCAGTACCATGAAAGACACAATTGTCAATATTTGCTGAGTGTTCAAATAATCGAAGCAGATTAAAAATCTGTGACGAAACTAATGGAATGGACTTGTCCGTTATACACCTGCACTGCTACTGCTATTACATTTAATGCATAATGTTCTTCTGAATGCCTTTCTCAATATTTACTTCAAAATCTTGATTTTTGACAGTTTTTACTTGTGGCGTACTTTCTTCATGCGCTAGTAAACACTTAGTCTTGTCCTGCTACAGTTGCTGTACTTGTTTACTTTTAATGCTAACAAATGAAATAAATATCTAGAATTCTGTAGTTTATCATAGTTGCCAACGTTGTTAATACTAATACATCAGATACAATAGTTAATAGAGGCTTGAATTCTACTTTCTGCAAAGAAAAAATCTAGAGTTACATATGTTTACAATGACTTCTTGAGCGTTTTTCCTACTTCTTTTGACCAGTTTAGTTTAATTTTATAGTGTTACTATTTCATTGGTCTGGTTGATTTTGTTGAGAAACTTAATATCAAAAGAAAAAACTAATTATTTAATTCAATATTATTCAAGATCCTTTTTTTTGAATAATATTAAATTCAAGAAAATAATTTTTGTTAAATAATAATTCTTGTCACAACCAGTAGTTTTATAGCTTTTGCAGATTTCTGTTGAAAATTAGAGAACCTTTTACTCAGGTTTGTCTGACTCAGCACATTCTAAGATTCAGTACAATTAGCAAATTCTAACAACTTATATAATCCCATATGCGAGAGGAACGTATTGAATGAACAGTGCGTCTTTGGGAACTTTTCTCTTCCTCATAAATGATTATCAGAAATGTCTCATCAGTCTTCGTTATGACAGTCTCAAACAAAATAGTAAAAAAGGTTAAATCAACTTTAATTAAGTTTACTAACTTGTGGTTCAACTCATATAGCAGAAGGATAAACTGTTGTTTCAATCAACGTTCTCATTGCGAATTATTTCAAATACCCTATGTGTGTACACATTTTGCAAACACAGAAAGCTTTTACCAACATTGCAGTTGCTAATAAAATTTGTCAACAAATTTATGCTAATTTCCCTCTTACTCAATATATTAGAAAAGTTTCCAGTTGCAAAAATTCCTCATGCTAAAAAATGTTACGGATAAGGTAGGAAAGGATTCATTACTGGATCATTTCACAGTACAGGTCTTTAATGTAGACATCGGTGAGCTTGTCGGGAAGTGCCATCAATAGCAAAATCGAATTATTGTTTTAGCTGCTAGCAGAATAATCCGTGGTCATACGTTTACATGCATATTGATTTTTTCCAAATGGTCTAAAGTCCTTATTACAAATAGGATACAGAATTTTAGTAAACGAGTTTATCTCCTTAATGAAATATATATTTGATTTGGAGTGCTCTGTACAATGAACCCAACTGACGTCTAACTAAATTCCAGGACTTTAAGTGTCAGGTATAGATGAATTACTTTTTTGATTCTAATTAAGCTTTGTAAATACCTTAAAGCATACTGTTGAAAATAGTTTTGAAAACCTGATGGAAATCCTTAATTCTTTCTGGTTGTCCAACTCTCCATTTTAGCATGCAATTACCAGTCATACTTCTTTTTAATCATCCATCTTGCATTGCTTTTAGCCTTCGTCCATAATTGGCTAGTCTTGACCCTAGTAACTATAAGTACCAAAAAAAAAAAAATCAGAATCCTGTAACAGGGCCGGACATGCTACTCCTAGCATATTAGAGAGCATAACCTTTCTAATCATCAGCTCAACCATAACAACTGTCTTTGATTCGCAATAAAGATAAACCAATAAATTTATTTCTCATTTTCGGGATCTGTCCATTATGGGCTGTGGTGTACTCAGTTTTTTTTAAACAGTCATATCACGCACATTTCCCTTCATTGCTCTATATTTTTCCAATGTCCGTCACCAAGTTTTTCATTGATTTATCCTTTATTCATTTTGTTTAGCGAATAGTTCTTATACTGTGTGAAGACTTTACTTTCGGCATGTATATTTCCTTTAACGAGCACCTTTAAGAACCTTGGGATACAATACTTCCCAGACGAATGTTTCCACTTCAATTCTATCTATAAATGCTCTCCAAATACTTTACAAGAACTAGTAACTGCTGAGCACAGTATTACGCCCATATATTACAATAGGTAACATCATTATTAAACTTCTAAAGCACTAAACATTGAACTAAAATAAAATTATTACTGAAATGTACGAAATGCAGAAATGTATCTTGACGTCAAAACGGATGAAAGACATAGTAATCCGATATCAATTATGTGCTCACCAGTGATCACTTCGTTTCTCATTAATTTGTAACTACGCCAGTTTTCACTTTTGCTGTATTCAGTGTATAATGTGTTTTTTCGTTTATTCTATCTGCGTATATCAAGTCTATTTGATGTTCAGTGCTGAAATATGCGGAGTAAAGGCTAACTTCTTGCAAAAAATAGAATATTTTAAGACTAACTAGTTAAGAAATAAAAAACAAACGCATTTAGCTTTAAGGAGGATTACCATTGAAGAGTTAAAGCTACTAAATAGTTCTGATTTCATCAGAAAGCCAACTTGTTACTCGTTATTTTACTGACTCTCTGTAATCTCACCGAAGTAGCAGAAAGTCTGTTTGATTTAAATTTGAAATTTGGCACAATTCCACTGAAAATTCAGTGAAGTGTTAGAATTTTATTCTGCTAAGCAAGTTCAAATTGAATTTATTTTTTTCATTTCTAATTTTTTGCTTTTTGCTAACACTAGTAATCTAATTTTAGTTTACAAATTTCAAATCCCTTTTAAGCTTGCTGGTGGAACTATAACGCAGTAATTCAATACTTCGCTACAAGATCTATGTTTACTTCACTTCCATAACCAATTATGAGTTAGTGAAGATTGTTTGCCTCTATTTATTAAGTGGGTCCCTCAATGTTTAACCTTCCGAAATGTGCTGTCATGTTAAAAAAAATCTTTACTTCAAATCAAATAAATTATAAAACCCCCCTCAAAAAAAAAAAAAAACTGAAGTTACAGAAATCTCGCCAAACTTGTTTTGAGCAATGCAAACCAATAATTAAAACTCTGAAAAGACCATGAGTTTTCTATTCCAGGGTGCTGGAAGCCGAACTATAAACAAGACATGATGCGAAATTTATGGAATGATTTATAACGAATCAGGAGATTTCGACATCACCTTCACCAATAACTTTAAGTGTTAGTAATTCTAAACGTCCTGCTTTTTTTGTCTCCTTCTGAAGCAACTCTTCGACTAATCGATATGTACCCGGATCAATTAGCCCAACCTGAAGCGACGGTTAGGAAACAGTATAAACAATATAACTATTATAAATTAGCTGTTTTAAATTTTGCTACTTAAAGAACTTGTGCAAAAAGAAGTGCTGAAATTTGAGAAACTGAATTCTGAACGCTTTACCATCTCAAGATTTCCTTGTTCCCAATCTTCAACTTCAATTTTAGTGAACATCCCTTTTAGTCGATCATGCATACGTTTAGCTTCTTTAGCTTCAACAGACACTCGAAGTCGTATCTCTGCTCGATCAATTTTCATCGACTCACGCAGCTTGGGGATTATTTCCAAGGCCTTAATATTGTAACTATAATTCGTAAAGAGCAAACTGTGCACCTGGAAGTTATGACAAGCAAATGAAGCTACTGACAGTTCCCGGAAAACTTCCAATGGTTTCCTTACTTGTTGCTTTACCGAACGATTGGGCTTCAGACTCAAATGTGTTTGATGCAAAGCATTTTCAATAACACTGCTAGAATAAGGACGTTTCGTGTCCGGATTCACACACATGTTCGCTATTAAATTAGCAAGTTCTTTAAATGATGAATCAGACTGAGCCAGACGTTCCTTCTCCGAAACTTGAAGATCACCTTTTTCTAGGATCTGGAATTTAAAAAAAAATTAACAACTGTTCTTGTCCAAAGACTTTCGACGTAGCACTTCAGGTTTATATGGAAACAAGAGAAGCTCAAATTTACATAACATAGCAATGACTTTGCAGGAGATGTAAAACAAATATTACTGCAAGAACAGCAAGAGATCCAAAATTGATGCTGGTTTCACGGAGTACTAAACAATGTTGAAAGAAGCAAAGACCTATATCTATATAACTTACTATTTTACATATTTCGAACTGGTTGTCTGTACCAAAAGCAGTGTTAAGTTCTTCGCGTTTCGCTACCTGCCCTTTGGATACATTAGTAAATACCGTTTGTGTCTGCAACACCTCATCGATGTCTTTCTCGCTGAAATTAAATTTCACTAAATTCTTGATGACATGTTAGCAAACACTACTTCTGACTTGTTACGTCAAACATGCGAGTGCTCGACGTCACACATTCGCGATAATGGACCTTGACAAGTCGTTCCTTTCATCGTCATCCTTTCGAGAACAGCTTCGCTCACCGAAGTACTCACAAAGACTACCACATCCGTTTTTGTAACAAAATAATTCACAAACGTTTTATTCCTCCAGCTGATCACTTTATTCTTGTAACATGCAATTTCGAATCGTTTTCCGCACTTTTTCATTCGGACTACTGCTACATTGGTGAGCAATTTAACATTCGTTGGAGTCTTGATTCGATTTGCCATTTTTTGTTCGGCTACAAAGCAAGTGATGATAAGATCAATAAATATCACATCCGAAAAAGGATATTCCTCACACTGCTTAACATTTATCAGCATTTCATTAAAACTTTGATTTCACCCTTTTTTATTCAAACCAGAGAGTCAGTGAAGAGATACACCATAAGAATGATGCAAATTTCGACCATCTGTCAAATGGACGAATTTTTACAGCTTAAAGCTTTACTTGTAAGCTAACTTCTAGCAGCACGAGAAAAGTAACACTTCAGTTAAAGGAGAAAAAACTCAATTAAAAGAGAAATTCAATTTTTTTTATACGAAAAACACCAATCATACCGCATTAAAATTTAAGCAGAAATTATGAGATTCAACAATAAACGGATAAGGTCAGACTTAATTTAATTCGATTGCTATGTGAAACGGAATTTTCCTTTCCTCTCACTCCAAATCTTTGAATTTCATATAAGGATTTCTTAAACCTGTAACATCAAAGAGACAAAAGACATCAAAGATCATAGAGATAAAAGACAAATTCCTCGATAATCTTATTTCTTTTGTAAAAATTTATCCTTTCAATCACGAGGGAAAGAGAGGGAGAGGAGGAGAGGGCGGAGAGAAGAGGAGAAAGAGAGGGAAAAGATGCCTATCATCTCCTTCGGCAATTCGTCTCAACCTATCTATGTAAACTTATGAAAAATGTCTATGACATTTTCAAGGGAGAGAAGACAGAGAAAGAAAGAGGAAAAAGGATAAAAGGTTTGGGAAGCTTGACGACGAGAAAAATGGACAGAATAGTTTGTAAGAAATAAAAAAAAATTGACAAGTTTGGAAAATATAATATTTTAGAGTGAGTGAGAAGATGATAAAGGAAAATTTTGCATTGAACGACGAGTGAAAGGGAGCTGTGAGATGTTACGAAATATTGCGGAGTTCTCGAAGGATCACGTTAGTAGGACAGCTGTTTACTCGTTTTCTGGAACTCGTTACGATTACTCTCCGACCGCTAGGGGAAGTGCTGCAAGGATTATTAAAATCAAATCTGTTTTTTTTTTTTTTTTTTTGTGTCGCTACAATAGCAGTAATGGTAATAGTTGTATTACTTTTAAGGTATGGCAAATTTCTTTCTATGTTACGAATGTGGTACAGCGTTCAGTGTAAGGAACGACTTCGATGAGCACATTTTAGTACACCAAGCAGTCTCTCTATGTTATCAGATTTATGAGTTCGATAAAGGAGGACCATCTGTTGTTAAGGTTTCATTTTTTCGTTATCAGGAAATTAAAGAAATTATTCTCCTTTCATCTGTCATTCTTCATAACTACATTACTAGCTATGTTTGGTTTGTCAGTTCACTCAAAACATCACTGATAAGATGGGTGTCATATTACAGGCTAAGCTGGAACACACATCTTTTAAAGAGAGCTATAAACCACAAACTGTTAAGTTATTGACAACATTTCGCAAAACATCTGATTGCTCTCAGAAAAGTGTACGAAGAATAACAACAACGAAACGGAAGTTAATGGGTCTTTCTTTTTCTCCTGATAGTCCATCTAAGGTACCTTGCTTGAAACAGAAGAACTCCCAGAATGATACAAAAATTACCAAAGGAAACAAAACGCAAGATAATTCAGCTGTTATTGCCACTGTTGGCTCACAGGTCATTCATCTACGGGTGGATAAAGAACATTCTAAAATGGGATTAGATGGTGAGTTTCTTCAAATTTGGAAGGAAAACTGAAAACGTTTTTTAGAACTTATCAAAAAATTCGAGATTCTATTTAAACAACAGGAAAATACTCTATTTTAACTTCTACTGTGCTGTTTACGAATTGTTAGTTCAGGGTTATCCCACTTCTAGAACCGAACATCCGAAAAAAACCAGTTCAACAGATATTTTAGTGACACTTCCTGCGGACGGTTCTGGAGCAACTCATGCTGATTTATTGGAAGGTCAAATGACAAGTCCACTAAAGCTTGCTGAACTATCGAAAACTGGTATGGCCGTAACAACGTCAACAACATCAACAGGAGTAACCATTCTTTCATCGCCATCTACATCTACAACGTCGACAACTGCTCCAGTGCTCCCAAAATGTTTGAACTGTGATTATCGAAGTAGTCAAGGGACAGATATGGTCGAACATGGTATTTTCATTTTTTCCTTAACTGAGGATTGTTCTTTAACGTAATGAATGTTTTAACATATGTATCGAGCTTCAACTTTTATCTTGTCAAAATTTGATTTTTATACCTACGATGGCAAGGGTGCACTCAACGTAATTGATGATTTTAAAATACTTATAAATCATTCGGTTTGCCAATTTTCGATGCAGGTGTCTTTTTTAGCTGTTTGGAATTTGACGAACAACAGTTGAATGAGTTTGAACTTAGTTTTTCTTTTTGTAATATGGAAGTTTGTAAGAAAGATTACATTGCAGTCGTTCGGGTACATAAAACGTCTATCACAAGTCTTGAAAGAGTGGATTTCGTGGATGGGAAGTGGTCAGAGGCGGTGAAGCTTGAACCGAGACAGGTATGCCACATTTGCGTATTCCAAATGGATCAAAACCTGTTGATTGTTTTCAGTTTCTTTCTTTATGAAATCTTTTTAATTTTGTTAGTTTTTAATATTAATTGTCTTTAGAGATGTTGACTGCATTTTAAGGCAGGGTATCTCTTTAAATGCTAAACTAGTGCATTTCATATTTCACTACATTATAATATAAAGATAGAGCAATGTGTGTCTGTAGAATATTGTATATCAAATAATGATTATATGATACTGAAGAAATTATTATGAGCTATGGCGATAATTTTAGCAGTGTGCTTATTGTGTTCGAACGTTCCGAGACGTGACAGATTACTTCCTACATGTGATAGTTTGCCATAAAAGAAATTTATTATCACCAGGCGTCAGTAAATATAACTGTATCGTTTACCTTGCTCATCCTGGCATGCCCACACATATGGTTCGTATTTTTATGAAAAGACCGTAATGAGGAGCACTGAACTTTTTTTTCGTGAAACACTTATAGTTTACAAAAAATCTGAATAAAAGGAATTTTCGTTTCGAAATACTTTGTCAAAATGTCGTCCTTTATTTTCCGAGAATTTTCTAGTGGATTTTTTGCTCACAGCTTAATACATACTATTAAGCGCAGGGATGATCTTGTTCTCTACATCGTAATTGAACTTAGCAACTGTTAAGCCCATCTATATTAGTATTTTATAACTGAAGCAAAACGAAGTTGATATTTCAGCATAAGAATCTTTAGAGAATTTTCATTTTTTGAAGACTTATGCACATGAAGACCTGTACGCAATTTTCGTGATGTACATTTTTGTTCCAACTGAAAATTATTGGCAGAATTGATATCAAATAAATGCTTTAAATATTTGGCCGTATCAGGTGTTTTCCATTTTAAAAATGGGTTAAACCATAACTGTTTCCATCTTGCAAATGTTTCTTAAAAAAATGTTTCTTAATGGATGCTTCTTTGCTATTTTTCTGTAAAAGTTGCTTTTCCGGATTTTCAACTGGCATTGGTGATTGGCATTGCTACTTTCTAATTTTTTATCATTCATTCTAATATGATTTTTAAAAGAACTGAGAACTGCTCAAAATTTGTTTCAAATGGGATGCATAACAAAATAGAAATTTATGTCATATCAGATGTGCGAACCCTCGATTGTGCAACTGTTGCAAATGATTAAGTTTGCTTAAGTCGGAGGGTAATTGGTCATTTGCTCGATCATTTGAAATGAAAACAGATGGGTTGTTTACATTTGCCCATACTGTTCCATCCCGTAAAACACATTATTCTCAGAAGTTGCGCTGTAGTTCATGCATGGTCGGGGCAAAGGATCGTTCTGTTAGGATCAAATCTCGAAATGCTTGGTGGAAAATATAGAGATGCGGGTTACATTTTCTATACATTCAGTGGAAATCCCTATCTAGGGATATGATATATGGTTTAAATCACAGAGAGAAAAATGATATCGCTTAGGATACCAGACTTTCTTTTGAATTAGGACATATAGCACGCGAAGGGTCTAAAAACTACCGATCATGTTAAGAGGATATTTATAAAAAGTTTCTTAAAAAAAACTTTTTAAAAAACAGGTTCTTTTACTCCAGCACCAATTTTGATTTAAAAGTAGCGAATGAAATGGATAGCCGGAAAGGCAAGGATGACAACGAAATTTGTAGGAGAAGGAGAGCATTGCGTGATGCTGCGATGTTACTAATGAATTTTAATATCCAATCACAAAAGGGGATCATTTTTTTCCTAATATTCCTTATCCTCTTTCGATTCCATTAACATTATAGCAGGTCAACGCTACCTCAGTTGCATTTGCACCATTTCATTAAACCTAACATAAGAATAGTGCAGTACCTCGTTTCACAGTAATCAGAGAAGCGGATGGAAGTGTGACATCTCATTGTGTTCTGTTTCCTAGATGATGACAAGACTTTAGTCTTGTCATCATCTAGGAAATACCGAAGTACCGAAGTCGATACCGAAGGAATAAATGAGTGGCGATAGCTATCAAAAGACTCGTATGCAGTGCGACACCGTCAAAATGCATACGACTGTTGCAGCTGCAACTGCAACTACATGCATCTACCTCAACGTGTGTCTGTAAAAAATGGGCCATAGAAGGGTATGGTTGAGCAGCTTGTGTGATATGTCTTCTTTTCTACCTGTCGACCTTATATGACAATATAGACGCTATCTTTTCCGTCAAACTCTCCTTTTCTTCCCAAACAGTGACATGTGTGACACGCAGATAACTATGAGTTGGTTCGAATCTGTTGTATCTTGGTAATATCAGTATGCGAAGTAATGGAGAGCGAGAAGCTATCCGGAAAGCTGTTGTCCGGTCTTCCTATTCTGTCCAACTGGTTTACTGTGCTGTCTCTGTTCAACTGGTTTATTGCATGATTTCCACTTATTTCCATTTTTTCTGCTTGCTCCTCTGGGCCTTGTTAGATCTTAACAAATGACTTCATCTCACTGCGTTTTGTTCCCTACTCCGAATTGTCACCAGCCAATCTTAGCTTAACGTTCACAAATGTGTCTTGTCTTTCCGTTTTGCACTCAGTCAACGTTCTTTCTCTCCATCTCTCATATGCTCATGTTGTATCACGATTGTACGCAGACTTTATTTCAAGCGGAACAGATATCTGCAATTTCAGCTGCAGATCTCTTTGTCAAAGCTTTGCACGTACTCATTCATAAATGCCACACCATCATGTTATATGTCGCAGATTCATCTCTTGTGATGTGGTGTTCTTTTCCTACCTTATTGTAGATCCATGTATGTATGTTTACTGCAATCCTTCCTTTCTATTGTATTGGATTTCTGACATAACAACAATTATAGTTCAGTTCAAATAAGCTATTCAAGTCGAAAAATCTGACAAGTTCGGAGAGATACACCTTACTGTTCCCGACAGAACGAATTGAAATATGTAGCCATGTAGTTGCTTATTATCCTGGATGATTTCTTATCAGCTTAATCCTTTATGTTATATTTCAGTTTACAGTTCGTTCATCATTGTTTTCATGCATGAGGTTATAGTCTTTATTGGGGATGGAATTTGTTTTTAGGCTGCTGAGGTGGCCCAACTCATATTCGGTTTGTCACTTTGGCCGCTATCTTACCGGAAGCTGTCTTGGTCATGGCGAATCCAGTGCCGAATCCTGCTGAATGTGGCATACAGGTTATATTTTTGAAAGTAAAGTTACAAATTAGTCATTGATGTCAGTTGTTTCGTTGAGTAATACAGTAACTGAGGATTATTATTGTAGATACCTTGTTAGAATCTCATTGTAGGTGTTTTGCCGTGTCCGTCCTCTCAATAGCATGGAAGAAAAAGGCGATTCGAAGTTTGTCCCGAAATTTTCATCTGATTCACAGGAAGCAATATCAGTTGCGGTACGATTTTTGATCATTTGCCCTGCTATTGCAAAAATATCTGACTAGATTTCTCTCATTTCTATCAGTTTGGTTCCAATTAAGTTAATCAGTTACGCAACGTTTCTGCCTTACCACACTGGTAACTCATTCTTTTTTTATTTTTTTCTTTTGTATCTTCTTTCTTCTGTAGTTTATAGTTTCCGATTTTGCGCAAAAAGGGGTCTTTGTAAATTTATTTATGGCCAGAAAAATTTATTGGTTTACAGGGTAAAGTTTATGTATTTGACAAAGTATTCAAACCTACTTCCACACAAGAGGAAGTTTACATGGGTGCAGCCTATCATATCGTACAGGATGTCCTTTCTGGTTACAATGGCACTGTATTTGCTTATGGACAAACATCATCTGGAAAGACTCATACGATGGAGGTAATTGGTTATTCACTTGAAGAAATGATTTTATGCTAATTTTATGCTTTTTTGTTTTCAGAATTGTCTACTGAATAAAATTGTTGGTATTTTTTTCTTGGTGTTCAGCTTTCATATAAGTATGAAATAAGGTTTAACATCTGAAACATAGTTACGTGATTTTTAAGGGTGTTTTCGGTGATTCCGACATGCAGGGTATAATACCACGTATTGTACAAGATATATTCAATCATATTTATAATATGGATGTCGATCTCGAATTCCATATTAAAGTTTCATATTTTGAGATTTACAACGAAAAGATTCGTGATTTGCTGGACGGTATGTCAAGACCTTTTTTTTTATAAATTTTTCTTACTCGTTATATAGACCTGTTAAGTAATCTTGGGAATATTTCAAAAATATTCAAATTTATATTTAGGAATGACATGAACCTGAATTACTCTACCGTTTTTTTTTTTAATTTTTGAACCACTTTTCAAGAATATGTTTCATTCTTCAGTGGAATTTTAGTAACAAAGATGAACCTTGCAATTCATGAAGATAAAAATCGAGTACCATATGTGAAGGGGGCTACAGAACGATTTGTTTCTAGTCCAGAAGAAGTCATGGCTTGCATTGATGAAGGAAAAAATAACAGACATGTGGCGGTGACAAGTGAGCATCCTTCTTGGTTCTCTGATTTTTATTTAGCAGTATTGTGATGGTCGCATGTTTATTATTCGAGAAGTATTTCTTCATGTAAAATACTGAAAATTTCTTCATATAAAATACTGAGCTTCTCATTTTTCATCACAAAGCAGCCGAAGAAAAAACGAAGTCATAAACAAAGCTTGCTTAAATAGTGCACATTTAACTTTTGACTCATCAAGTTGCTTCAACTTTAGCTGGAAAGATCTGTGAAATTCCAATGGGTCTTAGTGAATAGCATATATGTGGTAGCCTTTTTGAGTGGAATCAATTTTTATAGATATGAATGAACACAGCTCGAGGAGTCACAGCGTATTTTTAATCCAAGTAAAACAAGAAAATACAGCGACTCAAAAAAAATTAACTGGAAAGCTGTATCTTGTTGACCTCGCTGGAAGTGAAAAAGTAAGATATTTAGCTTTTGTCTTTTCTTGGACGCTTCATCATTTCGGATCTCTTCAGTTTTTATGGGTTCATATTTAGGTCAGTAAGACAGGTGCTGAGGGTACAGTATTGGAAGAAGCAAAAAATATTAACAAATCCTTGTCAGCGCTTGGAAATGTAATAGCCGCATTGGCCGAAGGAACGGTATATAACTTTTTTCATTCTATAATCTGTATTCGGACTATGACCTTAATAATATTGCTTCAATTCGGATTTCTCTTCTAAATTTTGAAGGCGAGCTTCTAAAATTGTTTTATTCCAGAAAGGACATGTGCCGTATCGGGATAGCAAACTAACTCGGATTTTGCAAGAATCACTGGGTGGTAATTCAAGGACAACAATTGTAATTTGCTGTTCTCCGGCTTCTGTTAATGAAGCGGAAACAAAGAGCACGTTGATGTTCGGACAGCGAGCTAAAACAATCAAGAATGTTGTTGTAGTGAATGAAGAATTAACAGCGGAAGAATGGAAACGGCGTTATGAGCGTGAAAAAGAGAAGGTCAATTTTTTTTTTAAGAACTGACGCTTTACTGTTCATACTATATATACAAATCCAAAATATAGAAAGAAAAAATAACGAAGAAAAAATCTGAGCTGAATACTTTGACGACCAAAACTGCCGACCAAAAACTTAAAAATTTGATGCTCCTAAATAATTAAACTTCAACAATTCTATATAAAAATAAAATACCAATAAACACCAAATAATAGACAATAAAGTCGCCTAAAAAAAACCTGTATCTTTTAAAATATTGTCCAAAAATTAAACTAAATAACCACAATATAAAAGTAATTTAAAAAAACCAAAAAAAAAAAAATGAAAATCAGTAGGTAAAAAAAACCAACATATACATATATAAAAAAGAAAACGAGGGTAAGCCCTACGACAGAAAAACAATGAAATAAATAAAATGAAGAAAAATCTTATACCAAAAAACAAACTTTTGAAAGGGTTTGCATCTGCCCAAAAAAGTAGTTTTCATGTCTCGTTCCAATTATTATTTTTCTGCCGTGTGCCATTCACATGAATTTTAGTTTGTATGCATTTAATTCATAGAATAATTCAAATGGCGATAAATCAACATTAAATTGCAATCAACACCATTTCAAATCTTTTAATACCAAATATCTGCTTCCAAGGTCTTATTACTGCTGATTTGCTTTTTGCTTCCACAAGTCTCTAAGTTTTTAGTTTCTTATTTAAATTATGTTTTCGCTGCAGGTGACTAGGCTAAAACAACAACTGGTGGCGGCAGAAGCAGAACTAAATCGATGGAGGAAAGGGGAAAAGGTACCTGAAGCAGAATGGGTTAGCTTGCTTGAAGGTGCTGCTGTAAATTTGCAACTTCCATCTGGAGCAGAATGTAAGTTATCGGTTGATGTTTATAATATGCTCCCATCTTTTGTGCTAAAATCTGAGCTAAAAGAATAATTGACAACATCATTAAATCTGTGGCTTATTAACACCTTACTGCCATTTATAGTCTTCTTTCAAGGCTTATTAAGTTGTCAAGACTTTTTCATATTTATGTTTTCAAAATGAAATTAAATTTTAGCACTGTCACCATCTGTTAGTGATTCAGTGCTCGGTTCACTTGATAGATCGATTTCGGTTGCTCCAGTACCATTACTAACGTCAGCAATTGGTGCAATTACCGATGCCGATCGAAAGAAGTATGAAGAAGAACGATCTGTACTTTATCAACAAGTCGGAATTTTTTTATTTAAGACTGAAACTTAATTGTTTGATTGTAGTTCGTAAAATCCTTTAATTATTCGATTTGTTATATTCCTCTGTTGTTGTTAATAACGTTGTCTATGAAATATGGGGAAATGGAATTTTTGTTAGGCATTCACACTTTTACGCAGACACACTTTTCCCATTTCAGTTGAAGTATTGATTCCAAAAGCGAATTTTCTCAGTTTTTGTTCGTGTTATCTGAACTGCACTTCTTTAATTCTTTGAAATATTAAACACGTTAGTTTGTATACATGCTGTTTGCAGCTGGATGAAAAAGATGATGAAATTACGTTGCATTCTCAACTCGCTGAGCGTCTCAAACAGCAAATGAATGAGCAGGCTAGTTTTTCTTTTTTATGAGATAATAGTGCAGTAATATTTATGCTAACTTCCTTTAACAGTTAATGTGTAAATCAGACATAATGAGAGTTTTGAGTGAAGTCATCACTTTTCATTTTAAGGAAGAATTGATTAGACAGATCAAGCTGGATTATGAGAATGCTCAGGCGGAAGTGAGCCGTATCCAGAGTGAAAATGAAGCTTCAAAAGAAGAATCGAAGGAAGTGCTGACTGCTTTGGAAGAACTTGCAATGAATTACGATATAAAAACACAGGAAGCAGAGCAGAAGACTCGAGAAAATGAACAACTCTGTGTAAGTGTTCCTTTGTGTAAGTGTCAAAAATTCATTTCTTGTTACGTTAGTAATTGATGCTATGACGCAATTTCAGGATGAGCTATCAAAGAAAAATGTAAAGGTCGTAGAATTGACCACAGAACTGGAAACATTGCGTGAAAATTGTGCAGCACAGAAAAAGCGTATCACTGATGCGATGCAATCAATGCTGAGAGATTTGTCAGAAGTTGGTAGCAGTTATGCCAATGCAGCTAAGGTTTGAAAACTACATAACAATGACCTTGCTTTTTGAATTTAATTTATAAAACTTTATAGTGGTTAGTTTTATAATTTTACATTTCATTTCAGTTTAATGCAGAAAACGGAGTTGAGAGACCGTATGATGAAGAACTGTTCGCACATGCACGAATCTGCATATCAAAATTAAGCACTGATTTCAAATCAACGCTTCAGGTATCTTTTTGCTCTTTTTTATTTGTTATACTCTTATTTTAGGGAGTGTCTAAAGTTTTTTAAATTTTTTCAATAAAATCATTTTAGAGATATGATAATGGAAATTAAGCTTTAGGATTTGTTACTGTTGGGAATTATGTTTTGTTTCAGAAAATGTCAAGCTTAGAGTCGGGTTCTGGCGATGTAACACAGAGACTTGAAAGCACCGAAAAAGACTTAGCTGATTGTCGATTACTTCTGCAACAAAATGAGGCGAAAAATAAATCATTGCAGGAAACAATTACAGCACAAGAAAAAGTGAAACGTCAACTTGAAGAACAGGTAAATGCCTTAATCCCAAAAATCATCTCAACTCTATTGAAATTCTTGAAATGTTGTTAACAATGTTTTTTTTTCACTTTGTATAATGAATGTTTGAGAAGAAAATTAAGGAACACGGGTTTAATTTGGCTTGAAATTTTTGTTTGTTTTGCTTTCGCGTTTTATGTTATTTTAGGTAGACATGTTGAATGAAAAATTAGCTGCCGCAGGTGGTGAAGCTGTACAAATAAGCGATGAAGCAAAAGAGCAACATGCCAAACAAGTTGCTGCACTAAGAGATGAAATAGCCGAGAAAAGCCGTAAAATTGAGGAATTAACTGTCAGTAGATTTCTTTGCTTTACTTTCATCTATATGTGTATATCTGATCAATCGAGTGTATGTGGGTGATGGTCCGTTTCAGGCATTATTGCAAGATTTACAAGTCGCTAAGAATCAACTGCAAGCAGATTACGAAAAACTGAAAATGGATGAGCATGAACAAGAAAAGCGCATTAAAGAATTGTCTGGTTTGTCCGAGAAACGGGAGCAGGCGAAAAGTGACCTGAAAGGCATCATTTTTTGATTTTAATATTACTTCCGATGATTTCAAATTTTAAAAAAAGAAGAAACCATTCAATATTTGGAATAATTGCTCAAATGTTTTTGAAGGAGTGCATTTTTGTCATTTTTAGGTCTGGAGGAAACAGTTTCGAAAGAGCTGCAAACGTTGCACAATCTTCGTAAAATGTTTGTGCAGGATATTGGACAGAGAATTAAACGAGCACCTACAAGCACGGAACCAAATGAAGACGAGTATATGTCATCGCCGGCTCAAAAACAAAAGATCGCTTTCTTAGAGAACAATTTAGACCAGCTAACCAAAGTGCACAAACAGGTTGATGAAGAATTTTATTGTTTAATGTTACCGTTTAATCTGAATTTTATCATTTAATTAAGAAATAAGAAAAAATCTTATCATCACTAATTCTAATTCCGATTGAACTCTGTATTTGCTGGGACTCTGTATTTTTGCTCACATAAAACTCGAAATCAAAAGAAAAATTTTAAGCTTGTGCGCGACAATGCTGATCTACGTTGTGAGTTACCAAAAATGGAAAAACGACTCCGTGCTGCTATGGATCGTGTGAAGAGTTTAGAAACAGCGCTGAAGGAAACCAAAGAAAATGCTATGCGAGATAGGAAAAAGTTAGTAACTAAGAGATGTTTGTGGACTGGGATATCTTTCTAAAAGTTACAGGAGCTTATATTTTTAGGTACCAACATGAAGTTGAAAGAATCAAAGAAGCTGTACGTCAAAGAAATCTTGCCAGACGAGGTCTTGCTGCCCCTCAGATTGGTTAGTCTTTTATCTGTTTCATTATTCAGTGGTAAAATTGATTCAATGAAATCTTGTAATTATGTTTCAGCGAAACCAATTCGTCCTGGACAACATTATTCGCCACTGGGTACGACAATGTCGGTGTTGACTTCAGCAACGCAGAGTTCCATACGAGGAGCGAGTCAGTCAGTGAATACCAGTTCGGTGAATAATGGTATGTTTAATGGTGAATACAAATACCAGATTAAGGGACATGGTCCTGGTATTGCACTTGAGTGGACTCAGTAAAATCGAAAAAACCTAATGAATTGAATCGGTCTTCGTCCTGACGATTTTGCATTTTTTATTTATGTGGATTTGTTAGGTCTTCATTATAACTTTTCCGTTATTGCTAAAAAATAACAATATATCCCAAGCTTTCTTTATTAAGATAGCTTGCATATAAGAAGGTGAAGAATTGTCTGCTTTACTCATACTTGTATAATTTTCTGAATCTGAATCTTCTTGAGTAAGTTAAAGAATGATTATTTATCGGTGCTTCATTTATTGGTATTTTTAGCTGCTTGAAAAGCATACATCCACGATATGGTTTATTTCTAATGAAATAATTGCTGTGAAATGCATCCACATGTTGTCTACATAATGGAACAAAAGTAAATTTTGTGAAAAAACCTATGTGATATATAACTGTTAGCTTTTCCTTTCTTTGCAATTTTTTGTTTATAATCCGTGTGAATTTTCTGTGCTGAATTTTATAAAACTTTTGCATGGTTTCGACCATTTTGCTTCAATTTTGTGATTCTGAAATTTAATGTGCATTAAGGAATCATCAAATTTTGGGAAGTATCAGGTTATGATTTTATGATTGCTATTTAAATTGAAATGCTTTGACTTTCCATGATTTATTTGCTGATTAAACTTTTGATTATTTCTTAATGTTAATGAGGAAAAAGTTATCAACTATACAAATCAAAATTGCCGTAATGGATTTTAAAAAAAAGGAATTGAATTCTTCGATTAGTAATGAATTTTTTTTCTTTTTATATGATCAGCTTCTGTGATGCCTCTTGCACCTTCTGAATTGGTCGTTTGTGAGCGATGCAACAGTAAGGTTCTAAGGGATTTAATTTTCTTATTAGTCATTCGCTTGATTGATGTATTATTGTGTTTCTCGTCATCGTTAGTCACTTGTCACAGCGTGATGCTTTCTCAAGCAATCTTTTTTTATCTGAAACTTCTAATTCGTTTGCTTCTGAGTTTACTCATGCTCGCCTCTACTGTAATCTCAACTTTTTAATCTCATGCACATTTTTCGGATATATTTTTATCAGTGTTCGAAAATTGTCTTGTTGCTCTACAATTATCTACTAACACGATAAAGGTGGTTCAAATGTAGTACTTGTAAATGCTGCTTATTTTCACCACGGTTGTGTTGATGTTCGCTTTTCATACTTGTTTCCAGCTTAATTTTATTTTGTTTCATTCTTTGTTAACTTTGATCGGAAAAAGAAGTTGGTTCTACTACCAATAAATTTATGTTTTTCTGAATGAAATCCGAGTCCGTTTTCGAACCGAGATCCAGTTATGTTTATAATTAAGCCACTCACTGTATTATTTTGAAATAAACTGAGACGGACTGTCATGCCGTATAACAGCTGTTAAGCAAGGGATGAAGTTATCAACAGTTTTCTTGATTCTATCCGTAGCCTAAGTGGTATGTCGCTGGAGATATTTAGGTTGGTTGCTCTTTGCATGAACTATGACAGTTCATTAACCAATAAAAATAACTTGCAATATGTCATACGGATAAACCAGGGAGTGATTCATAGCGGAATTAGATGTAACAATGGAATCCCTCAAGTTGGTCTACTGTATTCCAGTAGCGAGTAGTGATCAGCAAGGAATGTCCCATGAAGAAAGCGCACAAATGAATGGTATGAAGAAACAATGTGAATATCTTCACGGCGATACTAAAAAGATAGGAAGAAACAGTAGTGATAATGCGGAGGAAACCTCAAATAAACTACAAATAAATGATGATGGTGACACTGGGACAGAAAAAGGAGAGTCAGTCGAAAGAAATGATGAAGATGAAGGAAAAGAGCTTGTTCGAGAGGATATCTGCAGGTTAGCTTATAGCATTTTATTAGGACGTTTGAGCTGCGTCCATAAAGAGGATTGGAGAAATGAACATAGAACAACTGTAATATATCTATACCTACATATTATATATCTTCGCATTTAATAGTGGACATTCTTCAGCTTCTTAGCTTCTTAATTACAGAGATTTCTTAAATAATATGTGCAATCGTGGCTCAAGATGTAAATTTTATCATCCTCCGAGTATTGTTCGACAGCGAGCTTCACAGCAAACACCAGAAGGCATCGAATATCGCTTTTGCATTGACTATCAGGTAAATTATTATTTGATGTTGATATGGAAGCGATCTTAGAGTCAATTTGTTTAATATTTATTGATGAATGGATGGATCCTTAAGGCAGGAAAGATACTGGATGAAATTAGCTATTAAATTCGAGCCATACCGTTTATTGTGAAGAAGTAGCTGTCATGACAGTTGGTGCGGTACTAGAAAAATGAAATGTTTTTGCAGGATAGTTCGTTTTCGAGCCGAAATCCAGATCATAGAGTAGGCAAAGGAAGCACTCAAAAAGTTAATGCAGCGATGTGAAATTTCAGAATCGTGGCTGCCATCGCGATAATTGCCGCTATATTCATGCGCATCGGGAGGATGTTGACCGTTACAAAATGACAGGGGAGGTGACGCTTAATTTAGCGCGTGAAATTGCTGCGGTTTATAATTGCGATACTATCAATGCGATACCATTTTGTAAAGAATATCAAACAGGCTCATGTTCACGCGGTGGACAGCGGTGTCGCTACTGGCATATTAACGTTGAGGAAGAGCGTGAGCGACGCCGCCGGATACCACGCGGCATGCCGGCTTCTGTATTGCCATCCTTAGCGCGAGGGTCAAGCCTAGCATTATCTTACTTTGCTTACCCCAGTCGTCGTTCCCATCCATATGGAATTACTGATGCATATGCTAAGCGTGCGCGTTACGATTTGGATGATGACTACATACGCGATTTGGAACGTAGAAATGCAGAGTTAAGTAAAGAAGTTGAGGGGCTTAAACGTGAGCTTACGCGTGAGCGTGAACGATATAGTGATCTCTACGCGTTATTTCGCCAACGTACTACCATTACAACAGCACAGCAAGACCCCGCTAATGCTATTCCTGTCGGCGCGGCGTACTACCAGTCTGCATCATCAACAGGATGGACAGATACACAATGGACTCATTGATTTCCACTCTCCTTTCCCTATTTATTCATGATTTTTCTTATTCTATCTTGAATTCAGGTTAACCCTCGTGCAATTCTTTTTTATAGACGCACTTGAAATCCGGTGAGTGCAGCTATTTATCCCTTCTGTTTTGTTCTCTCAAAAAAGAGCATCGATTACAGATGTTCTTTGAGGAAGTATTTTTGTAATTGTAAATTATGTATGTGATACAGAACAGGTACTATCGGTACTATTTTCTAGGTAATATTTTGGATGAGCGAAGAAGAAATTGTCGTACATTTCCTATTTTCTTTTAAATCAAATCCATGCTTTAAAGTATCAGTCTTTGAACTTCTTGGGAGAAGATATGAAAAAAGAATAGGTTCACCTCCCAAATTATGTAGTGTTACGTCAGGTGAGAAATAAAAGTTCTGAAAAGAGGATGTATTATTTTCCTGTCTTGCTTTCCGCACCCGCTTTACATCTGTGAAGTATTGAATTTTCATTAGTTTTACAGACCTCATAGTGATAGTGTATGTAAAGATCACTTACCAACAGGGTGCATACTGTGCTGCTGCGTTTTTGTCGTAGTCTATTTTGGACCACATTAGAAGAGTAATGTGTGGCAAGCACCTCCCTTTTTAATTACACTTGGCATATTTCTTGATCCTTTTTTCAGTTGTTGTGCTTTATTCTGAGCCATGCTTTCCAGTTTGCTGCGCGCATTTTTTCCATTGAAATGCAAACTTTCCACATGTTTCTGCTCTTTCCCGAAAATTGCAAGCGAATTTAATAAATTGTTTAAACATAACGTAGTAAAACATTATGCGTTGTGCCTAATTGCTGCGAGTGAGTCATACGCTTCGGTTATATTTGTGACCTTTTTGAAATTGTTGGAAAATAACCTATGATTTAATAACTAATGACAAACTAACAGAATCTTGACATGGGTGGATTGATGTTGTGATTAATTTGTTAGCTTTATCAAGTTTCGGCTGGTAAAGTTATAACAGTAAGAGATCTACGTGTACAGTCAAGAAACCGCAAAAATTCTTTGAGTTTTCCAACTTTTGAGTTGGAATCAGTTGCTAGTCTTTGATTTTAATTTGAATTAAGTTGTTCATAATCAATAATAGTCTTGAAGGAAGACTACGAGTGATTGCAAGTTTTTCTCGCTAAATTCCAGGCAGAAGTAATATTGTAGGTGCATCACTATCTGATGCACAGTATTCTTTATTTTCATCTAGACAAACGGAATATTTGTTGGGAAGATACTGTGCAGTGAGTGGTTGTGCGCATAATTCAAGAAACAACTGATAGTCTGTAGTTCGGTATGTGCTTGTTTTCAGTTCAAAAGTAAGTAGCATAAAGAAGATCCAAGAAGAGAATTTATAATTTATAGCTTAAATAATTTAGTAGTTTTATCATTTACATGGTTATAAATAAAGAAAGGATATTCACTACTCCTCTCTATTTTACTCAGATATCACATAAAATGTATCAATGAACAAACGAGAAGTAATAGAATGCTTCAGTTTTCTTGTTAACTTCCTCTTATATTTTGTTGAGGAATCGTATAAATCAACTGATAAATTGAAATTGGTTTCATTTTAAATCTGATATTACAAATTTTATTTTATTTTGCAATTGTCATCAAGTGCAGAAAACAGTTATTATGTCTAGATTTAATTAAGAGAATGTGTCGTAGCGTAAGCCTTATGGTCTTTAAAGAGTACTTACGATCTTTACTGAAATAATTATGTATTGGAACTCATAAAAATACATGCGATATCAATTATTTGCTGTGATTTGCTTTACATTAATTTCAATATTGCTTTGTTATCTTGATGTTTGTTGATTGATTTTTTTCCGTGTAACGTGCTGGTTATTTGATTTGTATTTACGGACAAAATGACTTCATGTTGCTTGTTTTATAGATGTCGCGCTTTTTGAAACCTGTCGATTATAACGATAGTGAAGATAAATCTCGCTTAGTTAAAGCAAGACCAATTGATCCGAAGTTCGCTCGGAAATTAGGCAGTTATGCCGCTGGCAAAGATTTTGTTACCGGAAGTGTGCAGAGAGGTATTGAGATCCTTAATTGTTATTAATTTGAAATCAAATATCGATTTTTGCCTTTCTAGTTATAAAATTTTTTCCCAAGAACTCCAAAATTTTTGCAAGATTTGTTTTGGCAGAGTCTGTTTTTACTCTGGAGCGTGAAATAAAGCTTTGTGGAACTTGCATCCTGCGTTCAGGCTTTTTTTTATATTAAAAATATTATAAATGTCTTTTTTTGTAATTTCAGTAATATTTTAGAAAGTAATGTAAAGATGGAGAACAGTCCAAATGCTGGCGAAATAAGGGAAGAAAAAACTGGATTAGAACAACGCAATAAACTTGGTGCAAAGATATTAAAAGCGAAGCTACAGGGAAAAGTGGTATGTTCTCTTAAAATCGAAGTGTTTTTACATAGGAACAATTTCAGGCAAATATGATATATCCGCAATCTCCAGAACTTAGGAAAGTGGTCGTTATTATTCAGCGAAACACTCTAAAAATTTGCAGTCTCTGATAGAAAAGTTGGAGAAACAGTTGCATGCTTTAACGGAAGATGGACCAGGCCATTCTTCGACTTGTAAAATATTGTTTAGAACTGATGGAGGTGATGTGCGGATACCTGTTACTATGAAACAAGAAAGAAAGGTTATCTTCCAACCTTTTTTAATAGATTAATAAAATAGATAAAAGTTCGATGAATTGACTTATATTTTTAGGAGATATAAGTAAAAATTAGTTTTCATATCAACGATTTCATGATGCTTTTTAATATGGTCTATACAAATAGTAAGCATGGGTAGTTTGTTCGCTGTGTTCTCTTTTTTTATCGACAATTTTAAAGTCGAACTGAAAATATTTGATAAGATAGTTACAGTAACATGCAGTATACATTCAGGATTTAAAAAGTCGTGGCAAAATTGTGACAACTTATCATGCCGACAAAAGTATCTATGATATGGTAGCTGAAGAAAAAGAGACAACATCCGCTGGTCATATTTTTAATGCTGTTAAGGTTAATTTTAATTAACGAATTTTGATACCACTCATTTTCTGTTGGAATACTCAAATACCATTGATGTCACTTACCAATTAGCTTATAGAAATAAAAATAGCGGAAAAAAGGATTTGTGTATAAATGATAATGTTTATGCTTCTTTTTTAATATGCAGGCCGCAGCGAAACATCGAACGGAAGAAGAGTGGGTCATTGATGATGCAGTGATGAGCATTAAGCGGTCACGGATGAGAGAAGAGAAAGAGCAGAAGAGGAACCGAAACAGTCTAATAAAAGGTAAGCTTATTTTTGCTTTATCTCTAGTGTTATAGGATCTACGAATATTACTGATAATGATTCAACAGCCTTTGTCATTATTATTTCCCATCGTTGAACTGTACCGATTGATTCATTTAAGCAGAACAAATGTTCACTCACGACGATTATTATTCTTAAAAAATATTTTGAAATAGATTTCACGGTGTTCAACAATGACCTACTATTTGTGAAATGAAATTATGATATGTTTCAATGAAAATTTTGGACAGGTAATCATCAGTATGTTGTAATAGAGATAACAGGCATAAACTATAACTATATGAATATGCAAAATCCATAGATGAAGGCGCTTAAATACTCCACAGCTATTAGCTATGACAAAAGAAACTGGGCGGGATCAGAATTTAGGAGAGGGACAGAAGAAAATGCTGTGAGTGAGAAATGAGAATGAAAGAACCGGAAAACTATTTTTGTTGATAATACGGAAGCACCAATTTCGTGTATTTTAAGTGCGAACTTAATGTTTAAAGCTTAAGTTTTTTTCTAAGCACAGCGTTGAAGGCATTTAAGTGCACAGAATAAGGTTCAAAAATTGATTTATGTGCATTTAGAAAGAACTACATCTTACTATCTTTTGTAAATTTTTATGCTAGAAACAAAATGGTGCATTTTATGGAGTTTCAAAATGTATCTTGATTCGATATTTTTAAACTATGGATATTGAGAATGGTGAGATTCATATTAGTTTAGAAAAGCAATAGCTTTAACCAATTATTTTTATGGTAAGATTCATAGATCTGGCGAACATGTTAATACACATAAAAATATATCCTTTCATCGAGAAAGTTTCGATGTTTCGAAATCCTCAATTTTGCCTCCTTAATGTCACCTTAATCCTTGATTCTAACGTTTAGCATCATTGTCGATGAAATAGATTGAATTGGTCCACTTTTGACAATTTCTTTAGAATTGTTATCGCATCATCCTTTGGTCTTTCCGACGGGTTTTCTTCTGTAGTTTAGCGAGATATTTTTTCAATTTATTTTGTGTTTATCATTTTGCTGAATTTGAGTTTGAATTAAAATACTCTATCGTAAACTGAATTAGTGTCAGTGAGAAAATTTATGTAAACTTCAACTTTCAATAAGCTACGATAAACTTCATACTTCTAGTAATGTATAGAGCACTCTGCAAAAGATTTTTATCTTTTCATAAATAAATAGACAGAGCAGAGATGTGTTTTTAGTACACATGAATTATTCCAATTGATTACATTAAGTCTAATAAAACAAATTGTTTTTGAAATTACTCATTTATTCATCATCCGTCAATTAGCTGTCTAATATGACTTATTTCTTACCAAATCTAGAAAAACAAGTTAACAGTGTTCATTTCTTAACCTGGCTATCAGCCTTTGTCTGTTGAGAGGTGTATTTTCTGCATTACTGCAGACTGATATTAGAAATTAATTAATGGTGCTTTGATGAAGATAGAATTCCGTAATAGTTAAAGATTCTTTATAGCGAATCATTGGTTGTTATGGGGGTCTTGGCTATTTTTCATGAGCTATTATTATGACTTCTGAACATTTTTTAAAATCAAATTTCTTCAAATGAATTGGAAGATTGTAATCAAAAGATCTCTTTATTTCTCTTTTTCGCTCTTTTTTTTATCTTGATTTGAATATCTTACTGCAAAGTATCAGCAATACTAGTTGAACAGGCTAGAGCGAATGGAGTTAATCATCATTAGTTCTTAATCATTCGCTTATTAGGTCGGAGATCCTCTATCCCATTCATCTTTTCGTTTAAATTTCGACATGTTGGTTACTTAATGAATTGGTTAATGTCTGGAAGAGGGAGAATATTTGGGAAGATTGTTTAAGATGAATGAGCCTGGATGAAATACCATTCTAGATTCCTGGTGTCTTAATCACATCTATACTATATCATTTTTTTCCATTACATTAGTTGGAACCAAAGGATAAAATTTTGACGTGATTTTTTGTTTTCCGATATTCGTCTTACCTGCATTAGTTTCCTCAATCCTAATATTAAAGTTTTTTTTTTAGTTTTAAAAACTAGCTTACCAACGTCATTAACAATATCGTTCTCTGCTCGACACTGAATATTTTCAAAATAAGCAGCTTGTTTAAACGGTCGCATGAGGTTGGGATTGTCCAGCTGAGATTCACTTAACAATTCACAAAAACCATTCCTCTAAAAAATTTCGTTACTGTTGGCTAAAACATGATTAATAGAAAGATGAAAAAAAAAACCCGCCAATCATTTTTTGTATTCGAAAACTTGGGAATATAAGTAAGAGTTATCTATGATTTAATAACTTTTTATTTTACTTTTAAACTAATAAAATTTCCTCATTAGCCGTTGTAAAAAAAATATAATACTGAAGTCATTTGTTAGATTTGGTTAAATCCGATTTTGATATGTTTTTTTTTTTCGTTTGTTGAATGGAAAAAAATAGAAACAGTTTAAATTAACCTGAAATGCAATTATGAATAGACATTACTCTCTCCTAAATATAATAGATGTACAGATATAAACAGTTACGATGAACAGAGGGAAAAAAGAGAAAGTTAAGACAAAAATTTATTCATTTCGAAGTTACTGACTTATCTACGAACAGTAGATTTTTTGAACCTCGATTGCCTTATTTTCTGTAAATTTGGAAAATTCACTGTTGGAGCTTGCCTGAAACGCCATAGGTGCGAAGAAATTAACTGCAACACATTTCGAATGTTTGATGCAGTTATCCAAACATTCCACATGCTTCAAGACACCGATGGATGCGATCATCGGTCCGAAATATGCATATTCCGGTATTGCTTCACTTTCGAGTCCATCTGGACATTCTGCAAGCAAGAACATTTTATCCCTGCTGAACTTTAAATCCGTAGGTTCAAAAATGTCCTCTATCGGAAATTCAGGAAATTATAAGATTATACTGAAACTATAATCTTATAATTTAGAAAAAAAATGAAGTATCGTATTAGGAATGAACATTGGATATAGAACAAACAATTAACTATATGTTTCAGTGTTGTATTTTATTGGACGAGGGGTTCACATGAGACTGTGTTGCAACTAAATAAACAATCAGAAATAGGACTAGACTAACCTCTGATGAGGCCGAATTATTTCAGTTAATTCTCACAGTCCTTATTAGAATAGTCTTTGATTACCTAAAGAACTAGGTGACTAACCGGGAATATCATAAATAACATCATGAAATGGCGGTGATCGAACAGTATTCATGTATGCTCTTGAATCGCCAAACCATTCGGTGGTAGCCCAAGTAAATATCGGAATACTGGCAATCAAAAATAGGACTAAGTTCTGATGAGGCCAAATTGGATGTCTACCATTAGCTGTGCAGTGCCGACACAACATTTTCTTGGTTTATGAGAATTGAATGTCAAATTCAGGAATTAATGGAATGGACCGCTACTGCCATAAATTCCACTCCTTAACAAACGTTGTTTTCGCTATATTACTACTGATGATGTCTGTCAGTTTTAATGGTGACGAAGATAACAATATTGATGTTGGTGACCGTGATCGTCTTTTTCCTTTCTTTTCTTTCAAGTCAATTCTTCATGCAACGACAAATCTCTCATCATGAACTATTTTCGTTTTCCCCCATTCTTTCCTCCTCCTCTTCTTTCAATTCCACTCATTCAAAACTGTCGTGAGTTTACATAATTTATGTATGTGTAGTATGTAACACTCGTCTATTCTCAGTGTTTCAAAAAGACATTAGGAAAGTTTTTGTGCTAAGGAGCTTGCTCTATACGGAAAAATTATTTGCTTTAATTGTATCGATTTTGAAATAATTGAACTGATAACTACCAATAATAATGAATGTACCGGTAATAAGAATGCTGAGAACAAATGTTCATGAGATGAGATGGCGCTAACTGAACCCATCCTACGGAATTTTCTGTCTACCTTACAAAAGACCCGGAAAACACAGATCATTAAACAATTACGCAAAGTTCGCTATCAAAATAAAAAGAAGAGAGACTTTTATCTCACTAATACTTGCCATTACTTTCTTGGGTACAAAAAAACCTTCTACGCTGAAAATTGCAACTTTCGCCTTTATTGTCATATTTTAGTGGATTTGGAGAAAGGATTTTTTTTTTAAATGACAGTACTAATAGCATTAGCGGTTGCAAGAAAGATGAATTATAATAAATGATAGTAGCGATAATATGAAGAGTTTAGTTATGGTACTATGAAGTGTATACATTTTTGATAAAAATTTTTCTTGTCCTACCTACAGCAGTGTATATTTCCTCATATATTGGCGTTGTTAAACCTTACCGATCATCATCATCTTAAAAAATGCATTTAATGAGTATGGGCATTAGCCTGTTTGTAATGCTGTAATAAAGATGTAAGAAAATTACGTTAAAATTAGGATAATTTTTTTGAATTTTTTACCAAAATTTTCGGTAATTCCTACCAAGTTTCTGCTAATTTTACTGCTAAATTTATTAAATTTCCACCCACATTTGACATATAATGTCAAACAAAATTGAAGAACATATAACTTTTTTGGAAAAAAATAAGATTATCTTGTTTTTGTTCATCATATTAGTTAGAGGCCTTCATGATAAGGACAGAATGATATGTATTATGCTTTCGAGGGAGAGGGTGACAGAATGAGTGCCATTTCCTTACTTATCCTATCTTATCTTTAGTTGTTGACAACAGAATGATTCATTCTGGGGATGTCTGATTAGTCACAATTTCTTCATCAACTAATGCAAAATATTTGCTTAGTTGGCTATCTAAAATAGACATGGCATACAAATCACAATGCTTTCGTAATGCTCATCTCGTGCCATCACTGAATTATTCTCACAACCAATAGAAATGATCACAACGATCATACATCATTAGGTATGAAGACTTTGAGTGGAAAGTTGAAGTCATATTGATCGGATAGTTTTGCATCATCTTTAAAAAAGCTAAACAACCTTATTTCTTTAATTGACGAGTTTTGGTGAGGCATTTTTATCTTAAGTATGACTAGTAATTTCAACGTTAAGTTTGGATTTTTACATTAGGATTTGGATATTTTAAATAACAGAAGGCTGTTGTCGCAAATGAACTTCAGATTAGAATTACGATTTTTCAGTGGAACTCAGATATCTGTACTATAGATTTTTGTACTAATCACCCAAGTTTCACTGTTAGAAATGTCGTGGAAGATTTGATAATTTAATTATTTTGGGAGAGGTTGTTGATCTCAGGGAGGTTCGTTGGATGTAGATGTAAATATGTGGGGTGACAAAGGAATATAATAATTCCTTTATTAGCAGAAGCAATAGTACAATAACTGATAGAGAAGGATTGAAGTTGAACTTTCAAAGAAAGTTATATTGGACAAACGATGTCGCTATTGCTTATCATTAACTATTTTGTCTCCAGATTAATCAGAAAAATTTTTTTTCAGAGAACAAAATTTATGAGCAAACGCTTGATTCTTGTCGGTTTTGTATCGAGGCAGTATGCTTCCGAAAGCATTGTATGGTGGCATGTGGAAATAAGGTATGTTCTTTTTTGCTTAAAACTTTATAGCATGTAAAAATAGCAAAAAATAATCATGACTTAAAATTAAATGCTTATATTTTAGACACTATAATTAACCAAAAATATTTCACCAGTTTGACAAAATAATACTAAGCAATTTCAATATTTTAAAACTAAAATTAATGATATTTGTAGTTCAAAACTAAAAAGCTGACAGAGATAGTTTTGTAAAAAAATAATTCAACTTTCATAAATTCTTCCCGAGATTTCATTAAGAAATTTTTGCAAGTAGTGAAAAAGATTTAAACGGCACAGGTTTCTGTTAACATTAGTATAATTTAGGCCTATCTTTCATCTGTTCCATGGCGACCGTTGATAAAAGAACACTGTTTGATTGTTCCCACTGCTCATTATTCTTCAACTGTGACGCTTGATGAAGATGTTTATGAAGAGATATGGAAGTTTAAAAGAGTATGTCCTATTTTATATTTCTTTTTTGTATTCTTCCAATCATATGTGTTTGCATTGGCATTTTCATTTAAATGAAATAGGCTTGCCGGAAAGATACGAAAGACTGATCACTATAACAGTGTTAAGCTATAACACTAAAACGATTGTCTTAGTGTAATAAGAGATAAAGAAATAAAGAATTTATGAAGATTAATTGAAATTTCGCCTTAACTCCAAGATCTGAAAACAATTTTGGCAAGCTTGAATGAGTTTTTTTGTTGCTTTTGCTTCCTAAACGTAATTTGAGATTTGCAGTAAATGTTTTTCTCCGAGTGAAGTTTGCTTAAAGAATAGTTTAAAAACCAAAAAAAAATCATGAAAAGCTATGCTTTCTGTTAAGGAAAATTATTCTCTGGGCACATGTTTTGCCATTGCAGATTTAAATTGTAAAGCATTGCAGTGTCCTCCGTATGGTCAGACTATAAGAATTTCCAGAATTCTACACTGAAAAAAGGAATCCCAGAATTGACAGTTTTAAATGTTTCATTAGAAAGAGAGTGCAGAATCTTACATAGTCCAATATTTTATTTTAAAAAGAGACTTTCTAGAGATAATGCAAAACTCCATATTAAAAATAAAAAGTTCTGAGTTCTAGAGATAATCCGGAATTCTAGATGGAACAAGATAGTGCAGAATTGCATAGTCCAACATTTCATATCAGAAAGAGATAACTACTAGAAGGTAACAAATTAGCAATTGTGTAAAGCATCCATTGTCGTATTTTTCTTCCATCTATAAAAATAAAAATAGTAAATCGCTTTACAGGCTTTAGTTTCAATGTGGCAAGCGGAAGAAATGGATTGTTTGTTCGTTGAAACAGCCAAAAATGTGAAACACCGTAAGCACATGTATATTGAATGTATTGCGGTGCCGAGCAAAATTGGTGAAATGGCGCCTGTTTATTTCAAGGTTTTTTTTTTTGTTAATTAAAATGTTAAGTATTCATGTTTTTTTAACCAATCTCTTACTGTACAGTGGACATTATTAAACATTTATATAGTCATTTAATATGTGATTAACATGCAGGTGGTAAAAGTCACTCAGACGAAAATCTACCAGGGATTCAATTTCCACTTTAAGTATTACACTAATATTTCTAAATATGTTATTTGTAGGAATTCTCTAATGAATGAATATAGTTACCCTACTCGATTATTTGTTTTGATTAGGAATTAAGTTAAAATACATTTAGAACAGTCTTCTAAGAATCGTAAGATATGACTACGTTTTCGAAAATCCGTCCCTTTATTGATTTTTTAAATGAATTCAGAAAGCGATCGATGATAGTGAGAACGAATGGGTCGATAATAAGAAATTACTGGATCTTAGTAAACGAGGTGGAGATGTTCGAAAAGTTATTCCCAAAGGATTCTCATATTTTGCTGTCGATTTTGGTTTGCAACCAGGTTATGCGCATGTTATTGAAAATGAAAGTCGATTTCCGCAGAATTTTGCCCATGTGCGTTTTGATTACTAATATAATAAAGGGAAAGAAAGAGATCTCTATCTAGATGAAAACTTCTAGTGAGGACTTTATTTTAACCTAGGAATTCCTCAAATATGGCCCACCATTTGCATTCAAGGAGAATCGTGTGTTTAAGTTAATAATTTAAATGCAGGCAAAATTCATGTTAAAGTTAAAGAAAACATTTTTTGGTAAGAAAGCGTCATCCATCGATCTAACATTTAGAAATGTATTTTACGAAAAGCTGGAAATGAAAACAAATCTAATAAACAGCGTATATTCTCAAATTTCCCCTCTTCTTCCTTCCATTTTTTTTTCTCTTTTTCCTTAAATGGCATTCAGCCACTGAGTGTAGTCCACAGTTTCTAGATTACTTGAAGGAGATATCCCAATTATCTAAAGCAATTGGAGCCACTCGAGTTGTAAAAAATACTTTGAAATATGAAAGGATGATGTGGGAATTTTTGGATGACCTAGGAAATATTTCGCTAACAATGTTGCTAAATTGCAAATAGTGCATTATGCCGTCTAAGCAAAAACTCATATTTTACACAGTCGGAATATATGCTTCTATTTGAGGAAATAATCGGTGGTATGATGGATCTGGAAAGGAGGCTATGGAGAATGAATGAAAATTTAATTATGGAAGAACAACGGGCGAATACTACCGAACTGAAACGTCTGTGGAAACCATTTGATTGGACAAAAGAATCTAAATAAGTGACCAAAGAGATATAGATATACTTGTATCACGAGTTATCAACGTTATCAGGTCCTCGAAGACATAAATTTTATAAAATCAATTGAAATGATTCGCTGGAACAAAGCTTCGATGCCAGCGAATTTCATTCCATATGTGCATCTTTTTCATTATGCAAGTTTACTATTGTAATTTTATGATGATGAACCTCTTGAAATAGCATTAAATGATTGTCTATTAAAATAATTTGTATTTGGAGCACTCTATACCTATGAAATGTTTGGAATATGACTTTTCGAAGTATTTCATTTCGAGTTAGAGCAAATTTTGTACAACGCACTTCACATCTAATTAAATGAGACGGATTGATAAATTAATTCTCGTATACATTTTGTTCAATTCAGAGGCTATATCTATTCCCAAGTGAATTTATCACCAACCATTTTATCAGGCCATTTCTTCATCTCTTGTCCCATTTATTGTTTTCCTGGGTTCATATCGTACATAGATCTGAAGGACGAATTTTGTTAAGGTGATTCACAACAACGAATAGTTCGTGCGGGATGTTAGTTCGCATTAATGAATGTTAGTGCTGTGTGATGTTGCAGTCCTTATTTATAGTAGTTTGCTTTCTTCTAATTTTATTTTGTTCTGGACTGAATTAATAGAATACATATATTAAGGATTAGTCCATTAAACATTCTTGATCCAATTGAAATATTCTGAGGCTTTGTTGTATATCAATTTCTGTTCACAGCTCACGAATTTCAAATACATGGTGGAAAGAGGCATAACTGAATGCATCTCACCGCTCTGTTGTTTTTATTCTTTACTTCCCGGCTTTGCTGTGTAGATTACTCTCCCTTGGATGAACCGAAGGAAAAAATGATGAATTCAGGAAATTATGGTAGAACTCCAATGTTCTTCACCATTTAACTATTAGGATTTTAGAGCTACAACATCAGCGAAAATCGCTGATTTAGTTTTAGATGTCCTACAACCTAAACCAGTTCTTAGCAACATATGCTCTCCCAATACATGCTTTACCTTCTCAGTAAAAAATGTTTAGACGGACTGCAGATGCCACACTTTCAGTAATTGTCGAAAAATCTGTGGAACTGTACACAGCATGTTAAATAGTAGCAGTGAAATGAACGAAATGAGAAAATCCAGGAGTAACTGGTTCGTATTCTACTGCTTTCTATTCTTCCTGAACTCTTTGATATTGCTGTTTAGAATTGTTTGAAGAACACTTCAGATTAGAAATGTAACGTGCCGTAGGGACTATGGGAAAACCGTTGCGGATTGCCATATCATTAAATACATTGCATAACAATTCTGATCGTACCACCACCCGAGCTGCTGCAGTACGCATTGTAAGTTCATATTCCAGAGGATTTACAGTGGGATGTGTTAGTGACGCAGATGCATTTAACAAGCAGGAAAATGTGTTAACTTTGCCATAAATTAAGTAATTATAGTTTTTATAATTGTTAAAGAAGGGGTACGTCTCAAAGTGCCGCAGGTCATTAGAGATTTAAGTTTGTAAGGTTTCAAATAATTGAACAGAGTTTTAGAGTGAGATTTCCAGATCACGTGCTAACATAAAAACTACGATGCTTTAGCATTGCTTTCTCTTGCTGATCAAATTCTGTCTGCAGAATGATGAGTATGACGAATTCTATCATGCTCATGCCTATATTGCTCGCAGAACATTAGCACGTGTACCTTTACTAGTGGGAAACAATGCATACCGAGTTGTTCTTCAACAGGTCAGCCATACCTCGACCTCTTGGTAATACCACTTACTATTATTTCAAGCATAATGAAAATTGTCACCAATGAAATTACTGAATTGGAAGCTTGAATTATATTGGTCATGTTACATCTTAATCTGTTGGTTTAAAGATATGTTGGCTGTTACCTTAGTTTGAATCCATTCCGAAGTAAAAGGATGTAGATCTGAAAAAAGAAATTTGTTCTTTTTCCTTCTCATAGAAATGTTGGATAAAATTAGCATAAATATGATCGACAAATTATTCCTTTTACTGGGTCAAATAGTTGAACACATTTTGGTTTATTATAAGTCATTCATTGTTGTTAACAAGTAAGAGTGAAGCCAGATGAACGGTCGACGTTCTCTCACTTCAAAATATTTGAAGGAAAAGGGATACAGTGAGTTAGTGAGAAAGCCTTCACAACCTAGCGAAAATTCTCCTGTGGAATGTCCAGGATTTCGAAAAGTGCACGATCTGGAGCCGCTCAGAGCCACCCCACGTCATAACATAGAAGTTTGTCTTTTATCTCAGGTATATGAAATGTTTCAGTAGGTAAAAACTTTGGGTAATAAATTGTGAGTAAAGATTGTTCCCCATTGTCAAGAAAATATTCAAAGTCACTTGCAAAACTTCTTATAAGGTATATGAAAAGAATGATTCGACTGTTGTAACGATGAAAGTAGGCGAATAGGTATTTGGTACGACGAACTGGAAACGTTATTCAGTATTCTTCCTAAAGTAATGGAGTTTTTAGTGAATTTCCGGATCTACTCGTTGCCCATTAATATTTAGTTTTTGTAGGTCTGTACCGATGAAGCTTATCTGAAACGACATGAGAAATATGAAAAACAAGAAAAGCTGGTCAAGCGCCGGGACCGCATACGACAACGTGAGGAACAATACCGGTTAGCTGCTCATCTGTTTTTATATATTTCGGAGGGCCTTTTTTATAATCCAGTTAGTTCTTGACATATATGATGATTTCAATAACATAGTTCATGCTTATCGTAAAGCTTTGTTACGTGGTCTCAAATGTTTAGATCTCAAGTACAGTTTCGACCAGATTCGTCATTTATTTCAGACTCCGTCTCATGAAAGTGGAAAAACCGAATGCTTCACCTGAGCCAAAAATAGAATCAATAGAAGTGGTGGAGAAAAAACCTCGCCTTCGAAAACATTGATTTCTGTTTTAAAAAGGAAATCAATTATTAATTTTTGATTGTTTACTAATCCTGCCGCAAATGAAGATTTGACATGCATAAATGTTTTCCTATTGTGTTTATATCATTTGCACATTTTAGGAAGAATTTTGCTCATTCCTTATTATAGGTTATACTGTTTTAATAATATCGCTTATACCGTTTTAAAAGAGGACTCATGGCTGAGTATTTGAATTCGATGGAAAATCTTTCATCCCTTCATCCTATAAACTCTTAGGTTAACAGTGAATGCAGTTAGCAGTGCTAAACGCTAAGGGGTTTATTTCAGTGGTTAAAGTATTAGTTCAAGCTGATGACTTTGTATGCTAGATTAGGCACAAATGTGGGTTTAGCACTTCGGGCCTGAAAAAAACGATAATCTGTGAAAATAAGATTTGAACATTCAATAGATGTTTCAATCTCACGTCGGAAGTTTCTCAAGTAGCAAATCCGCCTTCTATATAGCCAAGCTCACTTTCATTTTAGAGTTTTCTTAACAAAGCATAGATTTGGGATTTGTTCCCAATTCGATTGTTTACAATTACCAGTCCCTTTAGTTCAACTTTTTGTTGTTGGATCCTGACTAATTGTAAATTAATTCGCATCTGAACGGTTAATAGTTCTTTGTTTAGCTGATTTCCTTTGCACTGTTGACGAGATTGACAGCACTTTATTTAGCTGATCTCCTCTGCGACAAGTTCACTCCTTACTGTAAATTATGCGCCTTGTTATAAGTTCATGTTTACTACATGAGAGTCACAACCTTTGTCTTAGTTTTTCTGGACAGCAATGTGGTATTCACTCCTCCTCCACAACTGTGTCAAACTTTCTAATCTCGATAAAATAAAGATTGGTCTCAAAATCGTCTTCTCTGCAAAATATTTCCTATTGGGCTCTACAAACCACTCGAGTCAGATCCCGTTTCACGACACTTTGTCCCAGATATATGATATAATAAATTTTCTGTGATCCTAAGTAACATTTACTCGACTTTTTTGGAGATTTGATATGCAACTGTTTCGGCAGTTTTTTCTCATTTGTTTGTTAACAGTGCTATTGAAGCATCGATTGGTTTTTAAGAATGAAATGTTCATAAATATTAAAGCTTCATAAATATGAAATTAAAATTTCACATTTCAGAAGTGTAGCAGAGAGGAAACTTGCACAACGCTGAATGTACTGTGAAAAACAAAACACATCAGTTTTAATGTCATTCAATACAAATAATCCATAAACACGCCAGTTCATATTCAAAAACTGAACCACGTGTGATGAGTAATATGTAACACTGAATTTTAGGAACACTGAATACAAGGATTACCTGAACATGCTTATTCCAACGTTCTTTTTTTCAAAGGAAAGAACCTTACTGTGGTGAATGCTGAAATTTGAATTTAAGCAAGCAATAACGCTCACCTTTCTTTTCCTCTTTTCATATAAAATTTTCTCTTTTCAAACCAAAACAAATCCCAGAGATCTTCTGTTTTTCCTCATCATTCTTTCTTCATCATCAGAATTATTTGTGTTCTTCAAAGTTCTTCATTTCACTTTCTTCATTTATCATCACTTCACTCAAGCGTTTCTGGCTTGCAGCGAACTGCAACAAAGAATTTTTTGGAAAAAAAATGGTATTATCTTTCACAATGAGACAAGGAAAACAGCAGGAAAACAAAACGCACAAACCAAACAATAAAAGTAAATAAAAGAAAAAACAACTGCTACTTTATAAAAAAAAAAAAAAACATTTGCTTTTGCAGGAAAGGACTCTTTGTAATTAATCAATAATAGTCCCTGTCACGGTCGTAAGATCGAGAACGCCTCCGATGGCGGTCATCAAAGTAACGAGGGGATGGACTACGTCTATAGCGGTCCCGATATGGTGGCGAATAACGATCATAATCGTCGTAATCATATCCTCTGCAAAAAACCATGAAAATGGCTATGGAAACTAACAAGTTTTTTCCATACTGGTCACTTTCACTTCATCTTCAATCAAAAAACACAAATACCTGATGTTTCTCATACTTTAATTATTTGGAATCTATCAACAAACCTGCTGTAATATCTGTTTGGTGGGCTATCTCGATATCGTCTGTAACTACGATATGGAGAAGGACTCCGACGATACGATCGCGGTGGTCCGCGTCGACGAGAATCTACAGCTCCCATATATATGCCGGGTGTCGGTGTATGAGGTCGTTTCGTTATCGAATAATCAATTCGAATTTTGTGGCCGTCAATTTCTGTGCCTGCCACTCGCTCCTTCGCTTCTATGGCATCTTCGATTTTTTTAAAATATACAAAACCGAAACCGCGCGAACGTCCAGTTGGATGGTCAAACACCAATTGAACGTTATCCAAATCTCCATATTGCGAGAATAATTCCTTTAAAAAACGTTTGTATTAGTAAATAACGTTTGTAAAAAAACGTCTGTACTCTGTACTGTCCGACTTCCTGAAAATTTTTTCAAGTCGGACATTTCCAGAAAGCCTCTTCGATATTAGGACGCTGGCAATATGATACTGCAAATTTCCTTCAGTTCAATTTAATTTTAGTCTTAATTGCTTTAATGAAAGACCTAATGGCTTTAATGAGCTATCAGTACAATTCATTTGAAAATTAAAACAGTAATTAACGCCGCTTGCAAACGCATTCTACATCAAACGGTGGTTAAGAATATACCGCTGTTGGTGCGTTTCTCTTTGAGAAAACGAGAATGCTTGTTCTTTTTCAGCAGATGAGGTTGGGTGATGAAAACAATCTTTTGTTCCTTATAACGAATGAAAAATTTTCGAAAAACACATACTTTGAGGTCACGTTCTGTTGTATAAAGAGACAAGCCAAAAACGCCGAGGCAACGAGACGGTTCTGGCTCATCTCGTCGAGAAAATGTGTATCTACGATCATCATAACTACTGCGGCGATATCGTGGAGATCGCGAACGACGACTTGATCTAAATGTATTTGATGGTGGTAACTTAAATAATGGATGCTTTTTAACTCAGAAATCAGTTAGATAATTTAATTTCATATATATTCATACATATCTTTTTTCCCAAATACATATTCTTACTACCAACAACAAAAATAATCAACTATATGCGATTACCTCAAACGGCTTTTCGAACGACTACGAGAGCATGAACTCGATTGTCTGCGATCACTGCAAAATAGCCGAGCTGATATAAAAATGAAAGACAATTGAAGAAATTAGATTTAGGAAAAGAAACCAAATTAATTACACTTTGAGCATTTTAAATGACCATTTATAAAATACAATTAAACATGATTAAAGGACCGTGAACGAGATCTAGATGCCTCCGATGGAGATCTTGAACGCGAATCTTCATCACTTCTTTCAACAACATCACCACTTTTGCGTTCCTAAAATTTGCAACAGTGTAACTTTTTCCGAGAAAACAACATCACTGAGGTATCAGAAATGCACGTTTCCAGGTGAGGACCTACATATAAACTACACTACCGTACACTGCTGCCGTGCATTAACTCATGAAGTAAATTATTATAATCCTTCAACAATCTATATCCGCTGGCTGACTCATCGGTTGGTTTCAACCCTTCTTCTTTCTTTGGACACAGTCAGTTAGCATGCACTAGAACTTCCAGTAATTAATCCCTTATGATTCAGTATATTAGTCCTCCACATGTTAAATACTAAAGGAATACAGGATCATAGACGAATTTGTCTTGATACCTGTTAACTGTTACAGATTAAGTTGCATACCACCAGAATCTCAACAACGTATAAAGTAAAAGCCAAGAAGAAAGGTCCATACAAGAATGAATTTTACACTAAAATATAACTTACATCACTTGCTTTGTCGCCATTACTTTTGCTTTCCGAAGATTTACTACTTTCCTTCCACATATTATTTCTCCTAAAAAAGAGTACATCTCCTAAAAAACGTTAGATCAAAGTAACCGCAAGGAAACAAAAGAATCGGAAATAAGGCATCAACTGCCTACGAATAAGTACTCTTCTGCGATGAAACTAACTGCTATCAATAAACTAATAGTTTACAAAATTTTTTATTGAATCCAACGAAAAAAAAGAAAAAATGAAACGAGATGACTGACAATTAAGATTCATCAGTGAAAATCCGATTCACAACAAATTTGACCGACACACCTGTTCGATACACTTATATTACTTAAGATTTATTTTCCCAAGAAAAACGCAATTATACAGAAATGTTTGGTGATCACCATATTCCTTCTGTTATAGTGAGTAGAAGTCATATGATGATCACTAGATTGAGATAAAGTCATCATATGATGACTTTATCTCAAAAAGCGTCTTCCGGCAATAGATGAAATTTTAAGAGAAAATGTAAAAAAGCCATGCTATATTCGAGACTACTTTTTCATTTTCTTTTTCACTGCCAATTTCTTTAAAGCTTTCAAAGCTGAAAGCTTATCAAATCCGACTTCTAAATTTTTTTTCACATTCAGTTCTTCTTTGAGTTGCTTGTAATTGAAGTAATTATTTTTTGGTGGTCGCGCCCCTAGCTTCATGGCTAATCGAGCTCTAGCCTCACTGCGTTCCTTTGCATCATCACATTCGTCAGCTGCAAATCTCTCTACCTGGAAATCATCACGATTAGAAGTCAAAACGTATGAATTTTGACTCGAAAAACTTGTTAAAGCACAGAAATACCAAAAACTCAATAAAGCAAAGCACGATGTTTTCTTAAGTCCGAGAAAATATTATCACCAATTACAATATAGTAAAATACGTTTAAGAACCACTGACAATTTAATTAGCTGATGGACTATATTAAGTGAAACTACTGAAATTATTGGATGATCCAACCACCAAGAAGCTCTTCCAGTAAAACGATGAGCTATACTTAAGGGCTGAACTATTCTTTATGCAAATATTATCCGATATTTGAACTTACATCGAAGGTTACTTTCTTCAAGAACACAGCATTTGACAACTCCTTTCCATTCCTCAACTTTGTTCTCAGCATCGTTTTCCGGATCGACTTCTGTTCTTTTTTACGTTGTCCTAATAATCCAGCTAACGTGCATGATACTATCTGAACAATTTGCAGTTTCTAATTTCTTGAAAATTTGATCGCCTAATCTGCTCTTTGCTATATTAGTTATTCAACTGCCATTACACTAGATCGCAACCGTGTAAAATGAGGTAACATTTAAATGTTACTGACTCGAAAGTTTCGTATGGAAAGAGAAATCTCCTAGAAGTTCTACGAAAAATTCAAAAAACTTCACAGTACGCATTCAAGGACATCTCCTCATTACATTTCTAAAAAACCCAATTTTTGGAAAATGAATTTTTAGATAAATATGACTACGAATAAATACCTGCATCCCTTGACTGATATCTTTTTCCAGAAATTTAGTTGCACAGAATGCATCTGATTCCCTTGCCAGCGAATCCATCATCTCATCCAAGGTCCTTGACTTTCCTCCGAGTACATCCTTTTGACCATCGATGCTCCAGTCGTCCATCTAAATACCGCCTCAATTATTTCCCCATTCAAACTTCAGATAATCTCATCCATCTTTAGCAACTTGAACTTTTACTTGTCGCCACATGTATGAGTTTCCTCGGTTAATTGGAACGACAGTGAGGTTCACTAGTAGTACAATTCCACATCACTTCACTTCCTACTTTTCATATCATGAAATCTTACTCATTTCCGTATGTCATGTCTGCTTTCCCTGCAGCATGGCTATTTCGATGGATGCAGAATGCCTATCAACATGAAGCCAAAAATAACTGGATACAAAAATACCTTTGTTTAACTTATCAAACAACACACGCTACCTCAACTAACATCTTGGTAATTGATGGGTTGACGGGCAATCCCTCTTGACATCTTATTTATAATTATTTAAAACGATTTATCCTTTTATTGCTGCTTTTCTGAGATTATGCTTCATTTCAATACCCAATCCATTCTGTTCTGAATAATTCTTTCTATTCTTCTCCATGAGATTATTTCTGAATCAACAAGAAGAATTCGCCAAATGGTCTTGTTCGACTTGACTGTAAAGCTCGTGCGACGTCATTCAGCTGCATCTTGTTTGAAATTTTCGGTAAATGTTTCCGACAACAGAGTACATTTGGAAGACCATTTGTGCAAAGCTTCATGACTTTGTCATAGACAGCTATTCTCGATTCCTAAGAGAACTATTTGTCAAGAAGGTGTTATGACTCAAAACCAAGTTGTATGAAATCACTGATGTGATATGCCGGTTGACTTATATCCCAACATGCTCATTTTCTCGCAACATCTTACCTACTCCGCACACCTATGCATCCACCCTTGAGATCCTTGTATTTATGATGAGGCGTTGGAGTTGCACAACGATCCCGTAGCATCGTCCCATACCATGCACAGCTTATAGAATAAAGCCATCGATTCATTGGGACAGCGGATCGTGCGTGCTCTTTATTGGAACGGTTTCCGGGTGTCGGTTGGCAGTGCTGGTAGTCGGTGAGCGCGGGTGGTAGTGGAGGTTGTTTGAGGCGGGACGTCCTTTAACGTATACGACTCGAGACACTGGGCTTACGTGGAACGGTAACCAGACGCATACAAATTGGAGTAAATATCTGGCATACCGAATGTGGATGAATGCTCGATATTTCGTTTGGATTACTCATTTTGTTGGTTGCAGTTAATACTATCATTTTTATCATTATAACATGATGTATGATTCACAAATCATTGATTTCATAATATGGAGCTTATCAATTCTCATCGAGTATTACACGTGAAGTACTATTGTTAAAAGATTGTTAGCATGATTCGCTGACGTCATTATATGCAACAAAGTCGATGGGTTACTAGAAGAAACAAGAAGTTGAAAATGTTGAATGAGGTACTTGAAGTGTAATCAAGAAATCAGGTTACTGGAAAACGAACTGCGATGAACTTTGTGCAGATGATTATGCTTCCATAGTAGTGATCGTAGCCGTGTAATTCTTGAGGACTGTGTTTAGATTTTGAAATAGTTAGTTTGATGCCATTTCTGTATTGAAATATGTTGTTAGGTATACAACATATTTTAAGATGCAGTTCTGGTACCTGAATACTTTTTTTCGCAGTATTTAGAACTCTTAAATTGTGTGGCAAAACGGTTTCTTCCACTGCCACAAAATCGTATGAGAATGGTGCAAATCTTGTTAGTGTTACATGGAATTGATAGCAGTGGATACTAATGTATGTTTGCACTTAGCAAAATTGTTACTTGGTGGGATAAAGTTTGGATCGTTGCATTATAATAGTAATGCTGCACTCATTTGTTAGTGATCCATTTCTTTAATTCCAAAAATTTGATAGCTTCAACAGTATGATGGCTTTTTGTACACAAGAACGCATCACGAAGGTCAAGTGTGTCCGAAGATGTGGCTAAGACTTGTGACTTTTTACGTCGGCATAGATGTTGGATTTGTGCCTGTATCACATGATTTGGGCATTTCATAGCTATTCTTTCAATGAAAGGTGAAGCTGTTGTGGGTCACTTAGGGGTATTTCCCCTTCATACATTATGTTTCATGTTTTAATTTTTTTTTTTACCGAAATGACTTGCATCTGACAGTGGTATAAGGAAACAAGGCGGTTGAACTGATTGTGGTATGGGTAATTCTGCTATATTCCTTTTTTATGTTTTATATTGCTGACGTAAAATCACATTTTTCTACAGATTAGCATTATCGAACGAACGGATTAGTTAGTTGAACTTTTGGTTGTCTTCCACGACTGGGTGTCTTTTCATGGCATAGTTTTTGATAGGTTTTATGGCCTTCAGTTTATCCTTTTTATTATGTGGATGGCTGATAGGTGTCAGCCATCCACATAATAGAGATAGGTGTCATTCAGGAAATGGTTTGTGAGTTCTGTTCTCATCCCTGAGCAGTGGAACAAGTTTTACAAAAATGTAAATGCTGTGTACATGAATCGTCGTGTTCCTGTTTGAAGCGATGTACTGATAAAGTATGTTGTCTCTGCATCATGTTATTGACTGTTCCATTGCTCCATATTTAGACTTCAGCTGAATTCACCTGAATTCACGCGAACCGTCTACAGAAATCAGATTTCATCAAAGCATCCTAACTATGTAAGAGAATTAATGTGCGGGATGTTGAAGAAACGAAATTGACATACTTTATTGCTGGCTGCTATCTTCAAAACTGCTTAAACAGATACCGGGAGGTAGGCAGTTGCAGCGGTGTTTTGTATAAAGTGAAGGGAATGTACGACGTGTTATATGTTACGTATTTTGACGTAACTAGTCTTTGGAGGATTCGGACTGTTCCTGCTAAGCAGGTCCAGGCTTCTGGATAGGACCAGTTACTCGTAGCATTGGAAATGTAAAGAAGTGTGCCACATCAGGAAATTAGATTACACTGTTTGGTCTCTAGTAGACTCAACGAATATTGTTTCTAAAAAAAGCATACTTTTGAAGGTCTGCGAACTAAAATTTGAACAGATGGTTGTGGGTACTTCAGTTCTTTCTTGGCGATTGCTTTGTGTTGGGATGTATTATTCTGGTTTTATTTTTTCTGGCAGTTTGTTATTTCGATCCATAAAGGAATCTGAGTAAAGGGGAAATGGTTGTGTTATGCTTAAATTTCAAGTGGGTGATTAAATGAAGTTTGAATCTTTATTTTGAATGATATATAATTCTGAGGCACGTTGTTTTGCGGCGAATAATAAAACTTTCCAGCTGCGTTTCCTGTCAATAAAAACGGCATTTTTTCTAGGTGTTTTAAGTTGTAATCACGAGGAACAGCATTTGTTGTTGACAGTTATGGCGAAAAATGCTGAAGAAGCTGCGCTTGAATACAGGTTGTTTGTCTTCACCAAAATTCATTTAGGGCAAATTGTATTTTAACAGATTTTGATAATATTGTTTGAGATAACAAACTGCTTTGCATATTTCATTGCATTTTTCACTGCATTTATTTAGAGACATTTTGAATCTTTCGTCACTGCCGAAAATGGATATATTGAGGAAGTCTTTGCTTGTCGAGGTTAAGAAAATCAGATTTGTTTGTTTTGCACTTATCCTCGACCTATATTTTTTATAGACAAGCACTGGATGATTTGAAAGACAATAACAAAATGCAGATTAATTTGATGACTATCCTTGCCGATGATTACAATTCATTTTCCAAGGAAATTGTTGCTGTTATTGCTCAACAGATTATGAAAGTAAGTAATTTCATTTGGTTCAACAGTACAGATGTCTGAGTTACATCAGTCGAGGCGGCACATAAACTATAGCTTAATTATGTGTTATGGCCAAATATTAATATAATTTTTTCCTACGATTATTGGTGTTTTATTGTTAGGTTAATAACTCGTAAATTCATAAGAAGCGTAAGAAATGATTGGTGTTGGAATTAGCGCCATAATTTGATTTAAGTAAAGCATTTCACTCTGACCTGTAAAGTAGCATACAACACTCTGATGCAATAAAAGGAGATTGACAATTCTTAACATGGTTAGCACTAACCATGTAATTCTAGTTACACTAACCATGTAACCATGTAATTCTAGGTTATACCACCTCAGAAATTGGCTGTGATGTATGTTATGGATTCAATATTGAAAAATGTAACTGGTGCTGGTAACTACAAAGAGCACATTGAAAAAATTGTTTACAAAGTCTTTCTGCATGTTTTTGAAACGGCTAGTTTTTTTTTTTCTTGTCTTCGTAGCATGTGTTAAAATGTGCTTGTTTTAATAGACCACTTTCTGCATGAAAAAAAAAAGGTGGTAGAGTGATCCTTTGTTTTTAGGGTGATGAAAGGACACGTTTGGCACTGCATAAACTCAGGCAAACTTGGACAGGAATATTTCAACGTTCAACGTTGTATAAAATAGATTTGGCTGTAAATGCAATTGATCCAGCTTGGCCGATCGTTACTCCTCAACCAGTTAACACTCCGGTACCTGGATCTAGGCCACAACCTGTTGTAATGGCGTCTCACCAACCTCGAGCAGCAGCAAAAGTTCATGTCAATCCACACTTTTTGCAGAAAAATTCTGTTTCATCTACATCTACTACTACCACTACTATTACTACTACTACTACTACTACTACTGCTACTACTACCAGTGCTACTGTTGACAACAAATTGGTACATGATTTAATAATAATACATTGTTTACTATTGCAACGAAATGATTTTGTGTGTTGTCCATATTACAATTATATCATTTCCAAACTTCTGTGGAAATCAATTTCATTACTTAAAAATAAATATTGTAATGGGTGTCTCATACATCTCAGTTAATGCTTTTTCCCATTCTCCCCAAGAGAAATTACTATGTGTTATTTATAGCTAGCATCAGTCGTCATCTTTTTGCGAAGAGTCTGTTTCTTCTGGTTTGAAAAAAAAAATTGGCATATCTTCTTTTAGCCGTTGGCTTGACGGTACTAGTTTTATCGCGCAAAATCGTTGATTTAATTTGATAGTGGATTTGATGGTGTTTTGTCGCGCTTGTTCTTCACCTCTGCACTTATGTCGTCCAGCTTTTCTGGATAACTGTCTTTTCTAGGAGAAGCTCCCCAGAAAAGTTAGTTGTTCCGAAAGTGCATTTTTAAGAAAGTATGAGTAGGTGTGTCGTCGATGGAAATGAATTATAAGTGCACACATCCAATCAGTATTCGGTGGCAAGAAGATCGAGGAGTGCAACAGCAAGTCAAAGGTAGTTTTTTTTTTATTTTGTTGTCTTCCTAATGATTTTATTTCAGCAAATGAATTGTGAGAAGAAAAAGATAGGTTTGGATCCGAGATTGATGAAACATTCTGATGGAACGACAGCTACCAGACCAATATCATTGATTGCATCTCATCCGACAAATGTCATCGTCAAGCAGGAGCCTATGTAAATTTTCTTTAGTGGTTTTAAAGTCCATGTTAATATCGTCTCACCAGTTCCAGAATGCATGTCTCAAAATGACGCTTTTGAAACATGCATTCCACAAGATATCCTTTTTATCTCTCCATGATCGTATTAGGTCTGTCAGCGGATCTTCCGCAGAAGTAACCATAGGAGAATCATTGGGTAATTTTTCCATGAGATTGATAAGAATATTACGCAACTCTGTGCTTCGTTCATGCAGTAAAATATGATAATCTATTGGATCATACACCAATGCTTCGATCGGATATTTAGGACTAGATCAGGAAAGTTCTATATGCACTGGGATTTTGGTAGATATATGATACGATTACGTGGAATTTACAGCTGTTTTTATTCTTGAAAGCATAGAATTATCAATGTTACAATATCCATATAACTGATTTAACTATCTATTAATCTCTTCAAAACTTCTCTACTTTTCCAACTCTTTTCTGTACATCAGGTTTCCAATAATAAGATCTTATAGTGCTGTTTTTGTGTATTGCAGCGACAGCAGTGATGTTGATGAAAGATTAAATGCACAACATACTGGGAACCTATTGGATAGTACAGGTGTTCGGAGTTTTGTACACAGGTGATTTTCACTTTATTGCATGAGAAAAACTGACTAACTACACAGAAGTATGTCGCTATCCCAATCTGCAAATATTATAATACATTTAGCTGTGTTGCTGACTATTGGTCTCTTTACAATCTGAAAAAGAATAAAATAAAAAGAAGACAAACAAAAGAGAAAAATGAAGGCGGAAAATAAAGTTGGTCTGAAAAGTTGAAAATTGTTAGCAGATTGTTTGTTGTTAGTTCTCCTCTAACGTACATGGAATTAGTCAGACCTTCAGAAAGTGAAATGGAAGCTATCGGATATAACACGGTGGACTCTCTAATATAAAACTCTTGTTTGCGGCTATTTTGTATCATTCAGAAAATATCTAAAATTTTCTTTGAGCATTGTAACTTATATTCAAACCCAAATTTTTTGGAGTTTTGTGTTTTTACGCTTTGTTATCTTCACTTTTATGTATAAAAGACATTACTTTCTGGTCTTATCATAGTTAGTTATAGCAATATTTTTATCGTTTTTTAAATTTAGAAGGGTGAAATCAGTCGATTGAAGTTTTATTACCGTCCTTGATTGGCTTTGAATCCTATAAAATTTGGCTTGTCCACCCCAATTTTCCCCAAATAACTGTATTTTCGTGATTTTTCAGAAAAGAACAAGAATTCGGTAGACGTTCACCAAACGATATAAAACGTAAGTCTCCACCATGTGTCTCTGATATGGAAACTATGGAGAAGAAACCTCGAATACGTACTCCACCTCAAGAAAGAGATCGTCGTACGAATTCACCTTCAACATCTTCCGCCATAATACGCCCAACAAATGATCTCGGTTCTCATGCTTTCATTACCACGGCACGACGCGCACAAATGCCCTCCAGTACAAACATGTTAACAGCACCGCCTACTCAAGTTATGGTACCAGTCTCCGGACCAGTAATTTTGCCTGCAATTCCATCTACCTCTGGCCCACTACCATTTCTACCACCTATAATGCCAGCGGTACCTATACCAATGTCAGTTCCCAATATGGCTTCAATTCTAGCAGGTTCCCCTGTCATTTCTGCCTCCACAAATCCTCAAGATTTAACACGAACCGATTCAAACCGTGTACCACCAATCATAAATAACGAAACTCCAAAGCTGGAAGGTATTCCGGCAAATAACAGAATATTTGTGGATGGTCGTGCTTACGAAGTTTCATATATTAATGACGTTCCAGTTATTGAAAGGAATGGTCTACCGCATAGGTTTGTGTTTCCACCACTTTTCTAAGGTTAAATTTAAGTTGGAACATTTTGATTCGAGATGTGATGTGGCGCTTTTAATTTAGGATCTATTTTACGGGTGTGCCACGAAATGTAATCATTGATGGTGTCGCTTATCAACTAGCATTTGGAGAAGAGAAAAGAGTGGTAATTGACGGCGAAGAACACGTTTTAAGGTAAATGTGCGGATAATTTTGTTATCATAATAGGTTAAAACTGCGTTTTGTCTGGTAGAGTTATTTTAATTATCCTATATCACTGCAGTTGAATGGATATCGTCTTTCCAGTTGTCGTTAAAAAATCGTGTGCATATTATTCTGTTATCTGCAGTTTACAAAGCGCTTGAATTTCCGAAATGTTTTCAAAGAAGAAGTCTTCTGATTCTCACATATGTTATAGATTTGGTGCTCCATCACGTGAATTGTATATGGGAACTTATCCATTCAAAGGTGCATTTGGTGGTCCACCGATCTTTGCTACGATTAACGGAGTACGCCATGAAATAAGGTATATAATGTAATTATTCCTTAAAATTGGATTTTCAAATAAAAGTTCTATGTTTGTTGTTTATTGATTCAATGGCATGTTATTGCAGATTGGGTGGGCCTCCACCAGAAGTTAAAATTGAACCTGATCCATGTTATGAGCTACTGCGATATATGCCTCGTACAGGAGTTGAAACGTCGAACAAAACTGCAGGTTTTCAGTGCTTTCCATTTTATTTACATCTTTTTGGTTTGAGGAGGAAAAAATTGACATAATTGACCCATGCTCCGGTTCCCTAATTTTTGGGATAAGTATAAGAGCTCTTTCACTTGCTTTGATAATTCTTAGCTTTGATTTTTTTTAGCCTCAAGTGGAACCGAACCCCAAGCATCAGTTGATGTTAAAGGTTTGCTTGCCAAACTGCAGCGTACCGGAATACTTTCTGCTTTGAATGTGAATAACAGAAGAGATGAAACAGGAGGGGATTCGCCTAATCGATCTGTTACACCTCCTATTCCTTCTGAACATCGTGGTGAGGTAACCGAAAGACTGCCGAAACCGCCAACTGATCTTAAATCTTTCTCGATGCGTGCTCTCAGAATGTTGGTTTGCTAACTGTCTGTTAATTTTTGTTAAATTTGAATGACTATGAATTATTTTTTTTAATAAGATTAAAAAACAAATTACTGTAAATTGTCTTTGAGCACTTTGTTTCAGACGATATACGTCTGTTGTGGAAAGCCTTCATCAGAAAAGACGTCTTTGTCCTAATTGCGGTTTGCGCTTTAGTGAACTTAAGGGTGAAAGGTACCAGCAGCATCTTGACTGGCATTTTCGTGAAAATCTAAAGTCAAATGAAAGTTCACGTTGTCGTGATTGGTACTTGCCAGTTGATGTAAGTTTTTTGCAGTTGCTTGTAGGTTTCATCTAATCTATGGCTTTCGATCGCACTTTTGTTCATTTTCATTTTATAAGTGACTTTATGCGATATCATTTAACGTATGGAACTGCATACGCGATTCTGTAGTTTTTTTTTTTTTTTTTTTTTTTTTGCCGATAACAACAGGTAGGGTATTCAGAGAAATGAAAGTGATGTCTGTTTTGTGTCCTTTTTTAGGAATGGTATGAATTTAGTGAACAAGAGGAACTATCAGCATCGACATCAGCAACTCGTCTTGCTGGTAAACAAACCACTTTTCTTGTAATAAAATTTCTTACAATTTTTCCATTACAATTTTTAGGATGAGAAATATATTTTATTAGTAATTATTAACTGTCCTAGTAGAAAATTTTAATCAAATCCTTCTCAATAATTTTTTTTACAGGTGCTGGGTCTAATGATGCAGCAAAGGATGCAAATAGAGGGACGTATAGCATACCATCTGACTCAGTTCCATCTAAGGTAGTTATTTTGGTTGGTTTTGAGATTTGTCCAATTTTCTTTTATTCAGTTTTGAACAGAACTGTAAAAGTTTACAATAAATTTTGGTCGGATTGGAATTTTCAGGAATGTGGTGTATGTAAAGAGAAATTCGAAGAATATTGGGATGAAGATGATGATATATGGAAACTTCGGGACTGTATGCTTGGCCAGGATGGCAGAGTAAGATTCACCTGTTATTACTGAAAATTAATTTTTTGAATCTTGTAGATGATTCTCCTCTCATTTCATTTGTCAGTAAAAGGATTGCAATCAATTATTTGTATCGTCTTTCTTGCAGATATTCCACCCGGGTTGTATATTGGATGCATCAGTCATCCGAATACCAGAAGATGATAGCCCGAGTGAAGAAGAGCAAAATGATAAGTTGTCATTCCTAAAATCTTTGAAATTAAAAAAAGATTTTTCTTCTCTGAATAGTTGATCAGCACTTACACATATATGTACAGAACGTAACACAGTCATACATGCATTTGTGACATGCAATACAATAATTTTTTCGAAGCTTTCTTCCAGGTTTGAAGATTTGGAGCATTTGCTATTTCATTATTTTTAATGGTCATCGAGGAAAAATAAAATTTCTTTGATTGTGTCGTTGTTGCATCGTATTATTTTTTGGCTTATATTAATTGTTTTGTTTCTGAAAGTGTTCTGGTCAATTCTTTAGTTTTTCTTTCGCTTTATTGAATGTTGTTTGCAGTTTTTCTTTTTTTTTTTTTTCAAAAATAAAATTTTAATGAAAGGAGGCCAGTATTATGTTATGCAGGGAAAGTTATGAATTGATTCTAATTCAATAAAGTTACTTATGGAGTTGTATTGCAAGATGCTCGTGATGCTAATGAAGGAGGGTCGGGGTCTTCACATATGATGTCTTACAAAGTCTCATGGTTTAACGCCTTCGATTAAGGCTTCTATTAAGTAATAAATGTTTAAGTGGGTTCTGGGAGAAAAAGAAAAGGGAAACAATAGAAGATTCAGGAAAAGACAGAAAATCCATAGGGACAAGGAGGTTATAAATGCTGACCCTCACGACTCTCCTTTCGTACTACGATAAAGAGAAATTACCAACGTAAGCCGCTCTCTGTCAAGCCAACTAAACTAATGTCGAATTCAACTTTTATACAAAAGGGAAGTCTTTAAAGAATTCTCCCCCCAAGAAATACAGTGTCGATGTAGCACACTAGTATGGAAAACTGTGATGTTTCTGTTAGTTAACTCTATTTTGTGAGACAGTGAGGATGAAGTGTCTGTTCTCTGCTTCTAATACAAGTAATTTAACTTCTGTGAGATGTTGAGAACACAAGTAATTTAACTTCTATTATTAATTAACCAGGTAAGGATGTTTTTATACTTGATTTTAACCAGAAAAAATTTTAACCAGAAAATTTTGTCCAAAACAAACCAATGCATCAGTACACTGAACTCACTACTTCAAATAAATTGGAATTCTGAATATTTTACTTATCAAATGGGGAATTGAAACTAAATAGGAAGGAAAGGTAGTTTGTATCAGTACTTTCATTTGACTTAACGGGAAAAGTTTCTTTTTCACTTAGGGTTTTTATTATTATGATTTTCGTGATTCTGTCGGATTGTAAATTGAAAATTTGCTACATTCAGAGTGCTTTACTGGCTAAAGGATGAGTTGTTTATCCATTGTTGTTGACTGTGATGCCCGTCATTGGGGTGAATTGGCTGAGAAGGAAAACAATGAGAATGTGATTTGTATGTTGATTCATTCCATTACATCATATACTACAGCGCATATGTCACTTTCTGCAATGAATGGTATAGTCGTCATTGGTGTCGATGGGACGCTTTCGGAACCGACCATCTACACTACAAGTGCGTCATCAGATGTTAGTTTTCAAAGAATTTCATTCAGATCTAAATTAGTAACTGAATGAAAGCCAGTAGATAACTACTCCGACGTTAATTGCTTGAATTGAATGGTGGATTAGTGATTCTCTTTAATTTATGATACCAATTATTGCTGAGTATTTTAAAAATGTATCACTAGTAGCAGTACTGTAAACCATCGTACAACTGTGCTCCAGAGAGTTTCATGAGATAGTCCTTGATCGTTGCAGTTAAAAAAAGTAAACTTTTGTAAAGTCTTGGTGATGAGTACAATATTGTACATGAGAATAAAGAAGAAGCTTGATGACAGTTGGTGTGTAAAAAATTGGTACCTTCTTATAAAAAAAACACACACTCAGAATTCAATAAAAAATGTTATACATTTTATTTAGATAGATATGAGTTCAGCAATAAAAACATCAATACAAAATGCACTTAAAAAATCGGCTTCCTCGACAAATACAACAGACTCAGCCCTTTTTGCACCTGCTATTGCTACTGCCATTTGTCGTATGTTTAACTTGTTTGCTGGGGGAGCTAATGAGATTTTCATTCCCAAAAATTTGCTTTCTGTTCCATGAATTCAAGTGATTTCATTGACTTTATTGCCTCTCTATATTTATTGATGCCTTCTAACTAGCTGTTACTTTTGAGAGTTTCATAATACAATTACTTTAATTTCTGAAAAGATGATTTATTTGGAACTACTTCAGGTATACACTCATCCATAAATTTGAATGATACTATCACTCTATCTGGTTTAATGCACCCACGTGTTATTAAGCACTATGTTGAGTCCTGTATTTTTAGTTTTTTAGTAAAAATAACAAAGTCATTGTAATTTATTTGTTATTTACTTGCGGGAAAACAAGTTCTGGTGTTTATTTCAACAAGTATTTTAAATAATATTTCTTCAGATATTTTTCGTTTCAAGAATGAAGTTGACAAAGGAGATGGGCGCATTCTTGTTATCAACATTGGTAGTGATCTTCTTGGAGAGCATAATATTTTAATGAATATCTTCTTCGCCGCTCATAAGCATAGTATTCTCATTGATGTGGCCAATATCGGTCAGTTCTAATCTATTAAGGTTGGGACTATTAAGATGGAGTAAATGTGCATTGCCATACTATGTAATTTGACGAATCCTGCTTGTTATTTTGTTTTTGGGGACTTCACAACCTGTTTAATGGGCTACTGGAAATGTTGAACATTACTGACAATGTGAGAATATTGAAGAATACTGGTTATATGAAATTTCGGAGACATCTATTATATAATAAGTTCGAGCTTTTCTGTACTCTACTTATTGGATTATCGCCATTTACTTTCAAAAATCTTGGTTACGTGATTCTCTTTTCTTGAGATGATTTTTTAAACGAATAGGAGTGCTTTTAAACTGAATATTAAAAGTGCTTTTGCATAGAAGTTTTATAAATTTTATATTTTTAAACCAATAAATCAGTAAATTCCCCATATTTTATTTCGTCATAAATTGAGAATAGCAGACTTTTATCTAAAATCTTGAAATGTCTTGGAGAGAGAAAGCATTCATTCTATAATTTAGGTGAAACATCGCCAATTTTGCAACAGGCAAGCGATATTACTGGTGGTACGTACTTCAATGTTAAAAAACCGAAGCAATTGTTGAAATACACAATGGTTAGTATCTTAAGTGGTCTCGATCATAGGAACATTCAGTGATTAGATAACTCGAATATATTAATCTGGGATTGCCAAAAAACTAATCTAGATATGACTGCGTTTAAACTTTATTTATAAATATCTAAGTATTGCAAAAAAGCTTATAGTGTTTTACACTTGGAAGGGCATCGCTGCGTTCTGCATTCCCATCACCTTCATCATCAACTTCAATAGATTATCGAGCTAGCTGCCATTGCCACGGTGCTCCAGTAAGTGTTGGATGGGTATGCTCCGTATGTCTTTCGGTTCAATGTCACTTTAGTCCAATATGCCCTGCATGCAAGTTAGTTCATGTTATAGTTTGATTTATTTTTTAAATTCTAAACGAAATGAGCATTTGAAGGAATCAATACATATATGGAACTCACTATTTTGTGCAAAGCATCAAAAGTAGAATTGCTAATTTTACGAGTACGAAATAACCAAGCATTAATTAAATACATGGCATCTCAGCATGTTTTGAATACAATGCGTTAAAAGTAGCATATTCATATTTTGCTATCCAAATAATAGGAAGGTTATTTTAATTTCTGAAGAAAACAGAACTTTGGAAATTTTTCTAATAACCCTCAATATTTACATAAATTTGATCTTGAGATTTACAGCACTGTATTCAAAATTTCGATCTTGGCAAGGCGAGGACGGAAGAAACGTCGAGGGGGAAATTGAAAACAAATATAAGATTATGATCTCTTACTATCATAAATTGAATTGTAATCCAAAACAGAATGTTTTCCGAATAAATAATAAACTAGCAGTGCATTGATAATGTAAATGCACACACAAACTACGCAAATGCTGCGCAGGTAAACGAGAACAAAAAGAAGATATATTGACAGAAGGTTCATGAAAACCGACAAAATCTGTGACAATTTCTTTGCCCAGGACCTCTGGATAAATTGTAGTAGGAGCATGGAGGTATAAGAAAGGCAACCGTACATGGGATTTTTCTGAAATAATTCTAGTTAATCATATATACAAATGCTCTTCAGATGAAATGTAACACAATTGGGGACTTTTTGATTTGGGTTTTATCATAAGATAAACTGAAAATAGACATTTACATGTCCCCACCATGTATACCATCACGTATTCTGATGCACTACTTTATCAGTATTTAGAATTTATCTTGTTCATATTAACTTTTTCCATTTTATCAGAGTGGAAATTAGTGGGCTAAATTTTGTGTTATATTCCTTATATAATCTTCTAACATTGGTGTCTTTTATCTTTTCCTACTGTCGTATATTTATTTGACTTACCTGCGTTAATATATGGTCAGCTCCAAGAATAGATGATGCAACTCCGAGACCATTGGCAAATGCTGATTGGAAAGCTTTCGAGCAGCTAACATAATAAGCTATATCACACAATGGCCGATAGCTGCTGTCATTATCTAAATTATGCTCTACGTACAGAGCGTAGAGCGACACAGCTAAACCTATAAATGATATGGCAACGCAAGTATAATTCGGAGATGGCGAATGTGACCTGATTGCCATATGATCTGCAAGTGGTTCAAAGTGATGACTGGTTGGCACTTAAAGCGATGAAGAGATTACATACTCTTACATTATTGGAATTTATCGGCATTTGGGATGGACCGGTATAATCTGATTAGATATAATCGGTACAGCTATCTATTACACATTCAACGAAGCGCTAACAATTGGAGCTGGTGCATATGATAAGAAACAAATATGTGGGATTATTGAGGCGAATAGGAATTTCGTGCCTTTAAACTTGTTAGGTGGATACCTCGACTTTAACTTATTGAGTTGAAATTAGCTCACTAGACAATTCTGCAAAAAGTTAATAAATGCGACTGGTCACCGAGTAATGGAACAGATCCCTCTTGATTAAAATTTTGACAGGTGGTCAGGAGATTATTAGTTGTCGTTTATTTTCACTTGCAGATAAGTTACTTCCATGGGTTGGTCAGTTCTATTTCAACGTCTTACTGTTACCACTGGTATTGTTGTAATTTTCGGTGGCGTTGCTTTAGGTAAGTCTTCAGCTCATCGTGCATTTGCCAAAAGTAGCTCTAACTCACTTTAAAGCTACAGTCTGAACTACCTATTCGTGAAATTCGATTTATGTCAAACTACTGAGAAGCTAGGGATTACAATTTTCTTTTTTCAAATTGAAGCTCGTTTTTTATAATTAAATCCAGCAATCCATTTTCTCCATTTCGAATTGAACAAAGGGAATCCGGGGTATAAAGGAAGAGGTATCCCATTTGAGCTTTCCTCTTATGTTAGTTTCCATTTTGTAGTGAACATTGATTTTTACAAAATGTTATAACTGGATATTAGTTAACGGTTTACAACCCTACAGCGAAAATTTGTGGATACTAATGTCTCTTTGTAGGTTTTGGTTCTTCAGGTGATGTGATTATCAGGAGAGGAATTATTAAAAACGTAGATTCTATGTCATTAACAAATCAAATATATTGAACTAACTTTCTTTAACTTTCGAGTCTCTTTCTAGGAGCATATAAACTACGCCAGTCAAGTGATTCGTTACGTGGACGTGGAGTCTATTGGAGGAATCAGGAAATGGATGATTTTGTACGCTGTAAGGAGGAAAATTTGAAACGAACAACTCCATAATTATATAAGCACTAATTTTGCTGTTTAATATATTTTTTTTTGGTTTATGTATAACAAATAAACGGTCTTTTTTCATTCAAAAAAGGTTTATCTTCAGTAAAATTTTCGTTCTATTTAGGACAAAAATGGAGAAAACATGTTCTATTCTATAATCAATGTTTACAATCAATTAAAACGGAAGTGACAAGTTCTGGTAGTGCGTTAGAGGCACTATGCACATAAGCTAGATATGAAATTCATAAATTCTGCAAAATGTCAAGAATCTCATTTCCAGTTTCAAATTTATATTTTAGCAGGGCAGGGATACGTCACTTTCAGCTTTGTGATAGGTCGATGAACAGTGTTGATTGGCTGAGCATTTTGCAGCGGTTATAGCAGATAAGTCGGATTAACGAAATAAGTCATACTAATTATAGGCTAAGGAGTTCTAACTAATATGGGTTTAGATGTCTTTATTTTTGAAATGGTAAGGTTGTGAATAAAAGCTGTATCCATTCCATTCATGTGTATTGTCCTGTCTTCCATATGCATTCTGATCGGAAATTCTCATTTCACAAAGTTATTTATGCTTTATAAGAATTACCACACATGCATTATTTACTATATGACTTTCGGTCATATACTAAAGGTTTTGTTTGACAGCTGTAAACACGTAATGTTGTAAATAATTGGGGGAGCGAAATGGCCTTACAATACTTATGCTTATGCATGCACAAGGACATGTTAAGCACATACAAAGGTTCATGCAAGGAACTAACCCAATACAAGAAAAAAAGCACATAACTCCTTCCAATAATAATTTTGCTACTCATCTACTATTCCACTTTCACATGGGCAGTTAGGGTTTCAGATTTCATGCTTTCTTTCTTTTTCAATCAATGTGCTTATTTCTTTTTTTTTTTTTTGTATATTAGACCTTCCCTCAACAGTGGTTCTTTTTAAATTTCAGTGCCACCGCTATGAGAATAAAAATGAACTAATTGTTTTGCCTAAGGTTTATATGAAACATCTAGCTGGCATTAAATAAAATTCCATAACAGTTTTGGGTCAGCTGTTTTTAATAAGTGCTGGAGTATTACATTTTGAAATAGTACATCTGAATTGGCATTTGAAGTTAAAGCTCTACTGAAGAATTCAAATTTGTAATAAGTGGTCAAAATTTTTACGAACTGGGATGGAATGCTTGGGAAAATCCGAAGTTATGAGTGTCATTTGAATTTTTCAGGCTTAATGTTCGTTTCTCTGTTTTTATTTTTATTTTTTCCATCGATCAGAAATCGTTTCATCCTATTTATTGCTTATTTCACCATATTTTCTTATACAGTAGGCGAAGTGAAATGTACTAATTTAAGGAGTTTGAGGGATTGATCTGAAATATACGCCAACAACCAACTGTAGGAGGCCAATGACAGTCGTTTATCGATTAAATCAAAAATTAAATACATCAAACGTATTAGTGGCTAAAATAAGTTTTTTAGATAACTGCAAAGAAAATTTAATATCTTCGAGTCTTCATACTGGAGCATGATATCTATTCATTTAAAAATCAACATAAATACAAATGAAGCGAAATGTATGAAATATCAAATTTCAATGGTTCCACTGATACATCGGAAAAGGCATCTTAATACTTTAGCTATCGAAACACTTTATTGTTGTTGATGTGACCCCATCATATTCATTCATACCATTAAAATCCTTTTTTAATTTCTGTGCATTTTCAAATATTTCGTTTTTCTTGGAGAATCAAAAATGTATTCTTACATGTTTATTTGAAGGTGTTATGGTAATGTATTTTCCTAAGCATCTTCAAAAATACTTTTTCTTGCAGAGAATCAAAAATGTGTTTTAAAGTGAAAATTTCAAGTTTTTGTACGATTGAATTTTTATTGTGATCCATTCTAAAAGTATCCTTGTTTATTCACAGGGCAGTAGGTATTGAAAATAATGTGGATAAAAGGGGTTGAAAAGTTATGATAACTCTAACTTTCGTTGGATACAACGGTAACACTTGGCACCTTTTGGCATAGAAGGAATTTTCCACCACATTTACCCAGTAATAAAGATAATATTTTCATTACCAATATCACAATTGATACGACAGAAGCGCTTAATGCATCGCCATTATTGTCAACAAAAGTGCATATTGTGAAAGCACCGACCGATTTGAAATGGATTGTGATGGAACTGTTCTGTGAAAAAGAACAAAAAGAATCAAATCACGATGCCAATCATCGAAATTCGAACTCAATTTCATTAGTTTTGGAGTTTAAAACTATGTCTTAGATCTAAAACTAAGTCTTAAATTAATGCAGATATGTAGATGGATTGAAATAATTGGGCTAAGTGCACAAACTAAAACTATCACTTTTATCAGGGAAGAAGTATTACAATAGGAAAGTATGCTCGGCGTAGTTGAAAACACACTCATGTGGTTGCTACTGAAATGATATTTTCTGACTTGGATGATGACAAATGTCTGTGCTATCTAAGCCGCCAGGGTAAAATGAAGCTTGAAAGACTTGGTGCATAAATGGAAACAATGTTTAAATTTTTATTTTTTGTAGCTGTTAATGGACGCAATGTGAGCAATATGGAAACGGCGGATCATATACAACCACATTTTGAAGCAATATTAGAACAATTCAGGTTCTTAGCTCAACTCGAAAGATCAAGAACTGGGGAATAAGTCATGTTGTGTTTGAACGGAATGATATTTTGAAAAGTATGAAAAATAGCTTTGGAAGGATTTAGAATTGCCTCCTGTGGTTCCGTTGTCACCACCATAAATAATTCTTCCTTTCTCTGCGATGTTATTAAAATGAGAACGGAAGGGGCTCATACTAAATAATTCATTTATCCGTACCGATTTGATTACAAATGATTATCGATTTTTTAATCATGATTAGTGGCAAGTAATTACGGCTATATTGGTGATGCTTCGTAATATTGCTATACTGTGAAAATTATTAATGAAAATTATTAAGTTTAAACTATTACTAGTTAATTGTTTCAAGATTTATGAAAAAAAATCTGACAATGCAACCCATATTAAATAATTTGTAAATTTAATAATATCGCAGTTTTATCAGTGGTTTTGTTAAATTTGAAAGGTCATTTCTGGGAGACAAAAATAGATCAAATTTAAGCTAACATGCCACTTCAGAAACAGATATTCAGGTTACTTTCGCCTTAAACAAAGTAGTAGTCAGAAAGCACTAATAGAAAGAGAAATGAAAATGAGAACGGAAATGAGATTATTAAACAGTATCAAGTTCAACTTTAAGTTGACACTATTTTGCTACCGGGTTGCTATTTAAAACTAACGGGATTTAACCAGCTATCGAAAATATTTTCCGCATCCTTCTGGTTCTTCATCAAGGTCATCGCCTTTGTAAAAATTTTTGAACCACAAATGTATTGTAAGTTTAAATAGTTCTAGACGAAATATATGTTAATATTTGCGAGAAATATGTGTTAATATTTGCATTAACCCAATAAATGACAATTAATATAATCACTGATTCTATTATAATTGGGACAAAAATGGGAAGGCATTGCTGACTTTTAAGAGTTTGTATTTCAACTTGACGTACCGTATTGGTTGAAAGTTTGTCAAGTTTACAAAACAAAGTAGTAATAAAAAGTGCAAAGTGTTGGGAAACGCACAATTAGTTTATTATTAGACAACAACTGTAACCTTTCAGCAATTTTGAACGGCAAATGATAGTTTTGTAGAGAAGTTGAGATGTATAATTAATTATATTTATAATTATTTTTCATAGGTTTCTGAACTAATAAAGGCAATTTTATGCTAAATGTAGGAAATATTTAGGAAATATTTGAAAAAAGGGAAAAAAGGCTCGGCATTATTCTCAGTTTAATTGAGAGCTAAATGTAATGCTTGAATTTAATCTCATTCAGTGCAGAAATATTCAGTAAGCTGATGAAATTTTAGAAAATTTTGCATTGGAACTCTGCAACGGAAACTCACCACTGTTAACAAATCACATCCATCCTACCTGGATCATCAGATGACATTTAGCTCAAGATGAAAATACAACGAGTTGTGCTGGTAAAATTTTTCAAATAAAAATTTCCAAGATCTTTTTTTTCTGCAACATTTCATCAAAATGATTACATATTGAATTGATTGGCATAAATCATGATTTCAGAAAACCATATAATTAGGGGAGATCAGGAAAGTGTCTCAGGAAACATCACATCAAACAGCAATTGTTTGCAATGTCTTTGAGAGAAGACTGCTTTCAGTTCTCCACCCAGCAACACTCAAGCAATATCGACTCTTTTTTGAAAAAGATTTGATTCTTCACTCTCAAACCTTTGAGTAATTGTGCTTCTCAAATGCTAATGCAGTGGATTTTTCTTTCTCTCACTGATTTTCATCCCATTCTTTCCAACAGTGTGAAAAAAATTCAAATAGTCCACGTCACTTGAAATCCTGTGAATCAAATGAATTGGCATCTTCGAGTCTGATTAATGAAAACAAAGAAAAATTGAATACTTGTGAGAATAGAGTCTACCAGCAACTAATTATTGAGAACTTGTGTAATAATAAGTTTGACTGAAACCTTTAATGCGAGATGCAAGATAAATACTATGGTAAAGTAGCCTAATTTCTACAACGCGTTGCATGTCTTTGTATTTCGTTATATTTCAAATTCACAAAATAAAAAGACTAAATGCCGAATGAGTGGCTTCACTGCATAGTTTATTTTGAATGAACAGTAAACAACAATCTATACAAAACATGGGAATGATTCATGGTAGAAGCACTCAAAAGATTTCATTAAATTCCATTTAGGGTTGTTTTGTTTATTAAGAAAACATGTTAAAGAGCAATTGTACTGATGACTAATGAGTGTTGGCACTGTCCACAGTCCTATGTTAATATAATAGGTATGCTAAATATAGCTTGAATGAAATACGTAATGAACAGTGATATTGAAAAACCTTCGCAGAGAGTTGGTGGTATAGGTGAGTGGTACAGTTAAGGATTTAACGAGGTGATATCAGGACTTAGCATTTGGAGTTGATGTCATTACTTTCTTATCCCATTACTGAGATAAACCTCAGTCAGAAATTTTGATAGAACGATTTATTGACATTGTAATTATATTTGTCGCTGGTGTACTGGAAGCCGTAGCAAACTTTTTTTGCAGATTCATCAATGACCACTTTTACCTACGATATATTTTCAAGTAGCTCATCTTTGTCTTCTTGATTTTTTATTTCTTTGGAGAAATTCCAGCAGTTGAGAGAAATGCGATTTCTTCGATTCGATAACGAATAAGAAAATAAGTGAAAGTATCACGATATTGCTTACACACCAGAAATATAGACTTAAGATACTTAAGTTTTCATACTTACAAACTCTATCTTAAGAAAGCAGGATTTCACATGAAAAAATAAACAGTGTCTATTCAGTCTCAAAATCCAACAAATCCAAGCTTGATGAATCAATCACTTCTCATTTTCATTTTTTTTCAAACAATTTGGAAGAAAGTCCTTGTATAAATGTTGAGTAACTTTCCAAAATAATGCAAATATAACAGCTAATCAATGAAAATTAAGCTTATAATGCTAAGATGACTACATTCGTAGTTGAGTTTTCGACTGAATTTTTTGAGATTCCGTTTTTTTAGCACACTCAGAGATATTTTTTGTTAAAAGATAAGGAGGGAAAAGAGTTGACAAAGCCCGAAGATACGACATCTTATGTCCTACACTTGCAGAAAATTCTTCTGCATTGGCCCATTTGTAATCTGCAACTACATCTTCTTTGACCAATAGCGCAGAACGGTTCATATATAATGCTTTGAAGAAAAAGATCTGAAAACAAAACCAGTTAATTTTATCTACTGTGAAAATTAACTTGAAATTTGAAGATAAAAGCCATCAGACCGCAATTATTTCCTGCAGTATGATGAACCTACCAAATTAAAATAGTAGTTGGAATATTAGAACAAACCAATTTTGCGGTTTTTTTTTAAGTCAATTCTATGACTAAATTGAATAACATCTGTCCTTGAATAACTGATTGCTATAAAACACCAAAATGGTATGCTAACTTACCGCAGCACCTCGTGACTGTGTTTTTAATCTCTGTCGTAGTTGAGCAGGATAGCAATAAAAATAAACAGCAAACGGGGCATTGCTTATTCCTTCTCCATGAATTTCAGTGGAAAATAATTCCTTGAAACAGCGCTCCGAAGTCTGCGGATAAATTTTTATCTTCATAGCAAGGCAGGTGTTTTATTTTACTTTAAAAATTTAAAGATAGTTTTGTACTGATAGAATTTTACCAACCATTAAAATATTCATAAAAGACAAAAAGTCAAAAGTACATTAACATTATTGATGCATAGCAACTTATAAAAATGAGAAAAACACATGAAAAAATGAGACCAACTTATTGGTAGTTCTTACTTGTTTTAGTGATTCGCCTGAGAGATTTCGCAGCTGGGGCAGATGCCACCGAGAAACATAATCGCCCTCTCGTCCAAATTTCTGACACACAAGAAGCACAAGAAATTCATCAATTTTCCTTTGTAAGCTTGCACTATCAGTTTTTGAAAACTGCAAAAACAAGACAAAGCAGTAATGCAAATATCTTCGTCATATAATTCCGAATTTACCATTTTCAAGACAATTATAGTAAAAAAGAAATGCGATAGAATTAGTACCTTTTCAACTTAACTCATTAATTAAGCGCACACAGAAACAATACGTGATTATTCGGAGAATCTGTGGTGTTAAACGTAATCCAACCACATATACTACCCCTCATTTCATGTTTGAAATGTCTTGATACCACGCCTATTTCTCAGTTATTAACAATCCTGAACTGAGTGTGGTCAAGTCACACCACGAGATTTTTTACCTCTATTAAAAATGCTAAAAATAGCATGTTTTAAGTAATGCAACCTTGGCAAGGTTCCCAACTGCAAGCTCTTTGCGAATTCGATCTGCTTCCTTCCGCCAGTTTTCTTCGTCCACAGAAGCTAGGATTCCTATTTCTTCTTGTAAATTAGCTTCTTCATTACCCACTTTCAATCTTTCCCTTTGCTTAAGAAGCCTACAATAAAAAGAGACTTTTTTTTTGCAAAATTTATTGAAAAAGTTGTAAAAAGAGACTATATAAAGAGAGATTTACCTATCAGACATGTAGAGGCACATAGAGAATAAGTAAAATCAAAAAATGGTAACAAAGAAGCACCGTTCATCTCTTAACTGTCGCAATTCAAAATCGCATCGGAGGGAGTCTTCTAATTCCCTCTGAAGCATAAAATCGTGGTAACGTTTCTCGATATCATTCATTGGTGGTGCAATGATAGGTGGCCTTACAAGAGCTACCGACGCAAATATATCCCAAATATGCGAATGTTCGCTACTGACTGCCAGCGACGAATGGAAGCGTGATATATGGCACAATACCCTGTTGCCCATTACAACAATTAGTTCAATCGATCTGAAAACATAAAGAGTTCTTGTTGGAAAAATCTCTATATTTCGATAGCCAATCTCTAGAGTTACACCGGTAAACCAATTAAGAATATCTATCACCCAACATAAAATGGATATTATAAGTTGGCAGCCCCTGAACACTAAAATTAGAACACAACCTTTATGAATATGTGATTTCTCGCCAGTCTAAAATGAGTCTTTTTCCTTCCTCTCCATATCGTCCAGTTCAACAAAATAACACCCCTCCTTACAACAACCACCAGTGATTGCAAAGATTTCATATGAAACGAAACCATACCTGTCAGGATGACAGAAACGTAATAAGGGACGGTGAAAGGTGACCGATTGTATGGACGACAGTGATGCTTGGATGTTTTTGGTATTCGAGTTTCGGTATTGTAGTATATGTTGAAGTGTTTCAGAAATGCATCGAGGTAGTGCAGCAGTACCATCCAATAACGGTTCTAATATCAGGTAATTTTTTAATAAAAATGTGCGCTTATCTGTTAGTAATTCATCGTTTATTTCTGTGGTCATTTTTTTAATGATGCTAAACAAGCGTAGTTATTCTCTTGCTTGTTAGTTTGCATGATTTATGCTTTATGTATGGACTGATAAGTGACATATCAGTTTTCGTAGTTTTTTATTTGTTTCTTTGTGCATCTTTCTAGAAACTTAGCTTGCATTTTCTGAAATGTTTTTGAAATGACTATAATAATTATTGCATTAAAAAAGTGTGAAACTTCTTATAGCTTTAAAAGATAAATTGAAATATGGCGCAACCTACTACTTATTTTTCAGTGTCAGTTAACACACTAGTAAGTAGTTCATCAGGAATATTTACTGCTATTTTGTGGTAGTTTGGTGTCTTAGATTATTTCGCATTTCATTGTGATGTGATATCATTATGTCTTATTGTACTCGTAAGATTTTTCTACTGTACTCATAAGACATAAGAGTACTTATAGTCTGTCCCAAAAATAAGTAAAATTTAGTGAGGTTATGCGTAATTAGTTACTTTTTATTTATTGCAGTTACAAAGTGCAAATTCAAACTTATTAATAGTATATAAATTTTAATAGCATATTTTAATGCATATTTACACATTTTTCTCTTGTTTAGATATGGCGGAGCAGTACCAAATGCACAACATGGTCGACGGTCATTTGCTCCGCAGCCTACGGGTGCTCCACCGATGCTTCCACCACAACACAATACTCGCAGTCAGATGCAAAATCGTTCGAAGAAACGAAAATTGGTTGACAAGTTGTTACCTATACAGGTTACAACACAGTGCTTTACTATGATGACTTATATGAATAACGGTAGCATACAAACAAATCAGTGAGACAATTTTTGCTATTTCTTTGTAAAATCTTTATGAAATTTTGTTTCTGCAATACTTTAGCTGTCAAAATTGCTTCAGTTGTATTCCCCAAGTGTATCCCCATGCTAGAAGATGGATCGCTGAAATAAATTCAACTTCTGTCTTTTGATTTTTTAAGGTTCGTGAGCTTGTACCAGAATCTCAAGCCTACATGGATCTCCTAGCTTTCGAGCAAAAACTTGATGCCACCATTACGAGAAAGAAGTTAGATATACAAGAAGCCTTAAAAAGGCCAATAAAAGTAAAAAGACGGCTTCGAATATACATTTCACACACATTCATACCTGGCAAAGAACCTGAGGTTTGAAAATATCTCTACTTTAAAGATTAACGGCATCGCGAGCTTAGCTCACACTGAACGTCATGAAGTCTTCCCGCATAAAATAATTCTACCATCTTACATATACAGCCGTAATTGTATTAGGAAAGTAATTACCTTAAATTTTTAAGCGTCGTATGAGAATAACTTTTTGTGTTATTAATTTGCAGAGAGAAGGCGATGAAGGCACTGTACCAATGTGGGAACTACGAGTCGAAGGACGTCTGTTGGATGAACCATCGACAGGCGTAAGTACTGCAGGTATTGGAGCTAGTCAAAATCGTAATCAACCACTGAAACGAAAATTCAGTTCGTTTTTCAAAAGTTTGGTAATCGAATTGGACAAAGAAATTTATGGACCTGACAATCATCTTGTTGAATGGCATCGAACTCCTCAAACGAATGAAACTGATGGATTTCAGGTTTTTTCTGGATCTATCATACATTTTTTGGACAAAGAAATTTATGGACCGAAGCATTATGGAACTTAACTTGTTCTGATTGTTTAGCAAATCCATGCACTCATTTTTCATCCCTTGTTTTTAGGTGAAAAGACCTGGAGATCGAGATGTTAAATGCACTATCCTTTTGTTACTTGATTACCAACCAATGAAATTTAAATTGCACCCACGATTGGGAAAAGTACTTGGTATGGCTACAGAAACACGTCCAAAAATTATTGAAGCTCTTTGGCAGTACATAAAAACACACAAGTTGCAGGTAAGTTTCCCATAAGCATTTCTTGATCCTATAATTAATATTTCTCTAATGAGTCTTTAAAACTATTACCTTTGTAAGAATGTCAAGATATTTTCAGGATCAGGCTGAACGCGATAACATAAATTGCGATTGTTATCTGGAACAGATTTTTGGAGTGAAGCGAATGCGTTTTATGGAAATACCTCAACGTCTTCAAAATTTATTGCATCAGCCCGATCCCCTGATTCTGCATCATACTATTCAATATAGTGAAGGGAGTGAAAAAAATACAGCATGCTATGATATTGGTGATTTTTGTCATAAATGCTTTCATATCTGTCGTTAGCAACTTCCTCAAATAGAGCAGTAACCTGTTATTATTCATTAATAGCGAGATATTAGAGGTTACTAGTTTGTTCTGGTTTTTTAGCGAATTTCAAACTTCTAAGCGATTTTTACGGCTTTTGAGATGTGTTAAGGAAATGTCAATTGTGAGTTAACGGAGGTGTTTTCTTTTTTTTTCCTTGAATTTTGCTAATCATTTCATAGATGTGGAAATGGAAGATCCTCTGAAGACACAGATGAGTTCATTTCTTCATAGCCACGCTAATATGCCAGATATAAGCGCACTGGATCAGAAAATTTTTGATATCGTTGAACAAATAAATGAATGGAAGCTTCGACGAGATTTTTATGTTCGTTTTGCAGACAATCCACAGGAATTTATCCACAAATGGTTGATTTCTCAAAGTAATGATCTGAAGGTATGATATAATAGTGCTGCGATTTTGTCATTTTATTCTATTCTTTATTTCATTTCAAGTTTTTGGATTGCAAAATTACTTAGTCTATGCAATGCGCTTCATAATGGTAACGCTGCTCCTACGCACCCTCACATAAGTCGTCTCAAGTGATTCACGTCATCGTGCCATCTTTATTCTTCTGATTCCGTTTTTTTTGGCTTAATTCGATTATCTGGCAAGTTAGCGCGCAAGTTAAAGAATACAGGGATCTTAAGAATTAATGCAAAATTAGAGCTCTAAAGTTGGTTGTTTCCAATATCAAATTATACGATAAAGAAAATCATCTGTTTCATAATATCTATTAAATGCTCTCTTTTCAGACGATGACAGAAGTATTTGGTGACAGCGAAGCTGAACGTCATGCTGAGTATTATTACCAACCTCAAATCATGGAGGGTACTTTTCGCTATATCTATCACAAAGTGCAACAAAAGCGAGCTGAACTGGAGAGCACCTTAGGCATCAAAAATAATTAATTCTTTTTTTTTTAATTTAGTGGTAAAACAGTTGTTGTGTGCATGGAAAATAGCTATGATTAGTGATTTTGTTAGCTACAAGTTTTAAAGGTACTTCATCTTCTCCAACATGATTTCTCCTTTAATTTTACCATTTCATTATTTATTTTGTGGAGAATTGTCCTTGTAGCTGTTTTATTTTTGTCTCGTTGACATTTTGATTGCTGAAAACTGCTGGAAAGCGACCGTATTTGCTGTATCCAACATAACTTGTCTGTATTTTGTAACTTTCATACATGTTTTCGGAAATGTAGTCGGACATATTTTCTTTCTTGTTCGAAATCATATGTTATAAGTTGTTTCCCAGATTTAATTTGGATCTTTTTTACTTAAAAATTTTCATAGGCCAGACAGATAGATGTTGCCTGTGATTGCGTAATTATTATTTATCTTGAGGAAGTGGGTGAATTGATTTATGATTGAAAACTGAGTGGATTTATTTATGCTAGAACTCGTGGTCATTGATGGACATGAAACATTTTTTCTAAATCGTTTGTATAAATTTTATAATGTTTGTATGTTCTTTTTTCCGGCTTTGTAAAAGTGTTGTTCACAGTTACCATTTTTTACTGCGGCAAAACGATTACTCATACTGTTCTTGAAATTGATTTGCAAGTGAAATAGTTGTTCAGCTGTTATTTTCATATGGGAAGAATTTAAGTGGGATTGATTACTTTAACAGCCACTGAAGAGTTGGATTGTAATAAAAAACAGTTGAAAAGTATGGTCTGATATGTTACTAGTCTGCAGGTGGTGAATGAACGGCAATATTCCCGCTGTTTATAGTGGTATCAATTATCAAATTAAAGAAAAAAATTAGAGGGAAGGAGAGTTACAATTTGCGAACTTCACTGATAGGTTTGACGAGCCAAGAGATTAATATTGAATGAATAGTTGTAATACTGCTGCGAGCTAATTTTTGAATGGATGGCAACTACTTTCCTGGTAGTGATTGAATCCACTTGGGAAATGCACGTTATTTTTCAGGTCATTGTAAGATTCCGTATTTTGTCGGGTCTAATTTATCTGGTAAGAGTGAAATGAACACACCACTTACAAGTTGTTCTAATGAGCATCATTATTTATTTGGCATTTCACAAACGAAAACATATTCGTCACCTCTAAAACTTAATGAGGAGCAGGCAGAAAAAGTGCGAAAGCAAGTACCAGCAAGTGATTTCAAGCGGATAAAGCTACAAGAAGGATTGCGAAAGAATTGGGACAAATTTTATTTGCGAAATAAAAGTAATTTCTTCAAAGATAGATGGTGGACACAGCACGAACTTGCTGAACTATTGAAGCAGCACGTCAATTTACAGGTTAATTGACATACAAATGTAACACTTCTATCCATGCATATACGGATCGCATGCATATACGGCTGAATTAGTGTTAGATTGATATGGATCTAATGATTAGCAATATGCGAACTTGTAAACCTTTCTTTCACTGTAAGCAGGGCAATGGTAATTATTAGGGAGAGGTACAACTTCCCATTTGTGGCACTTGAGCGAAGAATTTATGCAAACTTGTTTTTTTCGCAGTAATTTTTATTGATTTTACAGGAGAGCCTAAATTTCTTGGAGGCTGGATGTGGAGTTGGCAATTTACTTTTCCCTGTAATACATCTTTACCCACACTGGAGCTTCTATGCTTTTGACTTTTCCGACAATGCCATTCGACTATTACGTGAACGGAGTGAAGCGAGCAACCTGTCAATCAATACTACAGTTGCAGACTTAACTTATGACAAGTTTTCCTTGGATTTTCCAGCAGCTGACGTAGTATCCTTAATTTTTGTTCTCAGCACTATCCCCCCTTATAAGCACCAGCAAGCAGTGAAGAACTTATTCAACTTAGTAAAAGTTCGAGGTGTAGTTTTTGTTCGTGATTATGGCATCAACGACTACGCCATGTTTCGATTTGGCCGAGAGTGCAAACTGGATGAGAGATTTTATGCAAAACAAGATGGAACGATGACTTACTACTTCAAATTAGGTTGTTTTCAACTCTTTTACCAAACATTGCTTCGGCAAGTTATCGCTGTAGCTTTTTAAATCTCACATTATTATAGACAATCAATTCAAAAAAAACTTTTGTTTTCAGAAGAATTGGATGAACTGTTCACCGGACAAGGTTTTCAGAAAGTAAAAAGTACATACTTGTTGAGAAAAACTGTCAACCATCAAAAAGATATTTCAGTTGATCGAGTATTCGTACAGGCTGTTTACGCTAAATCCTTATACATGTCTTTTGCATTTCAATAACTGGAGTTTTAAAAATACTGCGATATCAAAAAGCTCTCAGATGTTTCTGATATACAAAAAACTCCGGAAAGGAAGCATGAACTTTTCTTAATACAGATCATTAGGAAATCAATGCCATATACATTTATTTACGACTAATAAGTCCAAAACATATCACATGACTTGGGTTTCTGAACCCAAACTTTAGAAAACAGCAATGGAAAAACCTGACAATAACTTAATCTTTTACCGGCAAGATGTATGGGTTTTTTGCTTGGAAGGTCAATGTTTTAAAATTTTCTTTTTTGTTCATTTAAGTTTCGCAATAACTAGCATAACCATGTCTAACAAAGCAACCCTAAGTAACAAAATGAAAAAGTAAAACGATGATGTCAGTCATTCCATAGATCTTTAGTTTATTAATATATTCTCTTTTCCTGGCAAATGAATTAGGATGGAGCTGCCTCTTCATTTGACTTTTAACTGTTTCATTTTTGGCTGCCGCATTTTCATGTCACGTTTCTGCTCTAATTTCTGCAAGAAACAACATTCAAAATAAAACAGCTAGCTAGTGCATAACCAAAATCTACTTTAAGCTTTATTTTTTTTGTTTAGAGATACCTCCAGCCGTCGCTGCTTTTCGGGATCTTCCTCCTCTAGAAGGCGTTGTTTGCGTTCTCTTGTTTTCTCCTCTCGACGAGCTTGAGCTGCTTCTTGCCTTGCCTGGTGTGTTGTTTTTAGGAAGGCTTCCTGTACGCTTTGGCGTTTTTTATCTGCCTGAAGATTATACCTGATACATTTGTTTATAGCTGAAACATCAGAATTATTACCGAACTGCGATAAACGTAACTCATGGATATTACCTCTCTAAAGTGAGTGAGTATAAATCAGCGGATAAAATGTAAAAACCGTGAACCTTCAGTTTGCCTTCTCTTGAAAGTCGATAACGCCTTATTTTTTCGAAACAATGAAATACCATTCGCAACAGTGCGTCAATTTCTACTATATCACTACTCATTTTGAAAGCGAAAAACAGCACTCGACTCGTTTCTGGTAACCGTGTAAATGATTCACCACTACAAAATACGCCGTTAAAACAGCCAGTTCTCACTGATTTACTTGTCCTGGTATGAGCGAGAAGTATTCAATAGTTTTAGTCATTTTAAGTTCATTATGTGTTTAATTTAGCTGAACGGAAATAGTTTTAAACTTTTCCGTCGAAAATTTAGGACCAGTCGTTTGACCTGAGTAATAATAGGTTTTCCGAGTTTTTAGTGAGAATCCTGGGTACAATAAGGTAAATGTAAGAAAGTAGGATAAGTAAGCATCTTTGCGCAACCATGTGGTGGTTATTCTAAAAGGTGAGGAAAGAAATTTACAGAATAAATGTATCGCCTAAAACAAAATATTATATTACTAAGACAAGGAAAACAAACATGGCCTAGAAAACGAGATATATGCAGCACAATAAAATGACTAGTCCTAGTAATCCAGGTAAGTATTCTCTAAACTGGACTTCTAAAATTAAAGAACTCACTCCGAGGGTTTATAACCAGAATACTGATCTGAAAAATGGAAGTAATCAATGGCTCCTTCGTATTTTCGAAACATTGATAACACCGCTGGATCAATAATTGCATTAACAGCTTCAAACATTTCCGCATAAACCACAATCGAAGAAGGAAGTCCCAACCTATCCACTCCCTTCCGTTCTATTGTGAACAAACTCTGAAAATTTATACTTTCTATTGTAAAAGTATTACTTTCATTAACAGCATCAAGGACCTACAAGGTCCATCTTTTCTTTGGATGCTTTGGTCACTGATTTCCGCTGTCCAATAGCAAATACAAATGAATCCATTTCATTGTTGTCCACATCAATACGTATTATAACCTGCAACGAAGTTTTCCAATTTCAATAAGAAATAAACAATTACTCATTCAATAAGATGGCAACAATTACGAACCTTATCTTCTTTCGGTCGGATAAGATTCATGACAACGTGGATCAAATCCTGTCGTTTCACCAATTTTAAAGTAATTAACATTCCCTGACAACCAACTCGACCTGAGCACCTAGAAGTACAACAGAGCTTCCTTCTGCACACCTATCAAATTTGTTTCATAACTTGTTTCATCTCCAATATGCTATACTCTTATAACATTTAATGATTGTTATATTAAAATCAGATTTTGAAAAACTTTTACAAAAAAATGTTTATAAACCATACAGAAGTCAACTATTAAGTGGATTAAAGCTGAAAATATAAGAAAAGAAGTAAGCCCTTGAAGAACATTATGGAAACACACCGAAAAAAGTTTTGAACTGCTAATTATTCTTAGCCAAATGGTAACATGCTACTGGAAAAAAAATCCTTATGCATACATACACACACAAACACACTTAGAAAACAAACGACACAAATGAGATCACCGCCAAAAAGATAAGAATAAGGCTAATGTGAGAAACCGACCAAATAGTATAAACAGAATCAGTTTCCTTGTGCATATGACCTTCTCTCAAGTCTTCCGATGTACCATCATCTCCCACAAGTGTAAACTGCTCTTCCAGAAGTGAGGTTGCATCCATAAACCATTTGTTTGCAATATTTCGATTTTTGGTACGACCGAAAATGTAATTTAACATGTAAACTGCCAGAACTGACAGTACCAAAGCTTCCACCTGATATGATGCCCAATTCGAACGAAAATGAGCCGGTACCTGAATTAAGCTGCTGTTAACGAGGTGATGACTAACAAGGGATAATCTATTCATCATTAAATCTTAACATGAACTAAAATTTTATATATATCTGCAAAACTTCATATTAAAATAGCAAATACTGAATAAAACGGTAAAAAAGAAACGATAACTGCACACATCAGCAAATCTGAGCTGTGGCGAAGCTTCTGATTCAGTCTTTTGTAGATGAGCCTTTTTTCTAGGTCTCGAGAATTCATCTTCGTCAGTAAATTCGTCCTCATTATTATCATCCTAAACTCTGATACTATTTATAATATATCAGGTGCAAAAATACAAATATTAAGAAAAGTGGTAAGCAATAATGCTTAGGGAAACACTTGTACACTTCAAAAATTAATTGAATGCACACAAAAAACACTTTTAGAAGAGTCCCAAATAGTAAAATTTTTCATTCTCTTCTCATTTTTTTTTTAGAAGAGTCCCAAATAGTAGAATTTCTCATTTAAACAAATGAGAAAAAATATTACAACGGTTGCTGACTTGTCCCTAGAGCCTTTATTAGCTTCTCCGTGCGGCTTTAGAGTAACTTCTTGATCACTCATATATTCCATTTCCATGTCTTCAAATTCCGCAAATTCGTTATCCATCTCCGCAGCTCTGTTACTATATCGTAATAGTTGAACACTAACTATCATCCATATTGTCAGTAGACTATTAGTAAAAGGTGACCACATCATAACATCTGAAAATTCTTCACATAGATAAAATCATTACTATTAAACAAATCTCAAACTACAATTTATCAGTAAAATAGGAATATAAATACTCTGAACTGCAAAAACATTACAGATGAAACATTAGGGATTAAAAACATTACAGATTACAACCAGATCAACTCTGAATAAAATTTCTTTGAGAATAGAATATAACAGAAAACATTTCTCAAAACTCCCGACTTATCAAGTCAATATCAAAAGCCTCACTGATATGACATCAACAGTCAAAATTAAACACCCCTCACACTATGTAGATGATATGATGATATATAGAATGAGATAATTACAAAAAAGCAAAAATAAATCAGCATCATACTTCAAATGGCACCTAATATACCTTCAAGCTTCACAGAAGCAATCCAAACGACAGTGTCAGTACACCTAGCTGTCAAACCTGACCTAAAAATAAACAAGTAAACGATTCCAAAAACCGCTTAAAAATAAAACTGCACGTCAGCCACTTCCTCTTACTCACCACTAACACTTCTTATAAAGCTGATAGCTAACCGACTCGAAACCTGTTGATAGGATTCTCATACAGACTAAACGTTTTAAAATCGAAGTATAGGCGAGATGTACGTAGTGTTGCCGTGGATGAGTGATGAAAGGTAGCGTTGTTCTACATGAAACGAATGTTTATACAACTAAATGATAATTACGTACATCATTTTAGGAGATTACTTTTTACGTGGAAATGGCTGCACAGATAGTGAACAATGAGCAACAGGTACTGTCATTCATAAGCTTTTCATTTGTTTATACGATCAATAGAACACAAGGGCAATTCCGGTTGCAAAGGACTGATGTGCTGCTGTCTTCAAAGGAGATTGAAATTTCGAAAATATTTCTTTCCATTATCTACTCTTTTACTTTCTCCTTTACCTTTTGTCTCGTGTCTAAAAATTTGATACCTCTCTTTTCTAGTTAAAGTTAACTTTGCTGAAATTCAAAAGTAAATTTACTTGGAGTATTCGTAATAATTTAGCTTCTAACTTGTCATATTTGGAAGTAGTTCATATCTAATAATCTCGTTATAAGACCTAGAATAAGAAGGAACACTTAAACTTTAGTCATGAAATTAAACGCGTACACAGAGTTCATATGCTGTTTATTAATCATATTTCTAACAGTCATGCTTCCCAAGTTTCACCTCATTTTAGTTCAGAAAAAAAAATTTTTGTGCTCCAAATTGCAGGAGTCACTGGAACAGCTGAAAATTGCGGGTCGTAAGTATGTGGAGAGTTTGAATAGCTCAAGCTCAAAACAGCACCAAATAGCTGCTCAGTTGCTCACGTCTACACTTTCTAATACTACAGGTACTCCAGTGGGTCTTTTCAGTGGCCTTTATCAACTCTTTTCTGAAACATCCGTATATTAATACTATTGTTTTGCGAATCTTAAACGTATTTTATGAAATTTATTCTTACAGAAATTCCTGACCAGCTAAGGAAGCCACTGATTCGAATAACGGTCTTAACATGTTTTACTCGGCTTACAAATCGACATTCACAAACTTCATTATATCCCGTTATATCAACTGTCGTGCGTGAGAATCCAGCAATTTCTATGAAACACCTCGCAGAAGCATATGCGTCATTCTTTGAACTTCATACAACAACTTCGTTAGTTATTACTTTGTTAATCTAAACTTTGTTAATCTTGATTTTGATTTTTCCAGATATTCTAAATGTGAAGAGTGGAAGCGAATTCTCTCCTCTTTATTTTCAGGAAATGGCTAGTTGCAAATTCAGTTCTAGCTGTCAAATGGTTGTTTAATCTTCACAATTTGATAGATTTGAAACATGCTAGTGTCTTCAATAATTATGTAAGTTTGACATATCTCATATTAATTTTAGACATATAGTGTAGAAAGAACGAAGTGAATCTTAAGTTAAATCTGCAATCCCTAGTTTTAATATGAAACTTAGTTCATGTAGCAGTTCACGTAGACCATCGGAAAAGTTTCCTTGGTCTGAAATTGACCTATGTTTGTTTCCAGATGTCAGCACTATTGTCAGCAGCGTTACATGTTTGTGCCAGTAAAAAATTTGTGAAGATTCAAAGTAAGATGAAGACCATACTTAACCATTCCTTGCTAAAAACAGCTTTGGAATGGATTCGGAATCGTTGTACAGCCCAGTTATCTTCCGGTGTAAATATTCTTGCTCTTCTCAGTTTACTACCTTGCACTGATGATCATTTCGATTTCTTATTTTTTGTCAAAGTATACACCGCAAACATTCTTCTTACAAAGCGTCGTCCAAGTGTTCATGTTGTTGTAAGATTTTTTTTTTTTTGATTTTTATTTCTTCATAACATGATTATTCATGGTAATTATGCGACTCGAAAAAAGATGGAGGCTTAATAAATTCTAAAAACTGATGCAAGTAGAGAGATTGAAAATAGAGAAGAATGAATAAGTAATAGTTGAATGTTGAATAAGTGACATAAATGACAGTTGATTGAGAAAGAAAGTTGTAATAGAATACCATTTTCCCCAGTCTAATTCCAAGTCTCTCAGCAGCAGAATTTTTCATATACTGATAAGCAAAATACATTGATACGGTACTTTCGTTTATATAGATTGCTAGTTCCAAAATATTCGAGCAGATGAATATGGAAATATTTCGGGATGAAATCATGGCTGTTGTTAAGAAGTCCATGTTACGCAGTCCTGAGATTGCGATTTTCGGTTAGATTTTCTTATGCTTTTTTCGTTTTTTTTTCTGGTTTATGAAACGTTAGGACCAGAAAAAAAGCTATTTTTATTTTTTACGGATTAAGTGAAATCTGTTTTTTCGTTGTTTATGATTGCTTCAAGATTTCAATAACGGAATAGCAACTGTATTCAGTGAATGAACATGTTTAGCTGAACCAATTGGATCTCCCGTGACAACTGCTGCAACTATTTTAATCCTTACTTGCCTCACTTTGTACGATTGTCAGATTGATTTCAGGAATATTATATCTTCTAGAATCGATAACAATTGATTTGTCATCTTTTGCAATTGATTTCTATAAAATTCTCTCTGGTGAGTGCTCTCTGTTACTTCAAATCAACCTTTTTGCTTAACTTAATAAAATTCATTTGCCGTATTTTTGTAGCATCGTTAATTTCATCGATCAGTGAAGTTCGCGGTCATACGTCATTGTCTGTTGCAATGGTAGCAAAGAAAATCACCGATCCTAAAGCTTTGAAAGGGCTGGTTGATGAGATATTTGGAACTTATTCAGGTTTTGTTAAAATCGTTCTTCAAAAATTTACCCAGAAAAAGATAAAAATTGTTGGTTCTTCGTTGGAAATCAAGACTATCAAAAAATGGGCGAAAGTGAGAAGGAAGGTAAATCCATAAAATGTGGCATGAAGTTCTTTAAGTGTGCGTTCTTGAAATTTTGGAAGAAAAATGAATGTTTGAGGATCTGATGGAAGAATTGCTACTATCGGCCAGCGCATCACTGTCCTGGAAACTCTGAAATTGGTGAGCTATCATGGAGTAAAGGATAAAACTGAGTGCGACATTATTGCTTCCAACATCTTACAGAGATTGAACTCGTTATTAATTTCCGAAGGTTTTTTTTCTGCTTTCTTCTGACTGGTTCGAATTATTATCCTTTATTCATATAAATATATCTTTAGCATAGTCACTGCCATTATTGCTATTTTTAATTATTATCGTAATGGCATGTAAGCTTTGTGTAAAATATTGGCTTATTATGGTTCAGCGTAGTGTGTATCTTTAATATAACGCGTTTATTCGCACATACTGTTCTTCGGCATATGTACGGGAAGGAATTGAGGTTTTCCTTAGGGAAGATAATTTCAGTTCATCAGGCTGCTTCAGAAGCTATATGGAAAGTGGTTTTAGCATGGTCAATGCAGATTAGTAATGTGGATCAGAAGTTGCAGCCAGTTTTCTTGGTTTTTTTTTGTTTGTTTTCTTTATCGTACTTTTTCCATGTTTGTTATACACCAATAAATTCTCTTTCAGCAGTCAGTTTTGGATTATATGTAATGATTCTGATTTCTTCAGACCGCGCTGAAGTCACCAAGCCGTTCAATATCGTTGAGATATATGGTAACTCTGTTTGACATTGGTAATGGTAAGAATCACTTTCTTTTTCTATCCTTTTTGCTGTAATTCCATTGCTTTTTCCTTGCTGCCTTGTTTGCTGATTGCATAAGTAAGCAATTTTTAATTCAATGGTAGTTTTACGATTTTAGATAAAAAAGTGAAATTGAACAACGATTTACTGAAGCCAGTTTTCGATATCTATAAAACACGTTCAAATGTTGGGGATTTTATAGTTACGTCTTTGTTGCTTCTAACTGATGAAAAATCTCAGGAAAATATTCGACAGACATTGGAAAATGATTTCTTTAAAGAAAAATTTATCACATCGTTAAACACATCTGGTAATTTTTCAGTAATCTTTCATAGCTTTATAAGAATCTTTTTGTGTTGATGCTCGGACCGTTTATTTTAAAATGAGTAAGCAAATGTTCATGGTGGTCTTGCATTTTTTCTTTGTTGAGAATTCTTTATGCTTATGTTTAATAGAATATTCTTCATCTGCTTCATCTAATTAACTCATGTTTCACTCCAGATATCTCATATGCAACAAAACTGTCGTACTGGATGATCAAAAATACCGAAACCAAGGTTATCTTTTTTCGATGATTTACAAAAATGCTTTGATATCTTATATTTCCTGTGTATTTCCTTTGTATAATCCTGTTATTCATTCTTAACTGCTTCCTTATTGTAGAGTTGGAGTAGTATGCGAAATGTATTCCACATTTTGTTCATAAGCCTTTTCTGGCCGGATTATGAAGTTCGCAAAGGTGCCAACGATGTTGTCAGAAAATGTGTTGTCGATAAAGGCAACATATTTTGTGTTGCTTTCTTAGATTTTTTATTTCCCTATGTGACTTCAGGTCTTGCACAAGAGGTAAAATTGCAATTTTAGAGGCTAAAAGTTCATTTAAGATTTTTATGTTCGAAATTTTACCCAAAAAATGTTGTTAGTACGTACTGTTGGAGAATAACATCGTTACCCGATAGCAGACATTAACTGATGAATTGGTGGGAACAAAATATTTAAAAACGTGGCTGTGGAATAAAACTTTTTTCATCCTCTCGCATGCAGTGTATTCCAATAAATTGTCTGTGTATAGCTTAAGTGAACGATTATAGCATAGCTGTCTTATGATAAAAAGGAGTAAAAAAAAAAACAGTCGAAGCGACTTCATAATTTTGCAAGTTTAGACTTATAAAAGGGTGGCAGTAATACAAGATGAAGAAAATGAACAAGTTCTTAGTAGCAGATTAATAGCTGCAGCAGTGAATGAAGTTATGATTCCTTTCAATGCAGCGGAGGAAAATTTTGATTTGGGCATTGGTGTTCTCACATCAGGACTTTTAATGTCATGTAGCTTGCAGTTAGGTAAGTTCTTTCTCTAGATACTCGTTTCTGATGGTGAATGTATATAACGGTATGTGTGATATCATATGTTGTTATAATTTTCAAAATTTTCCATGTTTTGTGCCAATATCATAATTACAGAACAAGTCAAACATCATAAAATAAGTTATTATTAAATTTAGGGTGAGAAATTTGCGTAAATTAGCATTTCCTAATATAGAACATTATTAGGAACTGCTAATTTATACAGTTTTCTGCAAGGTTCAGGAATTTTTTCGGAAAAAATTTTTTTTGAAGAGTTGTACATGTCCAATTATCATTGCTTTTTCAGTACCAAAAGATTAGAAATCATGGATATAGTTCCAAGGCTTAATTTTCAGCTTTTATTAGTAATGGATTTTGTAACTTGAGACTGTTTGCAGATATGTCATCGGTTGATCAGTAAATTACTGCTGTTTATTTCACTTGTTTCAGTAGAAAGTGATCCTTGTTGTTGGAATCGCTGGGTGCGTTCAATAACTAATATTGATCGTTTGCTTGACAAAGGAGGTGCTCTCGTGATGATGGATCGCATATTCTGTGCAAAAGATGTGATAATTCAATGCAACGCAATTAGAATGTTAATGTCTAGTGGCGGAGTGACAAAGAACATTCGTAGTGTGGTCTGGGCATACTGCACTAACCTTTTAAATGAAATCGACATTGAACGGTAATTGTGTTACTGGACAATATTTGTTTCATTAATTTGCTGTTTTCATTATTTTTATTGCAACAAATTTTTTACACTTGACAGCGTTCTCTGGTAGACATATTTTTTCAGTATGTGTTTCGCAGTCAGTGGTCACTGTTAACCACTAACAATATCAGTTATAATGTAAAGGAAAAATAAAGCAGTATTGCAGTCTGGTTTTAACGATCACTTCAATTTAAAATTTTGTGTTCTAGTATTTCGAATTTTTTTAAGACATTTGTTTAGGTATGTTTCAATTACGGATCGGGAGGTTGCAATTTATAATACACCTGATGGAGTGTTGTATAATACTGCTGTTTTGGAACTGAATTATGAGGAAGAATTTGGTGTCAAAAATGTGAAAAGGGAAAATAAGGTATAGATATAGCCGATCGCTTTTCTCGAATTTATTTCCTGCCGTCAGCAGTTTTTCTGCATCTATTTTTGAATTATAATAACATTTTATATATGTCAGATATTATCTGGGTCGTTTTTTAGGCTTACAAATACAAGGAACAATTATTGGAAGTACAATTGAAAAAAGAACTTGCTGAGAAAAGGCGTCAAGAAGGCAAATTAATCCCTCAACAAGAGAAAGCGAAAAGAAATGAGTTAATTGTTGAAAAGGTTATATTTTGGAAACTAACCGAACGAATAAATTGTAATTTTCGACTTACTCTTCTGAGATGGACGAAATTTTACAGGAAATCAGAAAAAACCTGAGTGATTTGTATTTGAAATGCAAGGAACGTACTGAATCGCTAGTAGCAGCTATTACGGGTGATCCAGTTGGTTCAGCTAAATATGTTCATTTACTGATTTCGGTTGCTATTCCGTTATTGAAATCTCCTCTTGTATCACCTTTGGCTTACAATATTTTTCGTAGTTTTCGCAATGCTGCCTTCGAACCATCTGAAGATTATTTGCGTAAGTTTTCTTATTGTCTAGCAATAATCAATTTTTTGTTGCAACTGGTCCTTCAGTAGCAGTAAGAATGCATACTAAATGCAGTCTTCGTATTATTTTATATGATTCAATAACCAGTTATTCTGTGTTTAGATTATCAATATTAGCCTACTATCATTTGTCACTGTTTTGTGGACTTATTGGCAGGTTATTTTATATATATATATATTATCATTCTTATTCCAAAGTAAAGTATAGGAGAAAAAAAAGATGTAGAATTGATTTGTAGATGAACTCATATTACATTCATCAGTGCGTACGTTACGCTCAGTTTACACGGACGTAGCATGGAGCCAGGAGCCACTTACTGTTCAGGTGGAAAGAACAATTGCATTGTTAGCAGGTAAGTTTTCCAGAATTTTTGCGTGAAGTTTCTAAAAGTACTGGAATTGTATGAGAGTCGCAGCGGTATATTTTAGCTCGATGTGTGCTGATGCCGGTTCTGTTTGACCATGAAGAGTTTAGTATAGAAGAGATGTTGGATGTTAACGATGAAGAAGCAATGAATCTTATCAAATTCAATGTGTCTTTTCCGTTGATTAATACGGTATTAAGAGATGAATCCTTTCCTTATGCGTTGCGGCTAAATGCTATGCGACTACTGTCTTCTGCATTAAAAGGCAAATTCATCGAAGTATGTAACAGCCGTAGTATTTGTGAAGGACTGTTCAATGTTTTTTTTTTCATCTGGTGGTTTTTGTTTTTGAGAATTATTTTTTGCATATTTATTTTAATTTCATAACTCTTTACTTCGATTTAAGCAAAAACAGGATAATTATTTGAAATGAATCAACGTTCCCTTATGTATTTTACCACATACTGGGTAAGTAAATTTATTTTTTATGCTAGAAGAAAATAAACTAGGTATGACCTTATTCCAATTCATAAAGTGCTCATTCAGATATTAAAATTTAGTTCTTTTTCTTTCAGTGTGACGGCTTTTATTAATCTGCTTTTTTAGGATAACGAGGTGAGGTATCTTCCCCTGAATTGGCTGTGTTCACTTTTGCTTCATATCTTAGCGACAGACACTTCAGAATTGCATCATATTGCAAAAATGTTACTTCAGACTTTTTGTGAACTGTTAGATAAATGTCCGCGAAAAGATTTGCAGCAAGTAGTACTACTGAAACCTATCATGCAGTGTTTACTGGACGAGAATGCTCTGTTAAGAGAATGTGCTCTCATGGTATGTTCGAACTAATGGGAGTTGGTTGCAAATAGTTTTAAAACTTTTTTCTCTAAATTAATTTCGGTGTAACAAACTTTGCTTGCTCATTTTTCCTTTATAGGTTTATAGATAAACTAAATCAGGAATAAAAAATCTTTCCTTAAGTTGGCTCAGCCATTTGGACAGTATGTCTTGTAATGTAGAATTTCTTTTTAAAATTAATGTCCCAGCCGGTAGCTTATACATTTTATAAGTTAAGGCCCTCAGTCGACCGCATGGCCTTTACAGTGACATGAAATTGACTCGAGATGGTTCACAGTTTATGACAGTGTTTACAAGTCACATATTTATCGCTCAAAACGATCCAGTGAAAAAATGTGTTGATTTGGCTAATCAAATTTGGCAAGATAAAAAGCTTTCTCTCACTGTGTATGCGTTTCTGTCATGTAATTTATGACATTTTTATCTTAGTCTAGAGTGGAGTTTTGTTTAATGGACCCTAAATTAATTTCAGTGATACTGTTATTGGTTCTGTTATCATTTGTCCCGCTGCTGTAGTTTTGTAAGTGCATTCTAGAATATCGTAATTTATTCTTCCAGGGACTTATTTGGAAGTATTTTGAGTAGTATAACTTCGGAACATACTTTCCTGAGGAAATCTGCATCAGCTGCTCTAGGAAAATTGTTTGAAGAATTTCCGGAGATTCTGCAGCTAGCACTGGATAAACTTGATTTATTATATTCAGACTACCGAAAAGTTCGTCTTCGTCTATCTTTAATTTCAAGTTATTTTATTTATTAGTCATAAAAAAAATATTTAAATTTATTGCACACTTTTTCTGCTATTGGTGGCATTGTATATTTTGTACATTTTTCTACTGTGGTGATGTTTTAGATTCGACCGCCAATTTATGATGACATTGGACGAGTAGTCATGGACGCTGTAGATCTATCGAAAAATCGGACGGGTATTGCAGAAGCTTTGCTTGTCATTGCTCCTAAACTTCCTCATCAGCTGGTGATGAGTTTTATCAAAATCATAGTTCCCAATGGAATTAATGATTCTAGTCCAGAGTGTCGAGAACTGATGCAGAATGCTGCAATTGAAGCTATCAAAATGGTAATTTTGCCTTATCGTATAAGAAATAATCTTGCCCGTAGTATAAGTAAAGCTTAGTTTGTTTCCAGCACGGAGAGATTGAAATGGCATCACTTCTACCATTTTTTGAAGAAATGTTAAGTTCAACGCCAGACGGTAAAGACTTCGACAATTTACGGCAAGGATTAGTTATTATGTTAGGCACATTAGCACAACACTTAGATCCGGCAAACGAAAAAGTGCGCGTCATAACATCTCGTTTAATTGAAACCCTCTCGACGCCATCGCAGCAGGTTAGTATAGCAGTTTTTGTTATATTTAAGTTATAATTACTGGTTATTTAAATGTAAATCAGGCAGAGATCCCTTGTTGAGACTATTTAATAATCTTAAATAACAAAATTTGCCGAACAAATAGATGTGCAAAAATATTAAAGTAAATAAAATTACTCTTTGATTCTCCCGAAAATATAGAATTTGCTATTGATAAAGAATAGTTCTAAGGATACTAAATCGTTAGAAAGTTTAATACTTTGAGGTTCAAGAAGCGGTATCCAAATGTTTGCCGGCATTAGTTCCAGCAATTAAGGATCGTGCAAAGGAACTTGTTTCCACATTGTCATGTCTCCTTATTGAAGCTGATTCATACGGTGAGCGACGAGGAGCAGCATACGGAATTGCTGGACTTGTTAAAGTACTTTTATTGTTAAAGATTTGCTTTTCCTAAAAAAGAAATTTTTTTTTTATTTAAAAAGCTTATTACGATCGAAATGACACATTAGCCACTTAGTTATTATATTCAATGTATTTATGATCTTTACGTTTTTTAAATTTGTAGATTAAAAACTGACGAGGTAAGTCAAGTCTAGGTATTCAGTTATCATATGGGTTTTTGATATCAAGCAGAAATAGACGCTTTAAAAGTTTTAAAAAGTATTATGATCTAATTCACTTGAAAATTAAATGTTGAGGTTAAAATAGGGGCTAAATCATCTCTAAAAATACAGTTTTCATTTGTAATTATTTATAGGGCCTCGGAATGTCTGCAATGCGTGAACTAGAACTGATAAAATTTTTGCAAAATTCACTGGCCAATAAGAAAAACGCCTGTCATCGTGAAGGTGCTCTATTAGCTCTTGAACTTCTTTGCAGGTAAACCAGTAATCCATTTATTCTTAAAAATATGCTCAATTTTTAACCAAAAGAATTTGTTTCTTCCATTAGTCAATCTAGCGTAATCCGGTTGTCTTGTATGCCACTATTTTAAAACAACTTTGGAAAATCTATCACGTATCGACTTTTCTACAATTTATAAAGGCGCAAACAGACAACTAAATTTACTAATTTTACAGACCGGGCAATGTAAACTGTCCCTCTGATTTCATGTTTATATTTATCATTTTGAGGAGCAGTTCCGGTTTATTTAAGGCGGTCAGTAATTACTCATTTTATCAGTATTTTTTCAGTTCGATGGGTAAATTGTTTGAACCTTATATTGTACAACTTTTGCCATCACTGTTAATTTGTTTCGGTGATCCCGACGATAACGTTCGTCAAGCAGCAAGTGACGCAGCACAGTCTATGATGTCTATGCTTTCTGCTCACGGCGTTAAACTAGTAAATATTAAATATCTTATAAATCGCTTTAAAAACTGTATATTTGATTATGCTGAGGACGATTCAAATTTTAACTTGTCTTTAAAAATTTTTAAATGTAGTGATGAACTTGCAGTCACTTTCCGGTAGAAAAACAGAGTTACTATTTGGTCCAATTTTAATAAATACATCTGATTAATCTTTCGTAGGTGTTGCCGTCTCTTCTAGCTGCACTGGACGAAGACTCATGGCGTACGAAATGTGCTTCTGTGGAGCTTCTGGGGTCAATGGCATTTTGTGCCCCCAAGCAACTCTCAGCTTGTTTACCAAGCATTGTTCCTAAACTTATTGAAGTGTTAACCGACTCACACTCAAAAGTACAGAGATCTGGAGAAAAAGCGCTAAAACAGATTGCCAAAGTTATTCGCAATCCAGAAATTCTCAGTCAGTATTGTACATCATCTCTTTTCATTTTACAGAAATTACTTTTATTTCCCCATTAAATGGCTCAATTTTCCCATTAAATTAAATGGCTTTAGTGTGTTTTGACTCCTTTGGCCAAATATTTTATTTTACTTCAATTTTTGCCATATTTCACTTCGCTTTTTCTGATTTTTTTGGCAAATATGATATCATATCACTGCAGGAAATTTTTTATCTGCTGTGCTTTTTAAAGGTATAAGCAGTCAGTTGTTAATTGGTTTGATTGATCCTGCTGATAAAACGTCATTTTGTTTACAAACAGTAGTCAATACGAAGTTCATACATTATATTGATGCTGCTTCGCTCTCTTTGATAATGCCTATTGTTCGTCGCGCATTCACTGATCGAGCTTCTGAAACGCGTCGTATGGCTGCTCAAATAATCGCAAACATCTATTCTTTAGCGGATAATAAAATATGTTTATCGCCGGTTTTTCTGCTATTTTACTTGAGTTTGAAAATCTGATTCATTATTTTTTGACATAATATATATATATATGCAAAGGTTGTTCGTTTTTGTTTTTCATGCTGTTGAGGTTATTCTTTGAAATTAATGAAAATATTTAGGATATGGAACCGTATCTTCCTGGTCTGTTACCTGGATTACAGAAATCATTATTAGATCCTATCCCAGAAATACGTACTGTTGCTGCAAAGGCCCTTGGTTCAATTATTGAATGTTCTGTTGGAGATACTGCATCAAAAATGCGTGAACAACTTATACCCTGGCTAAAGGGAAAACTTGTTTCGAAAACAAATGCTGTTGATCGGTCGGGTGCTGCGCAAGGACTTGCAGAGGTTAGTTGATAAATAAGTATTTTATGTACCTTGTATATATAAAATATAAATGTATATGTACTATATTTATTAGGTATTTAGATATATATGGAGTTCTAACTGACTAACTACCTAATATTACTTTCTTACTCTTTTCCAGGAGACTTCTAAAAAGTTCATTTATCGTATATGAAATGACTGTTTTTACAGTTTTTTTTGTCAACTGTACAATGTAAACGTCAAAAATTTAGGTTCTATTTGTATCTAGTTGTGAAGTGATGATTAGTTTGAACCATTCATTCTTTTTCTTGAAGCAAGTTTAGATACAGTTCTAATTTAAAATTTCTTTTTTAGGTTCTTAAAGCCGTGGGTGAGAACCAGTTAGCAATGGTCATGCCTGATATAATCAAAACAACAGAATCGAAAGAAGCGACACCAGAAATACGCGATGGTTATGTATTGATGTATATTTATTTACCTTTGGCATTTGGAGACCATTTTGTGCCATATTTGCCTGAGGTCCGTTATTTCATTCACATTTCTTGAATAATTGATTGCAATGAAACAGGACATTTCTGTTGAATGTAAAGATCGATCAAATTAATAGAAAACCTTTTGTATTAGATTTCTATCGGTTTGATTTTATCTCATTTATTATTTTATACTTATTCGTAGAATTTAGAGTGAATGTATATCATTTCAATTTTACATTTAAATAAAATTTTATACATTATAATCGCATAGACCAAGTAGTGCACTTGCAGGTCATACCAAGCATACTAAAAGCTCTGGCAGATGAGAACGAATATGTACGAAACAGTGCACTGAAAGCAGGCCAGCGTCTAATTGTGACATATTGTGTGCATGCTAGGCGACTTTTATTACCACAATTGCAAGATGCTTTGTTTGATAGCAATTGGCGAATTCGATTTGCAGCCGTCACATTGATTGGTGATTTCTTGTTCAGCATATCAGGTTACTGTTTCATAATTCATTGCTCCCGAGTGAAGATTTTCCAGCTAGTTAATTAATTAAGTACAATTATGAAATTTGTCAACGGAGTGGGAAATGTTCCGGTAAAATATTGTTACATTTGAAAACATGCTGATTCACAATGCGAGTCATGTTAATAATAGTCGTGCGAAGAAGCTGTATGTCCAGATCTAGAACAGTGTTTTATAAACCAACCATCAATAATGAACTTTGCAAAAATGAAAGGCTGAAAGCTCTGTGTTGATGAAGTTTGTAATTTAGTTTTGATATCATTTATGAATTAAGTCATATATGTGATCTTTGCGCATCAGGTGGATAAGTTTACAGGTGTTAGTGGGAAAATGACGTCGGCAACATTAAATGAGGATGATACTATGGGTATGGAGTCAGCCGGAAAAGCCATTGTTCGACAACTTGGACAAGCTTGCAGGTATCACGAAAAGTGTACCATTCATAACAAAATTAGTTATATTCAGATCAGAAATATATTTAAAGCAGAAATTGTAAATCCATCAAATTTGCAGGGATCGTGTTCTCGCAGGTATTTACTTGTCGCGTTCAGATATTGCTCTCCAAGTCCGTCAAGTCGCAGGCCATGTTTGGAAAGTAAATAGCAGTTCTTTTTAGTTTAGTTTCTAGCTCATTTCCCATTTAATATTCGAGTTTTGTTCTACTGAATGATTCTTAGGATTATGTTGCCAACATTTTACTGTTTATCCAGTAATTACTGTTTTATGTGTGAGTACCAAAGAGTATTATTAAGATAGTGGTGGCAAATACTCCACGTACTCTTAAAGAATTGATGAAAACATTATTTGAAATGTTACTTGGTTGTTTGGCAAGTAATAGTGAAGATCGACAAGTAATGGCTGGACGTTGTCTTGGAGAACTGGTGAAAAAGATGGGTGAGCGAATAATTATCGATGTGTTACCTGTTCTTGATCGTGGCCTTTCATCTGAATCAGTTGAACAACATGTTGGAGTTGCTATTGCTCTGCATGAAATTATTGAGAATTCTACAAGGGATATTGTATTAATGTATTCGGCGCAGTTGGTGGAACCAATCAAGAAAATTATCTGTGATTCCAATGTTTTAGTGCGCCAAGCAGCTGCTACTGCGTTTACATCATTTTATCAGGTATGAACACGTACAATTTTATACGTCCACTAATAAATGCTATACCTATCCTATAAAGAACATGATATTCTCTTCCTTAAATTCATTCAGTATTTCTTAAGCAGAATATCGATTGCTTGTTCAGAAAAAGAAAAAAAATCAAAGTCCAGCAAACCAAAAAGAAACCAAAAGTAGGATTACAAAAAAGTATCAACACTAACACCTTATAAACCTTCAGTTTTTTTATTGTGATAACTAGGGGGGTCGTGATTTTCAAATGGATAGAAATTTGATTTGACAAATATTTTGCTTGGAACACATTTAGAATAATTAGATTCGAAAAAAATGTTTCTAATTTTACGTTTTGTTCTCGAATTTAAGTCAGCTTTAATAATAATAATAATTCTGATTGAAGACTGTTGGCTTCACAGCATTTGAGGATATTGTAGCGCCACTTCTAGATGCGAATATAATATCTAACGATGACGTATTAGATGGTCTTTCACAAATAATGCGTCTGAATGGAAGGTAATTGCTTCGATTGCGATATGGTATTCGAGCTTATCAAAATTTTAAATTCATAAGCTACAAATTTTATGAGGTTACTTCTGTTCTTTGTTTTATTTAATCAAAAAATTCATTTCAGGCAGATGTTATCTTATGTTTTGCCAAAGTTAATACGACCACCAATAAATGTAAAAGCATTATGTGCACTGTCATCAGTTGCTGGTGATTCGCTTAACCGAAATATTGCCAGAATCTTGGATTCTATGTTGGATAGCTGCACTACAGATGAAGTAATTATAGATTTCACGATTTTACAGTACTTTATGGTTTATTGCTTACGGTTTATTGAAATTATTTCTGCACTTATTGCACTAGCGCTGTTTTATCAGAAGTAGCTACACGTATTCATGCTATTAAAATATGTTTTTTGCATATATTTTTTTCAATAGTTTTTAGAATTCATTCGTTATTTTGACAAAAAATTAATAAGTATTCCAGAAGGATATTCAGAAGAATAGTTTCTGGATTTTAAATAGTACGTTGGTTTAAATGTTTTCATTTCTTAAGAAAATCGATCAATGCTTGGAAGTGATTCTCTCGGTATCAGACAGGGATGGTATTTCAATTATATTTACTATTCTTTTTCAACGAGCACAATCTTACAGCCATATTCCTTCATCAATCTTAATCCGTCTTTTTGCTAAAAATGCACAGGTAGTATTTTCCAACCTAAATTTGCATTTACAAAAAAGTAGTCGAATTTGTTCAGATTTATTCATTCTTTCCCATATTGTTTTATGTTAAAGAGTTGTGTATTTTCAAATATTAATATTAAAACTTTCTAAAAATGATGGCTACCTAAGAAAATCAGAAAGTAATCTCTTTGATTATATATTAAGCATAATAAGGCATCATTTATTTATATCAACTTCGAATAGAGGGACTTTTTTGAATCCATACTTCTTTGCAGTTCGATCTCAGCAATTATGTGGACGAAATTCTTCCCAGAACATTGGTGCTTTACAATTCAGCAGTAAATGAAGTGGTAGAAAATGCAATCGAAACATTGATATACGTTTGTCAAAGTTTGGATCAAAAACAGATGTTATCTGTTTTGTCGATCTTAAAGCAAACTATTTTATCTTTGCAAAGATCTGTTAGTACTTCTACCATAGCAGGCTTTGAATGCAGTAAGGTATCACTTTTTGTATTTAGTTATTGAATTCAAGTCACCTTGCTTTACTTGTTTAATACACTTTTCATAAATTTTTTGGGGAGAAATATTAAAGGAAATGAACAGTTATTTGTATTTTTCTAATTCGCAACAAAATTTTTGGGAAAAAAATGTAGGGCATTTCTTCTCTGCTACCAATTATCCGGGAAGCAATTCTATCGGGTGGTACGGAACTAAAGGAGCAGGCCGCTGAAACGCTTGGAACTATTGTGTCATTGAGTACGGCAGATGCTCTGAAGCCTCATGTCGTGAGTGTTACGGGTCCTCTAATTCGTGTTCTTGGTGATCGATATACGCATACTGTCAAGATTTCTATCCTTACAACACTTTCTCTGCTTATGGATAAAGTTTCTTTTTTTTTTTTTGAAGTCTTCAAAGTAAATGATTCAGCTTAGTCAGTCCTTATTTTATTTGTAAAACCAAACAAAATTTTTGCCGTGAACACTGTATTGTGCAATTTCAGTGGATATTGCAGCAAAAAATTTCACATTTCAAATTTATTTTGTTAAAAAATCTATTGCTGCGTTTTTTCCGATATTTAATCTAAATTTTTCGATGTTTTAGGTAAGTATGCAGCTTCGTCCATTCTTACCACAACTTCAGAGTACTTTTTTGAAAGCTTTGCAAGACACAACTGCACGTAAAGTACGACTTTATGCGGGTGGTGCATTATCACGCTTAATTAGCATTCACATGAAACCCGATCTGATTGTGTTGGAACTCATCAAATATTTGAATACCTCAGCAGATTCTACGATGATGTGAGAGTTGTTAGCCGATTTGCATGCCGTTCAGATCGTTATTTTCAAGTTTTTGTGCCTTGGAAATTTGAATGTGTATTATGCTGGATTATTTATAGCGAAACGACTTTGATTGCACTAAGAGCAATCTTAGTTCACGTTCAGTCGAAAGTTATAAGTGACGATGTTCTCCAAGAGACCTTGAAGGCAGCAGAAAAACATCATGAAAACGACGAATCTGTAGCCACAGTACAGGCTGCTTCTGCACTTCTTGGTGAACTTGCTCTGAAAATGAATCAAATGTCAAATATTGTTAATTTAAGTACGTGTTTCACCAGCGTTTTTTGATATAACTTTGATTATTTATCCCAAGTTTCAAAATAAACGAAATAGTATGAATCTGGATACTCTCTGATATTCTTCAGTTTCAGGCGAGATTTATCGTTGTTATGCCGTAACTGTAACTTTGCAATATGTTTCTTGTGCTGATCCACATAAAGTACTGGAAGTATATGGTATCGAAAAACTACGGTCTGCATTTATCAGTGCAATACAATGCGACAAACCAGAAATTGCGTCGTCTGCTATACGATCTGCAACTTCCATACTTTTGTGGTAAAATCAATTTATAAATATGAAAGTAAAGAGCTTGGCGTATCCTTTTTATAAATCTCAATTTAAAATGTCTTCGTTTTTATGACTTTTTTGTTGTATGATTTTTTTTTTTTCGTGACTGACATCTCACTATACTCCAAAACAAAGAAAAACTTTCTGATATTTCTATCTTGGAATATTTGTTGAGTTCTATTCACGATCTCGTATGTGGTAATTGACAATATGTTAAGTTTGAGTTGGAGTTTGAGTTGGTATTGGAAGTTATAATTATCAGGTTTTATTTGCACAAATCTTGTTTTTACATTAGTTCTTGTCGTTCATGTCCATATAATTTGGAGGTTTCTGCTATCGTTAATGCTTTGCCGATTATCAATTGTTAAAGTCTTGTGGTTCTTTGTTGAATTGCCGTTTCAGTCAGGGAACAATGGATGTGCCTTTGCTGTCATCAGTTGTGCGGGCTACAAATCATCCTGCTAATGAAGTGAAATGTGTAGCAGCTTTAGGTATTCACCATATTGCTTCAAGAAAACTCTCCATAAATGAGATGAAGGTTGCTATTTAATTCTTAATTTTAAGTAGTTTCTTCTCCAAACATATCTTTGAAGCTGTACTTCTTAATTCGATTTATCATCTTTAGGTTATTGTTCCAATGATGTTAAATGGAATAAAAGAAAAAAACAGCGCAGTTCGTGCAGCATGTGAACAAGCACTTATCGCGCTGTTCAAGCTCAGGAATAAGAATCCTAGATATGATGACTACTTATCTACAGTTGAAGTAAGCAAAGTTTTTTCGTTTCCAATTATTTTGGCGAAAAAATTTATGATTAAATTAAGTAGCTATTTTATGTTGAATCTTGTTTATGAGCGTTTATTTAAAGAACTGGTAACTGTGTTCCAAATTGATTGGCTGTTTTGCTGAGAATGATTTTCATTTATTTAGGATTATGTTGTTTGTATTGTTTCAGTCTTGTTCATTTTTTGTTGCCTAATCATTTTTTTCTGACTTTTAATATGGAAAGATTTTTCAGGGAACAGCAAAAGATGTGCTTGGTGATGCTTATAAGGCATTACAAAGGGTTCTAAAACAATCAGATCCAGGAGTGGAACCATTGTCGGATATCATAAATGTGCCATGATAGATACATAACTTTGTTTCTTGTTGTTTTTCTTTAAATTCTTTTTTATTACTTCTGAAGGTCGAAATTTGCATTACATTTAATCCCCATCTGTTATTGTTCATTGGCATAGTTATTCCTTATTTGGTTAATAAATAAGGATTTCTCAATCGTTCCTTGGAGATAATGCATAACAAATTGCACCTTCTATTTTATTTATCTTTGCTACTTCCTGCAAAACTGGAGCCTCTACATCGCGATTTCGCTACAAAATGTTGGGAAGCATTTTATGTCTAATATTCCAATGCATTATTACCTGAAATACAAATCTCTTTTACCACTCACCAACAAACTTGATAAAACTCGATTAAACCGAGCAGGGAAATAAATGCTAAAATGATTTGATGACCAAATTTTATAATAGGTGGGTTAGTCCCACTTACCATAACATTTAGCGCAGTGTACAGACCGACTGAGGGGAAAGCTCCCCTCTATATTCAAACAACACGTAAGTGTTACGGAACCTATCTCTTTCTATAACTTTCAGTGGTAAGAAAAATTAAACTACGGACTGATAGGCAATGTTTTGGATGAAATGCATTGCTGCAAATTTTCGAAGTCTAGAGTAAAAGCTCCTAGTTTCTAAATTAGAGGGAAAGCTACCAAAATTTGCGGAAATTACAAGTGCGGTATTTCCGGGTGCTATCGCTGCCATTACAGTATTCTTGAAAGGAGAAGGTAGATGCCAGACGGTTGTTCGAAAGAAAAGATTTTGTTCAACAGCGGTGAAAAGAGAAGAGCGATAAAAACGAAAACGAGGAAAACCACTGATTTTCCTCGAGAAACTGTCAGTCGGCTATTATTTTCTGAAGAACATAGTTACATGTCTCTTAGATTAAGTTGTTTTTGAAGTATCAGGAATATGTGAAAAAGGTAAGGGTACGTGGGAAATACTAAATTAAATTTCACTTTTCTGAACTTTTCAAAACCTAATAGTCTATAATTTGTATAGCACTGGGAATCCACTGCTAGTCAATCATAGGGAATCTTTCAGTGAACCCTTAGGTATGAATTTGAACATAGTAAATTTTGAAATTGAAAGGAATTTGCTCGATTTTTCCAAAAAACTGACGAGGTGGAGTCATTTTGGGAATAACTTTAGATTGAAACCATTTCTTTGTAATGTTTTATAACCTGATCTCTTCCTGAATAAGATCGAGAATTTCTTGTCTAATACCTAATAAAGCCAGTGGTTTATTCAATTGTCAGTCAAGGTTATATCTGTTAAGAGATTGTTCATTATCGTCTGAAATATCAACTCTCATTTTAATGAAACTATTTTCACTTTTTTGAATAAAGAAGAATTCTTCGACGACTGAAAGATGAATTCGTTGAAAATTACATTGTTGTTTTCCTCCTTACTAATGTGGTAAATGTCACACCAACACAACTCCTCCACTGTGTTCCTCCATCCGCATTTATTCATTTCTTCTCCGTCTAAATCAGTAAAAAGCGGTGTTCTCCCGGTTTGCTGAACAATAAATTTGAATTTGAGAAACAGCGTTAACAAATTCTGCAAGATATTTTATAGCCTGAAATTCCTTTCAAGCCTTGGCTTGTTTTTACATTTCAAATTCTTTTTGATTAAAATATGGTTTGATTTGGAATTAATATGTTTCTAAAAGTCGATTGCATTAATTCTGGTTCAAATTCCATATTAAATACGGAGATGGAATTTCCAAACGTATTCTGGAAAGAGAACTTCTGGCTTCTGAAGGGGGTGTCTCTCTATGACTATTCGATATTTCCAATCTTTTCAGTCAAATCTTTCCCATTTAACAACTAAATATTTTCCTGAAGTCATTAAATGTCTTGATCGGGAAGTAGTTGAATTCAAATGAATGAAATGCTTTATCAGGAGAAACTGATACATATTACTGTCTTACTGCTATCTTCTTTACCATTCCTTCCTTTCATTCTGCAAACAGTCATGCATACTGTCATCTAATCACGAATCGCACGCCCCTGCAAGTCTGAATAGTTCTTCTCTTTTTGCACTTCACCGTCCTGCTCTAGTGCTGTCCTGCAATCTACTCACTTCTGCAATATGCAATCAATCGATCACATTCCAGTAATATAAGATCCTACATGACGTCATAAAATTCGTGGCGGCGTTGTTGGTTGACCCTGTGGCCTAATGGACAAGGCATCTGACTTCTAATCAGGGGATTGCAGGTTCGAGTCCTGCCAGGGTCGTCTGACGTCACTAGGTACTGTGGCGGTCGTCGTCCCGTTTTGAGAATTTCGTAGCATTAAAAAAGTGAAGGATTTCGAAGAAATGCTCAGTTTTATTTCCTAAGAAAAAAAAAATAAATATGAGTTGTTTCTTCAAAATCTCGAAATACTCGTTAAGTCATGGGACATCAGTTATTGCGAACTGTACAGTAAAAAAGTACAGAAGGTCATAGCTTTGTGCAAAGTATGACAAAGGATGACCTTTCGGACTATAGTGAAATGATCAAAGAAAAATATGCGAATCACAAAAGCCTTAATAGGTATTAAACTCGATGACCGCATTCCTGCCACCCCTTGACCTCCTTCTTATTTCATTCTTCTCCTCTTTCTTCTACCTTTATATCTGTTAATCAAAATCAAGAAGAAAAAGTGTTACCTAACTTTCGTCCTGTCGGTGCATTCGCTCTTTTGTCTTCCATTCAGTTTTACACACATTTCTTCAAATTCCGAATAAATCACATTTACCCTTTTTTAAATATGTTTTCAAGCGTTTCATATGTTAATATCATCTAGCATAACGATGCTTACACTTTCACCTACCTCACTCTTCTCCACGTCTTGCCATCATAGCTCTCATGCAAGTACTACTGAATTCAAAGACATTCTTTTTTCTTTTTCCATCAATGTGGTCAAACTCTCTAAGAGCTTACAAAAAATTCAGTTATATGTTTTTTCTACAAATGTCACAAAATTTTCCATTAAATTTTTGTGTATTCACTGCAAGTAGAAAACTTCAACTGAATGTGCGTGTAATAAACGGTACTGTTTCCTTATTGCTGGTTGGCTTCGCATATTTTCAGCGTCACCTGTGTCCATTTTATTAATATATGTTTACCTTATCGCTGATAGCTACATTATCTGCGACCGTTATTGTAGATAGCTTAATATTGTACTATCCTGTTTATCCAAATTATGTTATACCTAAGCATCTGCAGAATTTCGAAAGAAACGCTCCACCGAGGTTTGTATTTCCATTTCCATTTACATTATGGTCTTTTATTCAAGAAAAAAAAAGCAAATTTTTACGAATCGTTGTCTTTGAGGACATTTAAATTCTGTATGTTTCTGTTCAGAATCCTTTTTTCAATAATGAAAGGACTTTAAAATCTTCGTGAATTCCAGAGTTTTTGCCAGGGATCCAAATATACCGTCTTCTGGTATAGTGTTTCTCAGAAAAAATTTACAACAAAGCCTCCTTAATTTTCCAGGTACATAGACACAAAATTCTTAGCTTTTTTCTCTCCCAATTATTCCACCAATTATAAACAATTTGATATTATTATTTGTTATCCAGAAAACAGATTCACTTTATAACTTTACTACAAATTTATTTTTCCCTCTTCATTGATAATCCTTTTTATTTTCAAGTGATCTTGTTTACGAGTTCCTTATTTTCATTCATTTTGCTTTTAAAACTAAACTCAATCAAGCAAGAACTTTTCTTTCAAATTTGACACAAGTTTAGCTATTGAGTCGGGAAATTACTACCAACATAGGAGGCACTTTTGCTAATGTTCTCACCTCGACTGTTTTCGGACTATGTCACTATCTGGTTTATCCTGAGGACCAGAGTGAAAGAAAGAAAATTAAATTACTTACGACCATTAGCAGTTGTCACCAACTGAGTCATATTCACATCCATTTAGTGATCACAGGGCACAGAATGTCATTTATGGAAATATTTTGCAGCTGTTCGGTCAAATCTACAAGAAAGCAAACCTAGCATTGCTGCGAACAGCAAAGTGAGCGATCCCTCTCTGATTAAGAGATATTTTAAATTTTTTTTTCTTTTAAATCTAAATCGTACTTTAAACCGCGTTCAAACTAATTTTTGCAATTGAAAACAGTATTCGACTACAACCTGAAATGATTTTGAAAGCTGTTTTTTGAGATTGTTCACTTGATTCTCTCTAAAACAAACGAAAAGTTCACAGATTCACAAAAACTTTGCTAATTTTGATAAAGCGTTCGATTTCTAACAAGTTCCATTGTGATTTGAATAAGATATTAATAAACATTTATTAATTGATATTGATATCATAAAGAATATGGCTTTAACTAATTAGTTCTTCGCGCAGTAAAGTTTATTTGAGCAATTTTACGTGATGTCATATCATCACGTAGCTAAGCAAATTATGATGATGTGATATCGGCGGGTAAAAATTGTAATGAAAGCAGTGATTTAAGGAGGGAAGTTAGTTTCGGATAATTATTTCATCCTATAGAGTGTCTCTATTTTAGAAGACATCAGTACTACCTCTCTTTCCAGTTAAATCACTGAACATCGACATGATTTCACCACAGCTTGTTGTTACATAACCGATATTTCTATAAATTAAAATAAGAAATAAAAATAAGAAACAGTTTTAAATTGAAACTTAAAAAGGAATGTAAAGGTTGAGTTAAAGCGAGATTTCAAGGGTTCAATTGAAAAATAAGCCAAAGAAAGGCATCCGGGATAGATGAATTGAATAATATAATTTATTTCAGCTATCGAAGAACATGCCCTCTCGATTTTACGCTGCTTTCGATTCCAAATCGAGGCAATTCGTGACAAGCAGTGAGTCGAAATCGTCAAGATGGGATGAAAACGGTATTAGTTCAATATTTTTTTTCTCCATCTTATCCCTAGCATATGCGCCATTATTTGTTGTTGATTTTCTTCTGTAACATCTACCTAAGTTATTACAAGCAATTATTTGTTCCAAAGGAATTGGATGGCCAGCGACTGGTTTCATTAAAATGGTTATGAGACAATTTAGTATGTTCTGGCTTCCTTAAAGATATATTTTCTGAATTTTTTTTTAAGGATAGGAAGTTTGTTTAATATTAAGGATGCAATTAATGGTTCTGATTTTAGATGATAATGAAGCAGCATCAATATTAGTGCCATATTATGAGGGAACTGCTCAACTAATCTCACCTGAAGACGCGGAAGTTGCATTATTTAACTCGCTTACTCAAAAGCTAAGAACCAGATCGTCGACTTCGTCTGGGTCAGACCAAAGAGTAGAATCTGTCATTTCAAGAATACCTGATACTCATCGGTTCAGCTCAGGGCTTAAAATATCTGTAATCGATAGTGACGCAGTTATCAAACCGCGGAAACTTTACTCACTACTGCTTTAGCATGAAATGATGCATGCAATGCTAGCATTTTATCTCAGATACTAAAGTCCAACCAGGTGAGTTATTATTTTCCCATTGTTAAAAAATTTCATCTTTTTTCTTCGATTAAATAGTATTATGACTTCACTGCTTTGTAACTAATTCTACGCTAAAATATTTTATTCAAAAGGACACAAGCCGGTGAAAATTTTTCTCTATCCTTGAAACTAATTACTCCAGAATCCCTCGCATCACTTTTGGTTAGAGCTCATTCACCTTAATAAAGTCGTATTATAATTTCGTTTTTCCGTTTCTCATAGAAACATTTCTTTAATGTTTTTTCCGTTTCTTTAATACTCCGAAAATCTTTGTTAGATTCACTAATTATGAATCATTTAGAAATATTATTCAGTTGAACGTGTACTTTTTTTTAATTACGTACGAATAATTCTGTATTGCTAATTTGCATCAGCCATTATTCTTTTTACTGATAGTTAAGTACTGTTCAAAATAATACTAAAGCTAATGACATTCCCCATCCATGATGATGTCGCCAGTACTCTGTCAAAAAACTTATTTATGATATTATCGTAATCATAATCAAAGAACTATTTTGAATCACAAATCGTTCGGTATACGTCGAAATGTTTCAAGTTTTGATGGTAGAAAGTAAGCCATGCAAAAGACTAGATTTGGTTTCCCTGAATCGTTGAGAGATACTGCAATGCATACGTGATAATGTCGTAAGTAAAAGTGTTGGTACATTATAGTTGGTCCAGAGAAAATTTTCAGTTTACGCTATATACTTGTTTGAAACTTAAATTTTCCGACTTTAGAATTTCTTCAAAACTTGCCAAAACGCACAACATTTTACTAATATCATAATAGAATTACTAACTCCCAAACTATATGCCGAAAAAGCTCATTAATAAGCGAAAATCAGCATAAGTCGATTTCAGTAGGTGAACAAGTCAAACTTGACAGGGTGTCACGAACCTCGAAATAACTTCTAACAAATATATCTGAATAATAAAATAATTTATGTTGTGAATATCTTTTGCTCAAATGATCCATCGCATAAATTGTAATTTAATAAATGTTACAATGTCGAGCGTGACGAATCATTTAGCTGACTCCTTTTTTTAATTACCATTCTCTAACATTTCTCTAATAGTTAAATTACCGGAAATGAAAACATATGCAAATGTTTCCGATCTGATAACTATCGTGTTTCATTCTTTACGCTGTAATCAGACTTTTTATTTACATTAGCTATCTTTGCATCCGATAGACTAACTTACCCAATATAATATATCTTATATGAATTAGAATTCATTACCAGGCTGTCTCTAAGGACAGCCGTCATTTGAACACCTTGATGATTCTCCTAAACTACGGCTCAAGCAATTCTTTACGAAGTCCTATTCAAAATCGGAAACAATTTCCTCAAATTATCTCTATTCTCTTTTGATTAATAATTGTTATATACCGCCAATCTTCCATAAAGAATAAACCTCTACAAGTTTTGTCTGTGAAATATCAAACTATTCGAACAAAAGTTCTCCACAGAAGGCAGGAATCCCTTTCTCTAGAAACATTTAACAAATTATCATGGATATAACAGATAAATGTAATTTGTAATAAATTAAAGAAATTACTGATTTATTCAAAGCAGTACATCAATCTTTGACTGAGAGCAACTTATGCCTTGCCTAGGCTTCCCTTACATTTTTAAAACGGCTGAATTGTCATTCCTTCAAGATAATATACGTAATAACTTCTTTTCAGGTAAGAAATTATTAACGATATTGGCGCTATTTGCCTTTTCTCAAAATTTCTATTTTATGCCAGACCACGTAATTAATCCTTCACTCCCAAAACGTAACAGTGTTATTCGTCACTTTCAGCCGACAACAAGTTACATTTGGATTTTTTCTAGTTACGCAAATCTTTCATTAAATTTGAAAATCATTAAAACATTATGCGAATTGGACATCAATGGCGTCAAAAGCATTTCAAAGAAAAAAGTAGTACAAAGTTATTCCATTATATCCATAAATGTGTCGTAAATGTTACGTACATTCTCTACAGAAAATATCATTTAAAATTACGAGACCCTTTGCTTTCAGATCATTCTCTCATACCGAAAATCATCGCCATACTTTGTTAAGACTTACATAAATTTTGAGCAAAGGAACCAATAAACGAAAATGTGACATACGAGCACACTCGTAAACATTTTGCTCAAATCAATAATGCCTTATAAAGATTTATATTATAGATTTTTCCTAACCCTGCATTCTCCTCTCTTCGTAACAATTACGTTACTTCGTTTCTCCTTCAGTTGAATAAATAATTCTCTCCTATGAAATTCTACTAACCGTAACATAGTAAAATATTTCTCCGGCAGTAAGATTGATTAATGACAATTGAGTCACTGATAATTAACCATTTAAATAAAATAATTATGCTGTCAACACTTTAAGTCTTTAAACACTCCTTGTGCAAGTAGCTTATGCAGTAGCGTTATTGTTAGATGCAATACACCAGACTATCAATCGAATAACTTGCAGAAGGTATCATGATTTATCTTGAAAGGTTCTGACAACAACCAGGAATTTAAAGGGTTTACCTTGATTGTAGAAAGGCAGTTCAATTAATGCATAATATCCACTATCCCAATATACCTTACTATTGTTAGTAATATAGTAACAATGGTGTTACCTGCAAAATTATTGGCGTCCGTTATGCTTAGTTTATGAAATTGCAGTTAGATTATTGAATCTTTATTGATATAAATTTTTAAGATGAAAAATACCAAAAGACAAAGTAGCTAGGAAAAAAGAGTATTTTTTCATTGTTATCGGTTTCCTTTTTGGCAAAAAAGGGATTACGTATTAATTTTTTCTTCCTTTGTTTATTAGTGTATGGTTTAATATGTGTTAAGAATTGGGAGTGGTTTACAACAAACATTATAACAGATGTTCCATTTGGATACGCAAAAAATCGTAAAGATTCAATTACAGTACAAGGACAGTAACAGGATCAAATCGGAAAATGAGTATGTAAATTTAGTTAAATCATGATAACAAACAAAAGCATGAGGAATAAATCTGAAGGATCTGAAATTAGTCAAATGGTTCATAAAATTGTTAACATTTATTTACAATTTGAATGATTAATTTTCTTATGAATTTATTTTATTATTTTGTTTAGAGTTTCTCGATATGGAAATTCGCGACAGATGTTAATATGTAATTGAGTAATTGGAAAGAAAATTAATATGAACCACCTGCTGACAATTTTCGCCTTTTTCTCCTTATACGCTCTGCCTTACGTTGCTTATAATCTTCAACATTATTAAACCCAACTTTTTTTTCCAATGGTAGTGAAATCTCTCTAATTGAACCTAAACAATTTACAACACATTCATCAATATCACTAAATGATTCGAGACAGCCATCATCCACTCTTCCGAAAACAACTGATGACCTACAAATTCGTAAAAATAAGCATATAAGTAAATGAAAATTGAAAGGACAGAAAATACCGTTTAATCTAAAAAAAAAAATCTATTATGGAAAATTACTTTGTAATACCAAAAACGAAAATTCCATTTTCTTCTACAGTAATGTCGATAACAAAGTCCGAACAAGTCAAACATTCGATTTTGAAATCATTATTTTCTTGAAAGAAGGTAATGATTTGTGCTGTTTTACAATGTTCAAAAATCACAGCCAATTTTATGCCCTGTAAGTAGTTACATTGCTTATTGGATGTCTACAAGTAAGTCTCGAAGCTTAACAATAATTTATTTATTAAGGTAGTAAATTAAAAAGTTAAGTGAAAAACGTATCGAGCATATCTGAAAGCATTCAGAATAACAACGGCAACGTATTACACGAAAAGGGAGAATAACGAAAATTGTCAACCAAAACAACAGACCAAAAGTAATATGCAAGGTATTTCTTGAAAAACAAAGGAGTTCAAAAAACTTTTGACTCCCAAAAATTTTCTATTCATTTTGTCGCGTTTTGCAAAAAAAAAACAATATTAGATCAAAGCCAGTTAAGATGAAAATACCTTTGAAGAGTAATTCGGAAACATCTTACAACGACGAATCGCCTTTTTCTCAAGGCAATTGCACTGGGCAATTTGCTTTCCATCATCTATATTCCAAACTCTTAAAGTGCCATCACCACCTACAAATTCTTTAGCTGAACGAACATTTGAATGATTTACATCAAATTTATCTAAAAAAAGCAACTATTATCACATCAACTATATCAAATAATTGCTACCACACAAAAACAAAACAACTAGCACCACAAAATAACTACTATCACATCCAGTTTCGTAATACTAGAATAACAATCTACCTGAAGAAAAAAGCAACGCATCCTTTGACTGAACCGAACTGACGTATGAGCTATGACCCAAACAAAATCGATGTATGACATAACATTCAGGATAATGAGAAATACGAATTTTCTCGTCACGGTCAACACTGGTCAAGAACCTTCGGTCACTTGACATATCAATATCCAGGACCATCGATATATGACCTAGCAGAAGTTCACCTTCACAATTTCCTTCATCTGAAAACTAAAGGGAACAATCATGCACGACATAATAACAAAACAACAACAGTCTTTAAACAATTACAAAATACTATAAAACATCATTCCAGAATTTGATTTAAAACTAAAAGAGAAAGATACGCGAGCTTCCTTAAATCATTTAAAATTACAAATGTAAAAGCCTAACTACCATCAGTGAATTCATCGCTCCTACTCTTCCCTGAATTCTCCGCGTATAAGCTATAGCGACGAACATTACCCGCTCGATCAGAAACAATTACAAATTTTTCCGAAATTTCGAAAATCACGGCTGTTGGTGCTTTTGGCAGTTGCAGCGCTGGACGTACTTCTATCCAATCTTTTAAAATATTGTACAGAAAACATTCTTTTGATGTAGTAGCGACCGCGAACAATGTGCCATCCTCACTCAGTGTACTTGCCAGAATCTCAAAATGTTCTTTTTTGCTATGATTTTAGTATTCATTTCTATCAATTACTTCAGGTTTTCAAGAAAAAAAATGAACAGTACGCGACTAAGACAAACTGAAATAGAATGCAAATTTAGTGAATACTCATTTTCCTCCCTGATTAGAAATTCGAAAACAGAGACTTAAACAACAAAGATACGAAACTCTTAAATGGAAACACCAATTAGTTGTGCAAATACTGCATTCTAAATTCTAAATACAGTGATGTGAAGAATGTCGAAAACAGCAGGAGATTAGACAGACCAATACTTTAAAAATATAGTCACTGTCCAATTATTTATAATTTAGTACCAGCAAATTAAGAAACCTATAGACAAATCATTCACCTGATCTTTCTCTTTTCGAGTTGCGGTGCCCTTGAATGGCACTAAAATATCTCGGCGGAGTTTCAGCTTCGAAGAAATGCTATCAATTGTGAAAGCAAATTCGAAAATATTTCTTCCCGCAGCAATGTATAATCTGCCATTGTGGTAGTGAATTTGAGCCATTTATTGTAGATACAACCCTAAACACTCAAAGGATTAAAAGAAATGATAACTTGATACTAAAGCGTTTAGTGTACAAATACGAAACAATATGAATTTTGAAGTAAGGTGGACTTCTCTCCACCAAAATAAAACAGTGTCGCAATCCTATTAACACATACTAGTTAGCAGATTCTTAGCTATGCCATCTCCTACCCACACCACACATCTTTAGTCCCCGCTCCTCTCATTACACACAGTTCCAGAAATAACGAAAGATGACACACAAAGTAATAAAATGATAAATAATAGCAACGAAAGAAAAAGAGAGAGTTTGAAGTGAAGAGGCGGTAGTTAGTGAGATAGTTTGAGAATAGCGTGGCTTCAGAGATTAAAGATGGAAATGAAATAATCAGTGTTGGAGTTATAATGTACTGGTATGAGAAGACAATGTGGATCATCTCGCAATGGTTCGTTTTTTTCTCATTCGTTCAATGTGAGTCCGTGAAAGACAGCACGAGAGGTCATGAGATAAGTGGTTGATGAATGAAATTTTAGGGCAGTAAACAACAATGAGGTCATCTTTACTCAAACTCTGTGCAAAGGTCAATCAGGCAACTCTCCAAGTAAGTAGGAAGAATTTGTTCCGAATATGTGGTACTATTGTGGTCGCAGAAATAGTATTTGCTGCGTATGTTGAGTAAGTTCATTTCTGGTTGAAATTGAACAGGGGGGAATGTTGAAAGAGATCTATTTAATTAGTAACAGGTATATTTCCGAGAGGCATTAGTAACAGATATATTTCGAATAGTTTCATACAAAATTTTAAAGAAATAGTTTCTCTTCCAGTGATGCATATTGAGCAGATTACAGTGTAAAAAATTGTTAAAACTAGGAGTGTTGTACTTAAGACATCTTTTTTAAACAATGTTTTTGCGATCGTTGGTGATTTCTGACAAATTCTCATGCGATTTAAGAAACATGAACAATTTAGAGAGTTTGCTCTGCCAACTCCAGATATGGTGTACGATTTTCATATGAGATTTTCTCGAGAATTTGCTGATTTCGCGGTAGGCAACAAATATGGCGCTAGAGCTTTTCGTCATACTGGTGATAAGTAAAAGATCAGAATCGATTAAATTTGGAATTATGTTACATGTATTTCTTTCCAAATACAATGCAATTTCTAATATAAACTGATTGTTTGTAAAGCATTAGAGTTCAAATAAAAAAAGAAGTTAATTCAACACAAAACTCTTATTTAAAAAGGAAAAGGTCCAAAAACGAAGAAGTCTGAAATATCAATTTTACCTTGCATTTTTTAATAGGTTATGACATACGTTTTAATAGATTATGACATACAGGTTATGACATACGATGGATTTAACCACAGACCATTTAGTAGATAGAGTAAAAAGGAAGTCGAATTCAGTGAAGTCACTGAGTACAGCAACAAGAAGGAATTGATTAATCATGTTTTAATAAATGTGATGACCTGTTATCTATATATTTCCCTTGCTTAATAATGCAAGACAATAGGAAGCAAAGGGAACATTTTTAAAGAAATCAATTATAGAGTTATGGATGTCAGACAGACCTATCTGTTCCCTGCATAAATCCTTTATCGTACTTTTTATATATCTTATATCCACCTTTTCAGAGAACGATGAATTTATCTTCTATTTTGCAGAAGATATCATTCGGTGTACAGGATTTCTCACTTCTTCAGTAGCAGTGACTGGTTTTTCATTTTTTCTAATAATGGGAGAAAGATTTTATGCATAAGGTTATTATGCCTATTGCAGAGACCCGGTCACTAGTCTATTTTCACGAAGACAGTCTGGGAATCTACAACTAGTTGGTAATTATGACCTGAAAGGTACTGGATTCCCGATTCCTTTTAGAAATATCAGTTAGTGTTCGTAGCTTCTCTGCATCTTCTACTGTCCTTTACACTTACAGTTTGCTACTCTTCTATATTCTTACCAGAACATGCCTGATAACTAAAGGTGTTACGCGGGAATAAATTTGAACGAGACACGGGAAGGGATTTTTCATGATGTTCTGGATATAGGAAATGCGATGTGTTTACACAGAATGCAAGAAACACATATTCATTGACTAGTTTCATAAGTTCCACCTCTCAATATTTCAATTATGACGGAGTCAGGTTTGGGTCAGAAGGAACATGAGAGATTATAATTTTCATTGCGTCTGGCAGGATGAAATACAGGACGAGTGATGCTGTTGGAGTAACTGGGCCATGCCACGGGGACTGGATGTCGATGGCCAGAAGATGTTGGTAAAGTTGAGTGATGTCGTTTCAGGATTGTGGTGCCTGCGGAAGTTCTCTTTCTTTCCTTAAATGGAATATGTACAGACTGTCCTGCTAGTCTTGTTATATTATTGCGTAGATAGGTTTATAAAATTGATGCTATTGACTCATATTTAAAAAGTATATGTGTTTGGTAGTGAGTTTTTATTCTGTCCGAAACATATTTATATATTTGCTGTTTAACTGAATACTATGTTGTATAACAATATTTTGCATGATATAAGTTGAAGTGAATATTTGCCGTCATTTTTCATTTCAAACTCGTGTAAATTATATGTGAAGCAAATTCAGGTGTTATCAGTGCGCGTGTGTGGCAAGATAGTGTAAGACTAGTGTAAGACAGAATGGCGCCTCCGGGACAGTCAAGCAGCCAACCGTTACCTTCTAAGGAGCTTACTCTTTTTCGTAAAGTTGTTGTGCGTTCTCTTTAATTCTAGTACTTTTTAATCAATAACGATTCAGTTTGAAAGTAGAATATTAAGTTGTATGTACGAAGAACAAAAGAAGGAAATAATAGGAAAAGACGAGGAAAAGATTCTTACGGGAGGAAATGACGATTAGGAGGAAAATCTAAACAAGATGAATTGGTAAATTGAAGGATAAGACTAATTTTTTTAAAGGAATAACCATATTGCTCTTAATTGGAGTTCTTAACTTCAAATCTAGATAATGTGATTGCTAAGCTAGCAATAAAAATTTTCATGTTATGCTTTATTTGGTTGCAGAAGCACTATGAGCATAAACAATACAAGAATGGCCTTCGGTGCGCTAAGATGATTCTCTCTAACCCACAGTTCAGTGAACATGGAGGTTGGATTAATTTTATTTAGATAATGTCATGAATGGCATGATGCTTTTACATGAAGTTCAAGGATTCAAAAGTTTATAGAAGTGCAAAATAATTTGTTTAGAAACGTTGGCGATGAAGGGTTTGATTTTGAATTGCATGGGGAAGCATGAAGAAGCGCAGGAGTGCGTCAAACGAGGCTTAAAGGTTATTCATACTATTCATTGTGACAAAGTAACAAATTTATTTTCTATTTAATTGCGAGATTTCTAGCAGCGATCAACTATTCGTTGCAGGCTGACCTTCGATCACATGTCTGTTGGCATGTCTTTGGTTTGGTGCAACGTAGCGAGAAGAAATATGATGAGGCGATGAAGGCGTATAAGCAGGCGTTACGATTAGATCGTGACAATATGCAAATACTCAGGGATTTATCATTACTACAAATTCAAATGCGAGATTTAGACGGGTATCGCGTAAGTCTTTTCATGTTGCACCTTGAAAAACAAAGATTTTTGTGTTTCTTTTTTTGAATGAAAACTCTTGTTTATGTTCTTGAGTCACTGATCAGTTCTTTCCTAACATTCGCTACATTCCACACAGCCCCTTTTATTCGACTGGACTTAAAGTTGTGATCATCTCTGGCTTATTTTGTATCTGCATTTATGACTTTTGCTTCCATAGGTTCTAGTGTTCAACTTCTTCTTAACTGGATCCATTCCTATCTTTCGATTGCCACCGCGCATTTATACCATGATTCTTTTCAATTTTGTATTTCTGCAAGATTTGAATTGAGTTGAAAGGAAGGAGTGAAATGGAAAGATAAGCACTGCGAAACTCATGATACCTGAAAATCCCGTTAAAAAATTTTATACTCTTTTGATAAAATCCGCGAAACTTTTTCAGGATTCGCGTTATCGACTGCTTATGCTGCGCCCTCAACAACGAATTGCATGGATTGGTTATGCGACAGCATATCATCTTCTCAAGGATTATGATATGGCTCTAAAAATTGTCAGCGAGTTTTGCAACAGTAGTAGGGTTGAGGTTTCTGTATTTTCTTGGATTTGTAATTGATTTGAAATCCAATTATCTCATCTCAAAATCTTATCCCAGTTTTTTCTAGCTCGTAAGAATATGTTTTATTATTTGTCACGACAATTTATATTTGCAAAATAAATGAAATCCAATTATTTCTCAGGAAAATGATTAAATAATATAACTATTTTTTGGGACGTAATATTTTTATGGTTTGCTTTATTCGACATTCAAATCAGTGTTTGCTACCCAAAAAGACTAGTTTATGTTTAGAAATACTTTTAAGGTCTTTATATATTTATATACTTTTGAGATCTTATAGTCTTTATATAAAATACTTTTAATATTTTAAATGCTTTAACACGTTTATATCTTTCTAATCAAGAATTTTCCCAGCTACCAGAGTACGATTTCGAGCAGAGTGAACTAATTCTGTATCAGAACATGATTCTCCGCGAATCTGGTCAGCTAGAATTGGCACTGAACAGATTAGAGGAAAACGCATCACAAATTGTTGATCGCGTTGCTTATATGGAAACGCGTGGTGAGTTGATTGAAATACTGGCTAAAAAGCTGGGGTTAAGATGAAATTTACATATTGTGAATACATCACTTTCTGGATGTTGTAGCGGATCTCTTGATGGCTTTGAACGATAATGCAAAGGCAGAAATGACTTATTGGAAACTGATTGAAAGAAATCCAGAGAATATTGTATATTATCATCAGATCGAGAAATGCAGAGGACTGGGTATCGATTGTTTTAATTATGTTCAGAATTCACTGGCGAAATTTTTCAATTTACATGTATAACGTAAAAATTCTGCAGTGGAAAGTGATGTCGAGGGACGTTATGAGGTCTATAAGAAGGCTGTTTCAATGAATTCTCATGCGGCCACTCCGAAAAGAGTTCCTCTTTATTTCCTCCGCGGTATTTCTTTATATTTTGTAGCTAAGGTATTTTAAATCATATTTCGGACGTCATGGCTTTGTGGTATTTGGTTTTAATTACACATTTCAGGTGCCCAGTTTGAAAGTTTATTGTTCAATTATTTAATAGCCGGTCTTCGAAAAGGCGTGCCTTCACTTTTCAAATATCTCATCCCGCTCTACGTAGACAGCGATAAGGTTGAATATAAATATTTCATTTCAAATTCTCTTCTGTTATATTTGTTATATCTCCACAACTGTTCCTAACTCCTTTGCAATATGCGGAGTGATAAATAATGCTGGCTTTCAGTTAACAATTTGAATTGTTCAAGGGATACAGATACAAGATTCTTTGAGCTCGAATATTCTCAGAAGTATAAGTCTTCCCTTTAAAAATACGAACAATAGGAAGCATTTAGAGTTCTCTTAATTAGAATGTACTATATTTATCATTTTGAACTATCGAGGTTTTGAACACTGTGAATAAAATAGGCGCCATTTGTTGAAAATACCTTTTGCATTATTTTGTCATTTTTTGTTTTGTTTGCTAAAAATTATGAGAAATGTTTTAATCCTTCACATTTTTAGGTCCAATTTTTGGAGTGCACACTCATCGAATTCGTTAAACGGTTAGGAGAAAACGGGTATAAGAAGGGATCTTTGGACAGTTGGTTTCATTTCTGTATTTATTATTCAGGCTTACAATAGATTATAATTTTTAACATTTCAAATATTAATACTTGGCATCAACTGATTTAAGAATTTTATAGATTGTCCTCTTCCGGAATCACCAACCACGGTATTATGGTTGTATTACTTATTAGCTCAACATTATGACAAATTAGGATCGGTTCAACAGGCACTTGTATATATTGATAGAGCAATACAGCATACACCAACACTGATCGAACTCTACATGATAAAAGCAAAAATCCATAAGGTTTGCTTGTTATTACTTCTGTAGTCATCAAAACATCTGAAAAGTGCTTTCTCAATGAATGGCGAGGAACGTACTTTATTCTGTTTGTTTTACAATTTTTATGACTGTTGTGACATGAAATGTTGATGGTGTTGTTGCTGCAGCACGCAGGTGATGCGCATGAAGGTGCAAGCTTAATGGAGCAAGCGCAGTCTTTGGATACGGCGGATCGCTATGTGAATAGTAAATGTGCCAAGTACATGCTTAGAGCTGGCCTCATTAAGGAGGCAGAGAATATGTGTTCGAAGTTTACAAGGGAAGGTGTTAATGCATCGGCAAATTTGAATGAAATGCAGTGCATGTGGTATGAAATTGAATGCGCTAAAGCGCATCAGCGGTTGGCAAATTACGGTGAGGCATTGAAAAAATGTCATGAAGTCGAAAGGGTTTGTTTCTTATTATTATTAGTTTTCTAGTTAGATTTTTGGTTCTAATATAAGATTCATTTGCAAAAGTTATGGCTTGTTGTGGTGGTGAAACGGTTCAGACAATAGTATTGATTTGGGTACTGTTATAGATTTCATTTAATGTCTGTTTATTCATCCTTATTTGCCACTCGTATTTGCTACTCCTTGATTCTTCACAGTGGCGCTTTATAGTGTTTTCATAATGCTTCCTTAATTGTAGCACTTCGTGGGCATTATTGAAGACCAGTTCGATTTCCACACTTATTGCATTCGAAAAATGACACTTTGTTCATACATTGGATTACTGAGGCTGGAAGATGTTCTGCGACGACACAAATTTTATTACGAAGCTGCCAAAATTGCAATCACCGTGTGTTTTTTCCTAAATTGTTGCAATCACTGTGTGTTTTTTTGTTTAGAATTAACAGAAAAAGAAAGAAACAGAAATTTACAGATATATCTTCGAATGTATGATCATCCTGACGATTTCACTTCTGACAAACACAATGGTGAAGTTAATTTATCAGCCTCGGAGCTAAAGAAACTGAAAAAGAAACAAAAGAAGGAAAAAGCTAAGGAGGCACTTGAAGCTGCTACTAAACAGAAGCAGACAAATGCGAAGAAGGTATAAACATTGTAACCATCCAGCGACGGAAATTAAAAATTCATGATTTCAGTTACTCAGTATTGTTTGTTTTTTTGATACTTGTTCTTGATACTGGACCAATTATGTAATTTGAAAGCACTAATAGAATTGTGATGTGTGGATAGTAGTGAGGAGATTGTAATAGTCGTCACAATTATTTATCCAGCCCTCTTATCATTCCCCTGTGTTTATTACTCACTCATTCCTTTTGTAAAAGGAGAAAAATATATAGTGCATAATGTTAAAGCAACAGTTATTTTTGATAAGAAATTTGTGAAAATGAATGATTTTTAAGAGAAGGTGAGTAAATTTATGTAATCACTTCAGCGTCATATTGAAGTCATTTCAGGGTGACGTTGAGGCAGATGGTTTAGCACTGGAACCTCTTGATGCAGAGAAACTTCTAAAAGTGGATGACCCTTTGCAGGAGGCGAGTAAATTTGTACAACCACTTCTTCAGTTGAACAGCGAACAATTTGGATCATATATTCTTGGTTTTGAAGTTTACTATAGGAAGAAGAAAGTATGCTGTTTTATGGGTTTATCTGATCTTCGAAACAATAATAATTTCCGGATATTTGTGAGAAAATTTTGAACTATCCATCAGCTCACAACGACCAAAGATTTAAATTGCTTTTTTTTCGCACTGGAACCTTAATGCAATGAAACTTCTAAAAGTGGATGACCCATTCACGTTATATGATCGTTACGCAGTAGCACTAGTGTTTTCAAGAAATTTTATTCACTGTAGTTTTAAATATAAATTCGTCTTTTTACGATACTTCGCAAATCCCCATCTTATCCTCTCAGCAACAAGTAGTGCTTTTAACATGAAAAACAATATTTCAAAAAATTAAATTCATATTAACATTGGCTGTTACCGTAGCATTTGCTTGTTGCCAGTTCTGCTTATTTTTTAGGTACTTTTGATGTTACAATGTTTAAACAAAGCAACAAAATTAGAGCCTAACAATCCAGATCTTCATGTTGCAGCTTCTAAATATTTGCATTATTGTGAGTTATTTTTCCTTATTTAATTCAGATTCAGTGAATTTGGGCCTATCTCTTTTCATAGTGTAGTTGGCTAACTAATTTTTTTCCCTAAATGTAGGATCATTACATTCATTTTCTTTTATTCATCTAAGTAAGTAGATTATCTAATGAAGAGTTATCACTAAAAGGTGAGAGTTATGGGTCAGTGAATGAATGAATGAATTTTTATTTGCGAAAACTTTAAAATTCTTAACGCAGAAGTTATAAACTTGATCCGTAATGCGCACATTTATCTTTTGCTTATATATCTTTTAATATAGATGAGAAGGCGCAGTTGGAGGGACCAGTCAAAGAATTAGCTGCTGAATTAACCGGCATATTATTTCCGAACACTAAATCAGCCTATGAATTCAATAGTGCTTTCAAAAGAGCGAATATCAATTCATTCCCCCATCGACTTGCTGGTATCCACTGTTTCTTGTCGACTGTGATTTTCCTTTGAATTATGCACACATTAATTTATATACTTTATGGTTACATCTTTCATCAAAAATTTTGATACTGTCATTTTTAATGTCTTATTCGTTATCTTTTTCAGTTGCTGAGATCAGTATATTTCTGGACCTGAATTGTGTTGATGTAACAAAGAACTGGTTGTTGCACTCTTTAAATGATGATAAATTGAATGGAGTAACGCTCAAAAATATTGAAACATTATATAACGGGATTTTATATGGTAAATACGGAAATTGGACTACTAATGAGGTTTGCGCTTTTCAAATATTCAGATATCATGGAAAAGATTATCATTTTATTTTTACATTGCCTAATTCTTGTTGTCATTATTTATGTTATTTAGGGCTATATTTTGTTCAATAAAATATTCCGGTTTCCCATTAGTATTTAATGCGAACTGTCATCTACTTCGAAATAGCGGGATTGTAGTAGTGAATTACATAATTTACATTTATCGTCACATACCTAGTTAAGGTCTAAGCAGAATTTATGAAATTAGTAACATAACTTTTTATAATGACATATTTATAATGGTATTTATATGTAATCGGGATAAATATTTAATATGAAGTTTAAGTTTAAAATTTTGCGAAGTTCTTTGTGAGAAAGCTGTGCAATTTGATCTTGCTATATATAGCTTGAAATTATGTCTTATGAAATTGTTCTGAATTGTAGTGAAAATTTTATGCTGAATTGGATTATTACATTAAAAATTTTGCAGATGGCGCAGCTGACGAAGCGCTGTCACCACTTATTCAAGGACGCGACATTATTTGGCGGCGGCGTTAATTTAGGTGCACAAGAAAAAGAGAACTGTAATATCAAACAATTTTAGGAATAAATAAATTGTTTTCTTTGTTAATATTTACTATTGCATTCGGAAAATTGTATACACTTTCTTATTTGTTAATGGTATTTTGTTTTTGTAAGTGAAGAATTTTTTCCTGTTCCACCCAAAATTTTTTAAAGAGTTTACTTATGACTTTATAGATCCAAGGAAGGAATACCAACTGTCATATTTTAGCAAAACGAGTAAATGCTCCCTAAGAGAATCTGTAAAGAAACGGTCGGGAATGTGGCGTGTCCAAATATTTGGCTGGTCGATTTAGTGCATCCTAGTCATTTTTTATTTCTTTCTTGACTTTTATAGTAAAATATGGTGGCCACGTGTTTTTCTGTAAAGAAGCCGAGCTGTTTCAGAGATAAGAAATTTTTTTAATAATTTCTAGCGATATTATTGAATAAGTGATTTAACTGTATATTCGCTAGCTTTTTTGCTTGCATTTTTTGCCATTTCTTGTGTTTCGATAATGCTGTAATCTGCGATTGTTTAATATGAAATCTAATTGATGTGTGTTGTTAATTTTATCACTAATACTGCTTTACTCAACTCGTTCCATTCATTCATTTCTTTTTCTTCCCTTAAGCTCGCACTTTTTATTATTTTAAACCATGATTTCGACGACATCACTGATGAAATTATGAGGGAACATAGAGACTTTCAGTCGGTTTCTGTATTTCCTGATTTTCATTGTTTTAAGCTTTTGCTTTTTTCTATCAGGAAAATGAATTTAGGAAGACACAATTTAAAGGAAAATCTGTGAATTTTACCTTACTGTTGTTTACCTCATTTTTTCGTCAAAATTAAAGTAGCTATTGAAGGTAAGATACATTTAGTATATAGATTTGATATGTTACAGTTTCCGGATAGCGTTACTTTTAGATATTTGCAAAGCTAGTTTGAATCGAAACTGTTCATTTCATAAATAACACAATATTCTTTGAAGCTTTATCGATTGTTTGTAATGGCTATTAGATGTCACTGACGTTTCTTCCTAGTTGGGAATTGTCACATTTATGCCGATTAACCGCAGAGAGATGAGGGAAATGTCTATAAAACTGTGGAGTATTGTATTGAAGTTTACAATTTGTTTGTTGTAAATGTCTTATATTAGGCTTAGGGTAACTTCGGTGTATTTTTTCCAAATTTAGTTTAATACTGGAAGGTATGCAACTTGTGAAGTGTACCCGAATAGGACTGCTTTGAACAATTGTTCATAGAATTTTTGCTAGATATATAATTCTTGCTGTTGCGAGTGATTATATTAGTCATGCAGGGTGAATACATCCGGTGGACGTTCGTTTTTGTGGTTATGGATTGTTTTTCTGATATTTAAAATTATTGTGCATCATGCGCTGTTGTATTGTATAATTCCATACTTTTTTTCCTCAGTTTTTCAGTTGTGCATTTGCTCAATTGTTTTCGAAAGCAGTTTTTATTAGTAATTTCAACTAGGATGTAGGATGGAAAAAATCTTTGATTCTTTGATTCCCGATTTTCTTTAGGAAGAAGTGAGAACTAGGATTGTCCTGCGAAATTTGAGAATGCAAGATAGGAGCGAGATTGGAAGGATTTCAGTTGTTTCATCCTCAGTTCATCGTCGTTGTCCATAATTTATATGTGAATGCGTATTATAGTAGCTTTCTTTTCGTTTTGTTCAAAGTCTTTTTTGTTGATCAAAATTTTACAGTTTAGAAGAGACCCGATTGTCCAGTCCGCAAATATTTGGGCTAAGTAGATACTGGTTTCATGGGTTTTAGCGTTAACAGTTTAACGTTTTTCTTTAAATAACTCGGAAATGTTGAAAAAATATTCCCATGACAACGTTTTCTACAGAATGATCCATGATCAATTGATCACAAGTATTTCCCTTGCGAGTGAATAATTTGTCATGATTCCATAAAATACTAAGGGTGTATACTTTATGACTTCGATCTTTTCTGAATTTGAGAATTCGAAATAGGAATGAATAGCTCTGAGGGATGACGCGATAGATGGCGGTAAATGTGGAGTTCTAGTTGAATCCTGAAGTTTGGACTTCAAAATACAATTCCATTTGTCTAAGATTTCCCCACAATTTGTTTTACCTTTTTTTCGCACTAATATTTACAAAGCCAAAGTAAATCTCTTACTGTTGTTGCCGAGGTTTGCGTTGAAGCTATTAAGCAAGGTATTCGAGAAACGCATGTTTTACTTTTATCCGTATTAATTTTTTGTTAAGTAGTTGAATTCGCTTTTTACTGAAGTTCGGCTTCTTAATTGAATACATTGTTTTTGACTTAGCTAACTGTACTGCTGGCCATCAAAGTTTCCTATTTTCATTATTCCCAGTGTTTTGATGAGATAATAAAGTGCACATTTCGCCACTGGGATTTAATGAGTGGATTAGTACGAGCGGATTAGTTACATATTTATATATAATTCAGATTTGAAATAGTCCTGACTGAGCATTAGATTTTCTCTCAGTTCTGCAATTTCAAATTTCTTTACCGGAAAATTAACTAATTCGTAGATCGTCGAAACTACCAGCAGGATCAAAGTGAACCAATGAAGACTTCGCTGAATATTCTTCCTATTTCTGCAATAACAGTACAGACAAATACGAAAAAGTGATGTTTTTTCACATGGATATTTTGGAGCAAAGTGGTTGATTTCTGTTTCAGTCCAGCGATTGCTTGTTTAAGAAACGTGCAAGAAACATTGGGAAGTGGTGATGACTGACCATCTTGATTTGGACGATGAATTCGACACGGGTGGTATCGTTTTGCTTTTTAGTGAAAAAATATTTTCCTCCGTTCTACGTAAAACACTCCAAATTTGAATCAGAAGCCAGTCTGCTTGAAATCAAAAAACTCCTTGGAATTTCATTAAGGAAATCATAAGTTACTGAAATAAGTTATGTTTTTGCAGATGAAACGGATCAGTCTGAAGCACTTGAGACTTCAACGTCGGAATTCTACAATGCCTTCGAAGTAAAAAATGTATGTTATTAAAACATTAGCAGCTGTTGGAACAAAACGGTCATCGTTGAGAATTTATCCCTGTAAGCTGTGAATTATACAGTGTGGAATAAATGCTAATGCTTCTGAAAAAAAAAATATATTGGCAGTCGTCAAACTATTCCACTTAATCTAACTGTAATGTAGACTTCATTGTTTTTTTGAATTTATTTGGCAAATGAAAATTGTCTTTAAAGGTGTTGGGGCATGGATTAGCATCGACTGTTCGACTCTGTATTGAAAAAGGGACAGGTTTGGAATTTGCAGTAAAAATTGTTGATATCAGTACGGAGCGCCAATCAGAAGTGGAAGCTCATCGATTATATAATGAAACAATTAGCGAAGTAAATTTGCTACGACAGCTTTCAGAACATCCGTCAATTAGTGAGTTTTCTATAATTTCATTTGTTTCCCTAATTTTCTTTAAATGTGTAATGAAGTGCAATATCAGGGAGCAACCTCAGTAGATGTGTTTCTCGTGTAAAATTCCACATTGCCTAGAAAAAATTTTCTTGGAACCAAAAGGATTTCCCATTAAATTTAGTTTCTTTATTATTTTTTATAATAATTCATAAATTATTTATTTTTTATAATAATTTATTATTTTTTATGTTTTATATTTAAGTTTGCACATTACTTTTCGAAAGCGATGAATACTATTATTATTATATATATTATTATTAATGCTTAACGAATTTAAACATACTCTATTAATTTATATAATAACATCAGTTCAGTTTTTCCATCATTAATCTTTTTTTAATTGCTGTTTTCAGTTAATATACATGACTTCTATGAAACACCGGCATTTCTTTTCGCTGTTTTTGAAATGTAAGTTCATTCTCAGTTAGAAGATATAGAGGGTCAAATTTATCTCGAAAATAAATTGCTATTTCGTTTGGGGAAATAGCATTGTGATATACTGCCAGAGCGAACACCTCAATCAAGAAAAAATCATTCAGATTTTCGATTTGTAACGACTTAATTGAACTGTTTTTAGTACTTGTAGTTTCGTACTAATTCCACGAGACTTACAAGTTAGATGTGTCGGAACAGTTGTGTTTTTACTCTATTTTGAATTCATGTGGTTCTGGACTGTCTTATTTTCTTCATAATGATGTATCTCGCTTTTCTGTCAGAAAAAAAGGTTTTATTGATGCAAAATTATTTTCGCAGTTGTTATCACTTTAATGACATTCTTGACAATTAAAGTTTTTTGTTCAGTTAATTTTAAAAACTCTCTAACAAGTTCATTTATTTGTTTTTTCAGGGCCCCAAAGGGTGAACTGTTCGATGTTCTTAATAAGTCAGTAACGGTTAGTGAGAAAAAAGCAAGACGTTTGATGCGACAGCTTTTTGATGGAGTTGCTTATATGCATGATAGAAATATTGTTCACAGAGATATCAAGGTTGCTTACAATTACTTGTTTAACAGAATTTCATTTTTACAGGTTGAAGCATTTGTATATTAGTCTATGGTTTGTATTTCGTCATGTTTTGTAACATAATTTCTTGAAAAGTTTTTTTTTTACTAAAATTTTAGTTGGAAAATATTCTTTGTATTGACGACGAAAGAATTGTGATTAGCGATTTTGGGTTTGCTACACAGATACAGCCAGGACAAAAGTTGAGAGGTTATTTTTGCATCTTTTATTGATTTTCGTAAAATCATTCTATTGAACGTTAGTCAAAGAAATTATATTTGATAGAGTTGTGAAATAAGTGCAGATCCTTGCAAAGATTAGATATCAACTTTTCATATGTTAGTTTTCAGAATTGTTAGGAACGCCTGGTTATTTAGCCCCTGAAATGCTGAAATGTCAGATGTACGAAGAGGCTGATGGATACAGTGTTGAAGTTGATGATTGGGCACTCGGTGTCATTTTATATACTTTGTAAGTTCTGTTACTTTTTTTAATTTTGTATTTATGTAATTCAATATTTCCTTTTTTACAACGAAACGAAGCATCAGAAATGTTGTCCAGATTAGCCAGGAAGAAAATGAACTACTACTTTCATATGAAATAATATTATTGGCTTGTGCTTAGAATCGATTTTTTAACACATAAACAGTATTAGGAATCTGAAATATGGATAAATTAAATTTTCACTTAATTGAGAGTCTTCACTATTTCAGACTTGCCGGTTGCGCACCTTTCTATCATCGACGACAGCTAATGATGCTTCGCATGATACAGGAAGCAAAATATGAATTTCGAGCAGATCAGTGGTCTCAAATCACTTACGATGCTAAAGATTTGGTTAGTTCTGTCTTTGATGCTAGACGGCATATAGATCTGTGGAATTTCCAAGAATTTTAGAGTTTTGTATCTTACTGTATTAACATTCTGGAATACTCAGGAGAAATTTTAAATCTTCTATTAGTACTGTGTAATTTCTTTAGCGGTTACCTTGCAAATGAAAAACTCGAACATATATATATATATATATACTTAGTATTTTTTAGATCAGCCATTTGCTAATCGTTGAAGTTCAACAACGTCTAACGGCGGCCCAATGTTTGCATCATCCATGGATGAAAACTGCTGCTGTAACGCTAAAGGTTTATCTCAATCTTCATTTTAAATCACTAAAGTGGTAAATATATCATAATTTTATAATTGCGACAAAAACTCCAATCTACAACACATATTATTTGTAACAAACTCCTCAAAAATGTTCTTTTCAGATTTCAGATGTTTGATTATGCAGAGTTTATCACGAATTACTAATAGTCCATTAAAAGAATAATAAGAATTTGCGGTATGGCACTGAAAGTATAGACATAATCAATATACATTTGGATATTTAATTGTATTTCAAAACCGTGCATAAAAGCATTGTCATTTTTCAGAAGAGCGTGATACAACAAAAACTTATTATTGAAAAACGAGACTACAAAAAACTTTGGAAATATAGCATTACAATGGCACGATTTTTTGTACGTCTAACGAATATCAAAGTGTTGAAATTATTGGTTGATCGGGATGTACTGAGGGAACGGCCATTTCGTGATCGTGATGTAAGTATTATTGTTATTTTAAAAAAGTGATATGAAATGAAATAATTTTTTATTTATAAACTTATAAATCTCATCTATAAATTTCCCTTTTTATTGTTTTTTTTTCTTTTATTTTGGCGAAGGGGGAGGAGAGAAAAGTTTCTATTTTTTTTTAGGCACAAAATACTTTTAAATTCTTTTCGGAATAAAGCATCTCTTAGAATGGTGAATTGTATTACTGCTAATAAAATAGAAGTGGATTTAGATTCGACACGAATCTGAGGCTGCTGTATTTGAAGTTTACGGACACTGGGTCAATCGTGGTTTTTACTATTCACGCGATATGTTATTCGCAAATAAACCTAAGCCGAAATATAGGAAAATGGAAATTGAAGCTAGCTAATCTGTTGGTTTTAGTTATCAGCTAAATTAATGGCCTCATTTTAGTTTGTATATCTTATTTGGCTTACTGTGCTTAGTTTTAGCTTCCAATTAACCGAAGATCACATATTATATAGTTCATTTTATAGCACTTTCTTGTGAAGATTGAACTTACAAATAATAAGAATTTTATAAAATTTGAGCATAAATCATTATTATTTACTGTGTTCGTGATTCAGATATTCATCGTAATTTTGGTTTAGTATCTATTCTGAATGTCGATTCTAGATTTCCTTATGCTTGATTCATCAGATTCTAGCTGATAAAGGATTAAAATAGATGTTTTCTTTATCAATCAGAACTCTGCTGATAAAGTTATTTATGATTTTGGTATTTCCTTCTGGATGCAAATATTTTAACTCAATTTTTCTATCGTGATAGTTTTACTACTTTCAAATGACGTATCAAAAGCAAGGACATGAAACGGGTGCATTAAACGGAATAACATGACGATAGATGTAACATTCGGTCCATTTCGAAAAGCACATCTTTACCCGACTGTAATATTCTAACAGTAAAATATGCGATGACCAAACGGTGCTTTTATATAAATGTATCAGAAAAAAGTGTTTGTTTGCATTTCTCTGCATCACTGTCAACTTCTAGTTTCTCATCTCAAGTTAGACTGTCGAATTTGCTAGTACTGAGAAAACATATGTATGTATTTTCAAATTTTTAAGTAGGCTAGAGATCTCTAAATATTGAATATACATCTTGAAGTAATCGGTTTTTCGTCTATACAAGATTTTATTGTGTTCTACTCCTTAACCGATTCATTTTTGGATTTGAATTGTCTTATTTTTAAATTTAAAATATCTTGGTAGTTTATACCCTTCTGCTTTAATGCGTCATCACGTGGCTCGAACTGTAAAATCTTGCACTGCTATGTTTAGAAGTTGGAGGGAGTGAAACAGGGAAAATTTTTCTTATGACATTGACTATGTAAACAAACACTTTTCAGTAATATTCTTTTACAAGCACTGGAAAATATGCTTTCGTACCATGACTGGAATTGTTGTTCGAGAAGTTTTCTGATTCCAGGTTGATGGTATCAGTTCTAGGTTTTTTCTTGTTTTGTTGAGGCTTATTGCAAATATTTTTCTTTTTGTAAGTATTAGATTGAAATGAATCATGTTCCGAATTAAGAGAATTAGCGCAGGTTTTTCCAGAATAACTGTTAGATCGTTTTGTGTAGCTAAACTTGTATATCGGGAAGAATTTAATAGGTGCAGTATTTATTATATTGACAATGTACTATTTGCAATAGTAAATGGTCTGGAAGAACTTAATTGTGTATTTCGTTCATAATGCTCTGAAAAGCTAATTGAAATTGGTTAGCATTATCACTCAAGATTAATTTGGGGTAACCTTTTCGGGTAATAAATCTTAATATGTGCAAAGAACTTTACCAGTTCTAATTGTATTTGATAGGTGCAATATACACTGAGAAAAAGAAGATTTCGTGCTTTGAGTTGATATAAGACTGTATAACAAATTATACTGTTGTTAGTTTATTGTTAACATACAGCTAACCAAGTATAGAATAGTAATTTAGAGACACAAAAGCAACAAAAGCAATAATGAAAAACAATAATAGAGAGATGAAGGCAGTGCGGATCCAATGTCAGAATCAGAAATATTTCAGTCATTCGAATGTTTAAATAACACTTTTATGTATTATATATATGCAATCGAAAAGAATAACAGAAGAGGAAACAATAATGGAGCTGTCATGTGAAAAGGTTGAGTTTAATTTAGTGAATAAGTTTGGTATAATGAGAAAATGAAAACTTACGTGCGTTGAATCAAATTGGTTGGCAAATTGGATCATTATTTTACTGTTAACACTGCAAATAATAACTAAATACAGAGTTGCAATTTAGAAATATAGGATAAGATAGAAGTATAGATCTGGAGATGAAGATAGTGCAGTAGGATGTTCGATTTAGAAGGTTTTAATTAATGAGTTGAGAAGCTTAACTAGGATCTTTATATTGTGGACAAGGACTTACAATAAAATACAAGATGGAATTTACATGCAGCTTTTTCAAGCTGTTGTAAGATTAATGCATGGTAAGGTTTTTTTACAAATTAGCTTACTGATGTACATATTGTTACACTATTTAAATTGAATAACAGGTTCATCACAGATGTGGGAAAAGCTGTAATTAATATTTACACAGTGTGATGAATCTTTTAATCTAGGATGTGCTTTATACAACGAATAATTAATTTTATTGCTATAACATATAGTTTTTCTTCGGTTTTCCGACATTCCCAATTGAAGGAGGAAATAGTGTTGATGGATGTAAAGGAAAGTAATCCAGCTGATTCCGGTTTTTAATAAGTGTTCTTTTTCTGTTCCTTATCATTTAAAGAGACAACTAATTCAATTGCTGCTGGATTGCATTTAGATTTAAATTCTTAGTACATGACAGAGGTATTATAAAATAAATTAAATCAAACTTAATGGTAATTAATATTAGCAATATTATAAAAACACAAATATAAAAGCTTATCATTCATCATTTTTTGGTTAATTCATTTAGTTCTTGTTGCATCAACTCACGAATATTTTAGAAACCATTCTCGAGTCGTTGTGATACTTCGGCTCCCATCTTTGTTGGTTTTGTTCTAAATTCTTGCTTTTGATCGAGTTAGTATGTAATCAACCTTAGGATGTTGTTGGGATAAGATCTTCAGTTCAGCATCAACTCGTTCAATTTTGAAGTGATTAATTATTTGGCCTTGAACTTAACTAGTTTTAGGATTACATGGAAATTACTGCTGATTATTTCTGCTATTACGTCATTCTTTTCTAATATTAATTTGGCGACGAATGTAGGGTTATTATGAAACAGCGGAAATTACTGCTGATTATTTTTGCTATCACGTCATTCTTTTCTAATATTAATTTGGCGACGAATGTAGGGTTATTATGAAATAGCCATTCAATTAGTGATAATAAATTATGATTTTGACAGCATTTTTTCAACAATCCATTCCGTTGTTGTTTAAATTCTCGAAGATTGTCAAAGATATATAAGAATTTGTTGTCGTTAAATTACTCTTCCCTAGATTTTAGACTAGAATTTCTAATATTGCTTTATTGATGATATTGTTACCATTCATCAGGTGAAGATCCACAAAGCCACAGTCTGTTGCTCTAACAGTTTCATTTTCTTTAAAAACGAATGAAGTTTGAAGTTCGTTGATAAGAACTAAGTTTAATACATCCTTTTCCTATTTTTTTTTGCTCATTTTTTCCCCTTTTTGTGCATTTCCCATTTTATGTAGGACAGTTTCCAATAGAATCAAAAGCTAATAATTTTTTTCGTCATAGATTAGGTTTTGTCCCTGTTGTAATAAGAAATTCATCGTTGACTGTCATCAAATTCCTGACCATATATATGATTAAGTTCTTTAAACGTTCGACGCATAACCCATAATTGTTGTTTAATTGTGCTTGGAGTCTTCCCAGGACTAGTCTATTTGATGTTGTCTGTTTTGTTTGATAATAATCTCTTAGAATTATTTTAATGTTTCGTCGTCGTTGTCAACCTTGGAAAGTTTTCGAATGCTTATCATTATTTTTCCAATTCCAGAATGAAGTTTACATTGGTGTACATGCTGTATTTAAAGTGCATACTGTATTACTGTTTCAAAGTTCGTTATGTCAAAGTTCATCAACAATCATTGCACCGATTTTTAATTGTAGTAGTAGGTATCTGAAATTTAATTGATTCCTTTTAAATCAACGAATTTAAAGAAATAATCAACATCAATAAGGAGTTCGGGTCATTTCTAATAATTCGTTAAATCTCTGAATTGGCCATTCTTAGCTAGTCATATCTCATTAATTAGGTAATCGATTACGTGGCATACAATATTATAATTTTCTTCTCTACAGTTTGTACACTCAACTGCATGCGGTAATAAGACATGATATGGGCTTCTTATACCAAGCAAAGCTATCTTTTCCATTTCAGTTAATTTTAACCGGTGCGATAATTCACTGGAGATAATTCTACATCAAACGGTACCAAAACCCTTTATGGTCAGACCCCCTTTATGTTGATGTAGTAAGAGATTGAACGTAGTAGGAGATTGAAGAGTATTATCTCTCTATAAAGGAGTAAAGTTTCCTTTACATGTCTTTTCCTTATAAGTTCGTTTAAGTTGCAAGGGTGAAATTGTAATAATCTTTTTCGTGAATACTTTTAATTCCCTCGGTCTTCTGAATTTTGTCGAAACATGCTGCATTATTTCCTCTGATAATACAGATCTTTTTTGTACATTTAGGAATTACTATCGACTATCAGTAAAACATAAGATTCACGTTAGCAATACGCCTGATTTCTATCAAATATGATCACATCTTATTAAAGTGGTTGCTACGCTGTTAGATCAGTGATTAGTGTTTAGTGCTGTTAGATCAATGAATTCTAAGAATAAATATTACAATTAAGATTCATTCTAAGTAATGAAGAAAACTTTCACAGTAAAATAATTTTCTATTAAAGGAAGGGAATATTTCATTATGGAATTTCTATTCCATTTTTAAAATGAACTCTTCATTTTAAAAATTGTGGTCGAGATTTATGCGTCTTGATGGCCTTTACATGAACTAAAGTATAGAGAGTGTTTAAAAAATTTTAAAAAAAAAATTTCTATTTAAAAATGGCTCCATAACTGCTATTTGTCGTATTTCATTTATGCTTTTCACTGAAAAGATTTCACTAGAATTTTCGAATCCTAAATCAGCAAGAAATTACGGTTTGCATTCACTAATAAATTTCTGATTTCAGTTTTGATCACTGAAGACAACGAAAGTGTAAAGTAGAATTCAAAATTCAATGTTTGTCATATATGTCATACTACTAACCACTTCTAATTGGCATTTTGTTGTAAGTCATTAAAAATTATTAGGTTTAAGATGCATTTAAAATTGGCTTGTAGACATAACGTTAGCAAATCAAGGTTCGACTTTACGGTAGTGTAGAAAGAGGCCTTCAAATAATGATTTTATTGTTTATCATTTATGAGAATATTGGAATGATTTCCAGTTCATTTCATCCACTGGCAATTTTCTGTTTCAATATATTTTTCCTAAAAACTGTTCCTCAGTTATTCAGCAAGGTGTTTGGACATTGTTTGCAATGTTGCAACTAATGTGAAATGCTCTCTATCCTTAGTTATATCTTTGTTATTCCAGTACTGAACTGGAAAATTTTTAAATTTTGTTCAATTGTAAGTGCGAGATGACTGCCTATCAAATTATATATTTTTTATTACATAAGCCATTATACTCTCCAATCATGCAAGGATAATTTGACCAACCCATTCTTTCAAAAATTTGAAATTAGTTCAGTATCTTTAATTCTAAGACTATTCAAGCAATCTGTTCATCATTCATGAATTCTAAATCCATTTCGCCAGCAAGAATTAAAACATTGCAGAAACTATTTAAGCTGAAAATGTAACAGGGTTGCATAACATTTCTCCATGTTTCAAAAACAATAAGTATATGTCACTGAGTAGATTAGATCGAACCGAAAGTTTCAAAAAACTGAAGAAAATGTGGAATTAGGATCAAAGCACTGAGGTGAAAGTATATTGCAGAAATTATGTAAGCTTTTTTAAATTATTGTAGCATATCGAAATGTTCTCATTTGAAAATAAAAATTGGACTTATCATGTAAATTTATTGTAGAACCATCCTCTCATAGTGTATGAGAATTGAATTCCGGGCTTTTGAAAACTGAATTATGGATTTGGATCCGAATAAAGTGAAAGGTAAAGCACGTATCAGCAAATGTCACTTAATTTTCAAATATACTGGGCGAGGATCTTAAATTTTTCTTCAGGTTTTCGAAGACATTTCATTCAGGTCTTTGAATTTAGAAATATTCAATAATGTGTAAAAGTACTCTCTATATTTAACCCTCTAAAGTGCATCTCTGAAAATAAGCTTCTGATAAACAGCTCAAATTTCCTTCAAAATTCCAATCAACAAGCTACATTTTTTTTTTTAAATCATAAAATTTCAGAAGCTTAACATTGTTTAGAATTGATGTACTTTTCTATTTTAATTTTAGAAAAGAAAAAATTTTTATAGTAAAAATTGATTTTGCTCAAAAATTGGTTGAAGGAAATATTCACATAGCTTATAATGTGAAAAAAAAGATCAAAAAACTTTGTAAAATCAATAGACATTTTCAAACTAGCAGATATGAAATCTTACTAATCCAATACAACAGATTGTGCGTTTTTTTTTTCGAGAAACTCTTGTCATAATAATAACAACGGTAATAAAATAGTGTCATTACGCGATACTAAAAGACTCTAGGCCAACAATATATATATGTCATTTATCCTAAACTTTTGTTCTGCAGAAAAGAATCGAATATATGGCCCATCCACTATTACATCTTGAAATTCTTGAACAAACCAATACTGTTACAAACAATATTTACGTTTTTACACTTTCCGAATAGAAATCGGCCGAAAATTTAGTTATTCATTAGGGTGTTTTTGGGAAATACTCATTATTCACGCATGATTACGGTGGGCATAGTGAATGATTAGATAAATGTTGACATCCGTCGTTTTGGTGGCTTTTTCGATGATTGACGACTATTTCCCGCAGAAGAAAATGATGATAATAAACCACACCATTTCGGAATTCTCTTGTCGCTAACGTCTTCTTTAGTATTCACAAAATTCATACCGCTTCTCTCAGATTTCATCACCTTCGTGAAAGAAATTGACGAGCTTTTAGAAAATGGCTAAAAATATAACGAATTTGAGATAATTGAAATGGATTAGAATTAAAAGTGATAAAAGGCAGAATCCATAGGCGATTACATTGTTCTATTCAAATTACATTACTTTCTCTTAATCCATCCATCACTCACACTTAATGACATTTCAGGGTAGAGTCCATTTAATGAAGTGAAGAAATGAGACGAATTACATTCATATCAAGCAAAAGCTTTACATGCGGATTATCGGAATAATCAACGGATGAAAGATGAGTAGATGGCGGCTCCTGAACGGAGTGGTGTCGTTTTTGTTTATTACGTTTAGTTTCTTCCGCTATTTCTGTGACAGCTCGCGCATCTTCTCTGAAATCTATTATTGCAATCGATTTTTTATTTCTAATTGTTTATCACAAGTGAGAAATAAAATCTGACAAAATTGCACATAAGTCAACATAATTCACGAGATTTGAATGAAATAGGACGTGAAATGAACGAAATTTTCAAGTGGGAGAAATAGGAGTGGTACTAAAACTGGAAATTATTCAAATAGTGCAGGATATGATGATATATGCTTCTATGATTTAGCAAAGGATTAGCAGTTATTTATTGAATGAATAGTTAAACTAATTCATTAAAAGCCCAAATTAAGTAGCATCAAAAGTGGAGCTTCATATGTAGCTATTGTGCTAGACGTCTGATATTGGCTACAGCGAGGTGAAAAATCTTCAAATTAAACGAGAATGGTTTGGTTTTTATAACAGACCCGTTCACGGAAGTGATGTCACATAATCGACCGTGCGCATGTGTGTATACATATGAACAGCACAAAGGTATGCGTACAAAGATAAGGTTAATTTCTATGCTTACTCGTTTAAAAAACATCCATCATTTGGATAAGCTCTTAAATAAGGTCAAAATACGATAAAAAACTAGGACGATATAGAAAAGTTGGCCCAGAAAAAGATTTGTTTTTATGAATAAGTGCGAATGAGTAACAAACATAAACAGGAAGCATAACTTACAGATGGAGATGTGCCACTTTTTCCAGAAACTTTGCTTCGTCTTCTCTGTAAAATGCACTATACACAACAATGAGTACCTGTCCATGAAATCATGAATAACTGCTTGAGGAATTTATAAAACCGTCTAATTTAAAGTTCACTAATTTTCTTATCATTACTAATCGCTGATTTAAATGTCATCAAACATTTCAATAAAATTTAATGCATATCATTCTTTTATTTTTATTGGGGAGAAGTGGCAATTAAATTTAGTTTTCTGATTAACTAAGTTAATCTTAGTTGAAGAAGCAGTATAGCAAAGTGATCTGAGTTGAAATGAACGTGTAACAACTTAAATCAGTTGCTATTTCGAAAAAATGATGTGCATTCAGTTTAATGATTTGTTTAAAATTGAAAAACAAAGTCATCCCAATTTTATGATTACAAATAAAAAAACACTACGATCTCAGATTACGCGGATAATGATAATTAAGAAAAGTAGGGAAAAAAGAAATTTATAAACTCAGCTAATATTGCTTTGCAAATTCCAAAAAAGAATCATAACAGCCAAGAAGGAATGAAATCCCCTTTTGCAGTTACTGCAAATAGGAGATATTTGAGTGGAAAAGACAATTTTTGACTTAAAGATAAGAAGTAAAATATTAAAACTATCCCATAGCTAACGTAACTATGACATTCTTTTCAGGTAACATGCTTTTCCCGCTAAGCGAGAAGCCTGCCTAATTTTTGAATCAAGTTCAGAAATGTAAATCATCTGAACAGTCGCCACCACCTCAGATAATGTGAATTAATTCTAGCCGAGTTGATGTATGATTTTAGAACTTTGGTTTTGGTTTGGTTTTCTATTCGATTTAAAATATCAAAACAAGACGAATTTATCAGTGTTCAACTGCAGCACAATAAATAAGATATAATAATGATCATTTCTTATTTCAAACACTACTGCAATTGCCTCTTTCTGTCATAACCTTTTTGTAGCTGCCCACTTCTGCACAACTGGCCTCATATGTATTTTATTTCGACTTTAATTAATTACTATCCAGAAAAGATTAGAATCTGATTTCTAAAAAAAAACTTCAATTAGGCTCTAAGACAATTTCACGAACTTTTTGACAGTTCTCAGACAAATATTCTTATTTAGAACACAAATTTACCGATCAAGTAAAACCTTAAAATTTTGTCTGAAACGGTTTTTTTATAAAATTAGTAAAAAATCACCTCGCGGCTTTTTGAATTCGTTCACATTGCAGTTCTAAGCCAGATAACTTCTTCTTCTTCTCTTTACTCTTCTAAAAAATGTTGAGATTCAAAAGTCACAGGTCGTAAAGAGCAAAATCCCTGCAGAACACAATTTTACTTACTTTATCTCAACACTGCTATTTATTTTTAAGTCAGTAGCAAAATCATTAAATAAAATAATTCAAACAATAAATCACTGATATTTTGCTGGATTGAGTGCGTAATGACAATGAGTTCAGCTGTTCAAAGTTCAATCAGATTTCAAAATACACTAAATTCAACAGTAGAAACAGGTTGTCATGAAGATTTTCGATTTAACTTATCTTTGATTAACTTATATTCTTCTTTCTAATCTGCTACATATTTCATTACGCTTTTGTTTCTGTTCAAATTTTTTGATAGGAAAATCGAAAAAATAAAAACAACAGCAAAAAATGATCCGAACCGTCAAATTTGCTGTACACTGCAGTCTCTATATTAAACATGATTAAACAATTGAATATAAAACCACTTAATTGGATTTTAAATTGAGAAGACTGCATCTTCCATTAGCAGATGTTGCTCTTTAATGTGCCAAATATTTGAATTGTCGTGTTAAATATTTGAAAATAAAGCCGAGAGAAGCTAGAAGTATTGATAGTTACCTTAATGAATGGATATTCATAAGGGAAGAAATAGCTTTTTTCGACTTTTGTATTTTCTAGCACTGGAGAACATGCCGTAGCGAGAAATCTTCCTCTGCTAATGAATCACTTGTACCGCAGCTGATTAACAACACATAGTTGAAAACAGAGAAGCGAAACTTCCCAGTGGTACTTTTATTCTTGCTTCATTCCTATCTTTAACTACTTATTCAGTACTTTTTACATAGATTCAGAACAGAGTTCCTGTCTGGATGCCAACTACCGAGTGGAGCGATAATCATATATTTAAAATGAGTAACTCTGGGAGGTCGGAATAAACATGCTTGCGATATTCAGTAAAACCGAGATAAGCCGGAAGTATTGATAGTTACCTTAATGAATGGATATAATCATTAGGGAAGAAATAGGTGGAAAATAACCATGAAGGAAATAGAAGATTTAGTGTATAGAAAATTTTCGAATGTCTTTTTTCTCTCACAAAATATGAGAAGCTCAAAGAAGATAAGCGAGATAAGCCAGGCGTGAAAGATTTTAAACTTTTGTTTTTATTTCTGTAATTGTAAGCGGAAACAAAAATTGAGACATTAAATAGAAAGCATAAAAAGGAGAAATGTTGAGAAAGAGCAAGGACAATTTATTATGTTACCCAACTTCCTCATAAAATTTCTTGTGACGAGAACAGAAAAAATAAAAAAATGTGGAACATAAGTTGGAAAATGTCGTCAAAAAAAAGGAAAAAAAACAAAAAGCATGTTTGACCTGTTTTGTTCGAATTGCTTGGGCTCCCAGCATTGCAGATCACAGTGTCGAATATCGTGTAAGCATGTCAGCCAAAAACTTATCGAAAGCAAGCCGAACAAAAGGGCACTTCCAATCAATCAGATGGCCAAACAATAAACACAACAATTTGTTTTAGGCTAAAAAATATAATTGAGAAATTTGCTCCTTCTTCCTTTTCGCCTCCGTCAGATTTCTCCGAATACAAAGTAAAGTTGTGTGTTCACAGAAACTAAATCTAAAAAAACATTTTAACTTATTGAAAACTTAATTGCTTTAGAATGTATTAATTTACACTTAATGTTCCTCATTACTGCTGCTGTTATGATATAACAATCGAAATCCACTACCATTGTTAACGTTGTGGAGATAAAGTTCACAGTTCCAGTTTTTAAACTAAACAAATAATTGGACTTTGGAGATATTAAATAAATGTACTGCTTGCTGATACACAATCACAAACGAATATGAAATGACTGACCGATCAGCCAACATACGGCAGAAACAAAATACAAATAATTAAATAAATGCCGAACCTACAGTTTTGGTCACTTATTCTAATGGAGATTATAAATTGAAAGGGAAAAAAATAATGGTGATCCATAGTGTTGTAATAAACAGATGTTGAAATGCAACACCAATAACTTTCACTGATAGTCGCTTGAATTGATTAAGATGGAGAGAAAGACAAGAACGTAATTCGCGAGTTGCAAAGGAAAGGGAGAGAGAAAAAGAAGAAGAAAGGGAGGAGAAAGAACAGAGCAAAAAGGAAGAATTGAACTTATGTTAAACTGACTGTCTTTGATTTTCCATTTTGTAGGGTGATAAATGTTTCAGAACACATAATTAATTAAAGAATGTTGAAGATAGATGTAGGCATTTCATTATCTGATGCTGACATATTCCTACATAATTAGGCACGGAAAGATGAATGAATGAATGAATGAATGAATGAATGAATGAATGAATGAATGAATGAATGAATGAATGAATGAATGAATGAATGAATGAATGAATGAATGAATGAATGAATGAATGAATGAATGAATGAATGAATGAATGAATGAAATGAATGAATGAATGAATGAATGAATGAATGAATGAATGAATGAATGAATGAATGAATGAATGAATGAATGAATGAATGAATGAATGAATGAATGAATGAATGAATGAATGAATGAATGAATGAATGAATGAATGAATGAATGAATGAATGAATGAATGAATGAATGAATGAATGAATGAATGAATGAATGAATGAATGAATGAATGAATGAATGAATGAATGAATGAATGAATGAATGAATGAATGAATGAATGAATGAATGAATGAATGAATGAATGAATGAATGAATGAATGAATGAATGAATGAATGAATGAATGAATGAATGAATGAATGACAAAGTTAGGTCTGACAAAGATTATTTTTGAATCCTAAATTTTGCAGAACTTTGCAAGCTCCATTCCCGCTTCCTATAAATATATTTCTATTTCCCCACCCTTTGAAAACTTCCATCCCGAATGCACTAAATCTCTAGGCCTCAATTCTTTGAAGGCTTTCTGATTAACGTGAATGATTAACCAGCAAAGCTACTTCAAATAAGACCAATAAGTTGCAGTTGTAGAGATACATGTTTAATTTAAAATCACAGATTTCGAGTTCGAATTTACCATCGAAGTATCCAGAGATGTCAATTGTCAAAGGTTACCTATTAGAAAGTTCCTGTCTCATGAAAATGATATTAACATTAATAGCATCAAGCAACTTCAACTTCAAAAAATCGGTTTGACAGCTGAATTTGCGGAAAATAATCTTCTCAATCTCGCGTTTATCTTACTTCAAGTTCAGAAGACATTTATCACTAACTGAAATTTTAAAGCAAATTGAAAAAAAAGGAAAGAAAAGCTTTGTAACATAATATCCTAGAAAAAAAGGAACTAACATATGAAAAAAATAATCTTTTTCAGTCATTTCAAATATTGAATTATGCAACCATCTATATTATGGATTACTACTGTCTAGCTCAATGATTTGGTAAAAATATTCATTGTGCACGAAAATTTTCAAAAGAATTTATGAAAATGAAGAATGATTGGTCTATGTTTTCTTGAATGTGAAGTGTTCCGGAAGTAAACAAGATTTTAGTTTATATCATTGAAGCTTAGATGAAACCAGCATCTTTATCACAATTTGTTATTGATTCCAAATTAAAAATATCCTTCATAAAAAATACAGAGTAAGCAGTACTATTAACTTTGTACATTTTCATAAATTTCGACTCACACAGACCCTCACCCAATCCTACACAAAAATTTGATTGCTTGCAAAACCTTACCCATTTATATTCAAATATTATTTTAAATTTGTTACGTTACAAAGCTTTTTGTGGACTTTAATTGGAATGTTTATAGTACAATATTAGAATTTACATCGAAATTTCCCTACCTTCTTAAGTCAACCATTTGCTGCATATGATGAAAGCAAAACGTGTTTGTGTACATCTTTTAAAATTACACAACACATTTGATACTATCGTATGGAGCGAAAAAAAATTTGAATTGAAATTCCAAATTAATCTGAGTTTAAAACGAACTAAGAACAAACTAAAACGAACTAAGATGCTAAAACACTTGTCAAAAATTGTGTTCTGAGTAGCTAGATAACAGGCAATGCTGAAATATATGTGAAGTAGAACAATCATGATAGTTCGGCAGAATCTCAGCATTGTTTGATCATCACTGTTGTCATGTCATATGGAACCAATGGAATCACCGATTTCTTTTCACAGTATGGTGCTTTTCGTCTCCTTTTAGTCTTTAGTTAACAAATTTTCCGGACTTAAGTGATTAAATATTATAATAAAAGCGACAGTAGTATGAGTGACTCTCTTACAATAATGATGAATAAATAACTGCTTGAAGTTAATATTATTATATGGAAGGCTAAAAGGTGTAAAGCATAAAAAAAAGATGAAGTTGAATGCATTCCAGACTACTTATCCTACCTCAAATCTATAAGTACATTGTGACCCACTTGATATAATTTTGTGACAAACACTACGCTAATTATGCTCTGATATTAATAAATGGTTGATATTAGTATCCTATTTCAACCTCCCGCTACTTTTATAAGTATATATAAGTAAATGTTTGTTTATTTATTTACTTGTATGTTATTTACTTGCTTATTTATTTATTTATTTACTTTACTTATTTATTTATGAGGAAAGAAGAAAATGAAAGCATAAAAATTCATGGTTAAGCGTGTCAATATCGTTATATCCGTTTTAAATTCAGGGAATCTGTAGATCTTAAAAAATGTGTAACAAAATAAATTTTGATTCATTTCACGAAGTCGAATTTCCTTCTTTCCTTCTCTCCTCACCTTTATTTTATGTTTTTTACGAGAAAGTTATTAAATGCGGAATGCATTTGAACAAATAAAAGAACAATTAGTTCATCAAGTCTTAAAATTAAACTGTTTTTTCTTTTTTCTGCAAAGTTATTTTGATGGAAATAACAAATGATAGTTGGTGAAAAAAAAAAAGCTAGAAATTGATTTTTTTGAATTACCTCATGCAGTTACTTTTTTCTCCACTTTTAATCATATAAGTAATTTTTCTCACTTCAATTTTAGAAGAAATTTAATATTGTCATACATTTGAATATAGACATTGTCTTATAACTTGTTGGAAAATGTAAAATTGGTGATCACTGACAATGGATTAAATTTCTTGATTTCTTATTGTTTCTCTTCTTTTAATTTTAAAAAATTTAAAATGAGATATGAGATCCATGAATAAGACATTTTCAAAAAGATTACATTTTAAACTTCATATTTTCTAAATAGGAAAGTTAGAATAATTTGCATACATAATTAATATAAGTCGGATAGTATTTAGGTTTTGAATTAATTCTCTTCTATTATTGTTTTATTATATAAGAGCTGAGGCAGTTAGATATTAGCTATATTTGTAATTTGTTATGTCCAGTTCGGAAGCACAAAATCTCTCCATAGAACAATTGATTATTCTATGTCAGGCTGATTTGACAATTTTTATCTTAACTTTCTTCGCATTTTCTGAAAATTAAACCGAAAGAAATGGAGATATGTCATACCTAGATAATTGTGATATCACTCTTCCAAAAGAAGTGATATTCTTGGACGGAATTTTTGGGTGTTTAGTTAGGATTAGAACAGAAAATGTCATGCGTTAATTACATAACGGATAAAAAATTCCTAAGACTTAATCAATATTGAAGTGACAATACCGAATGTTGCAAACGTGTCCCAACTTTTTATTAATTTAGTCAGTTCTAAAGTGGACGAAAATGACAGAGAGGAATTACAGCGCCGTGAAGATTTAATCATAGAGATGGCTGAGAAAATGTCCAAAAATAACGATATCGAAGGCAGTTTGCATTCAGTTTAGCTAAAGAATAACTTAAGTTGCAAAAGATGAAAGAAGTAGATTTTGGAAGTTTTCAGAAATGCGATTTGGATTTAACAATCTCAAATTGGAATTTTAATTAAATCGGTTAAATTCAATTAACGATTCACATGGATCATTTAGGAAGCAATTATTTTCCCCAAAATTTTTTTGCAAATTTTCTGTGCAAATTGAAGGTTTAAAGAAATTATTAACTATGTTGAAACCACATTTTCTTTCCTATGGTATAGCAAAAGCTGTAAAACTCATTCGTAATTTGATCGATTGTTGCCTGAAAATTGGCAGTGATTCCGAATTTAAAGTAATTAATTATTTTTGAAATTTTTATGTGAACAATCAACGAGCATAAGTTGACCTCAACCAACATATTAGTAATATATAAGGTGCCATCCATAATTACTATAGCCAGTATTATCAAAAGTATCATAACTTTTCCTTCCCACCACAGCTTGCATTATGCACGGAATATGTTCACTGGGCCAAGCAACAAAATCGAATATTTTTGCGGCATACGCTTGAAGTACGCTTAATTCGTCTGTTGAATGAAATGGGACGACACACAGACGTTTTGACTATGGGTGAGTTCATTTCATATAAAGCGCACCCCGAACAGCTCGCCATTTTGAAGACGTTTTTTCTGCTATAAGAAGTTTGCGAGAGAAAATTTTCCTTTTCTCTAACTTTCTCCATTTCTTTGGATTTCATTTCTTCATTTTAATATACTTTTAATTGCTTTTAATGAGGCGAATTAAAAAAATTTTTTTTCAATTTGTTCATGACTGCATATGCAGGTGCAAAATTAAGAAATGAACTGAAGAAGGTTGAAAGTAAGAATATCCAGTTAGAAGTACATCTGGAAGAAAGCAAAGCCGCTTTCGCGCTTAACAATTTGAATCGTTCTCGCACTTCGCTCGTAGCAGCACGAACTATAGCCAACTCTTCATGCATTGATAATAAATTACAGGTTTGATCTTCTATAATTCCACAGTACATCTACATTGTTAGGTTTTAGAGAGATATAGATTGAGTGACTTCAACATTTAATACTTCAAGCCGCATTGATTTCATCCCTAACTTATTCAGGCCGAACTTGATATGGAGTCGGGAATACTGAACATGGAGGAGGATCACGACTTCAGAACGGCTCTTTCATATTTTTATGAAGCATTTGAAAATTTTGATACTAATGGAGAAAAATTCAGTGCTCAAAAAGCTCTTAAGTATATGTGCCTTGCAAAAGTATGCTTTCCCACTCTCAAATTCTAGAATGTTTTCTGTCTCAAAATTTTTATAATTAACCGTTTAAACGCGAAAGGTCGAGTTCCGCTTCCGCTTCCATTTTCATTTAAGAATTTTTTCTTTCCTCATTTTCAGATTATGTTAAATGAAGAAAGGGAAATAAGTTTACTGCTGTCCAGCAAACTAGCAGCCAAATATTCGGGTCGCGACCTCGATGCGATGAAAGATATAGCATCAGCATTTGAGAATCGATGCTTACAAAGTTATTACAGGGTTTATATTTGCTATTTGCGTATTATTGACATGCTTTAAAAGAAAAGTCATATTTCCAGTAGAAACAATATACATATATATATATTTATTTATTTCTAAGTAAAGAATAGGTATCTTATTTGTTAATTCTTTAATAAAGAGAAACAGCAAGAATTCAAGCCTATTGAAAACTTTGAGGAAATGATTAGAAAAGACTGCTTTTCGAAATGTATAAAAACTCTATAGGCAATTGAAGAATATCATACGGAGCTTCAGTCCGATTTAATAATCCGTAGATATGTTGATTCGCTTGCTGACACAGTGCTTGAAAAGGATATCAGTCAAGTCATCGAGTCGTACTCCCTCATTGAAGTATTATCATTTTTTCTATTATTCTTGAGATCTTTGAAATGCTGCTAATTTAAATCAAAATCGTATAGTAACACAACTGCAGTTAATGACATTTTTATTCATCCAGGCTTAATTTCAAAAATTAAAATTGTAAATTCGGTACTCTAAAGTAAGAAAACTTTTACACAGCTTCATTTTCAGATGGCTACACTAGCAAAAAATATACGTATTCCAGTTCAGCAAATTGAGAGGAAATTGGCGCAAATGATTCTTGACAAGAAATTTCAAGGTCAAATTATAGACATTTTCCGCATATTGGATGTAAAAATAATGCCAAAGTAAAAGCACCTTAGTTTACAGACAATTCCTATTTCGTTGTCCAACACCTGAAGTTCTGCCAAGTATAAAAAAGATTCTGAATGAGTTTTTCATTAACAATTCTTTATTATTCATAGGCTGATCCTATCAATAACGATTACTGCTAACAATTGTGATAAACAACCACGTGCCAACATTAATTCCTAAATCTTTTTATAACTACAAATCCATTTCGCAGTTACAAAAGTCCTAGTATTAACTTGCTGATGTCCATTTCTAGGTATGATCGATCAACAGAACGACATACTGACAGTGTATAATTTCCCACACGATGTAGTAACGAAAACATTCATTGCATCGGTGAAAGTCATAAGTGCTCTATCCCAGGTTAACTTATAAATTTAAGAGTAAGGGACTGCAAGGAATTTAAATATGTTCGAAAAATTAGTATTACAGTCAGAAATTACTACTTCACAAAATAAAGATAAGTTCTCTTGCAGACTGTTGACGAGATCTATTCCTGTGCAAATGCACTTTAGCCATCATAATTATTCTTGAACTACTGCAATAGCACACTATGTGAAACAAATCATGGAGATAATAACCCGATATTGACTACCTTACATTCTTTGTACGCAAGAAATAATTTGAAATTCTTAGAACTCAAATATTCAGACAGGTTATATCTACTTGAATATTAGCATCAAGTGACGGCATGTTCCTGTGAAATAGGCAGTAATATATTTACTATTTGCCTTATGCTTCTAGTTATTTTTCCATTTAAAACTGAGAGGAAGCAAAGGCAGTTATTAATTTGAGCAGTCCAGCTTTTTTGCATGACTTTGTTTTCACAGTTGCTATTTGAAAACATCCCGAATTTTGATGAGAGGAAACAAGGAAAGTTTATAAAAGACCCATCTATTATTAATGAGTTCTTTCATGCAATAACTTGTCCAGATGATGTTTGCATTTATCGAAACTCTTATAAAATACTTCGAATTGTTCTCTTATGGTTTTTTTTAAATCAGGCAATACAGTCTGAGCAAATTTATTACTAAAACTTACTAACTTACTACTAATTCAAATTCATGTTCCAAGTGTTTTGGCTTCAAATGTTTAGCCTTGGATGATAGCAATAAATCTGGTGAACAAATGTAAGAATAGCAATGGACTGAACATTAATGCCGGCAAAATAGTACGCCGATAATGAAATCAAAGTAGATAAATAATGAACAAAGGAAAATATCCAGTACAAGTTAGCAAACTAAAATGGTAATAGAACAATTCTTGTGCATGGAATAACATATAAAAAAAAAAAACCATTCATCTAATTTAAACAATTTGCATTATATAAAAAGTCGAACATTGTGCATATATAAACTGAAGCATTGCAAGATAACCTAGTTAACAGAAAACCTCAGTTCTAGGAATTCAAAAAAAAAAGCTTCTACCGTATAATAACGAATTATTTCTCCAAATACAAACCGAGAAGTTGTGTATTTGATGTTCCATCACTCTTCACATCACTCTTTCTTCTTTATCTAATGCCTAAAATAATTTAATCGCATAATGAGAGTCAATGTTTTCAGCAACAGTATTCCCCACAGCATTATTCCGTAGTATGTTTCTAAGTAAAGTAAACGATGTTATATAATGCACTAATACGTTTTCTCAAAAACATCTTTAATTTAGCAAAAAAAATTTTTCACAAAATTTTTCATAATTTAGCAAAAAAATAAATAAATTGCCAAATTTTGTTTTTTGAAAAACCTTGAATGTATGATTAAATACCGACAAGGAAAAAGCTATTTCAAACAGACCATAGACAACACATTTAGATCCATACTCCATAAACTTCTCCATGTTGTTGACTTCAAAGATTTGAATCGCTCCCATAGTTCACTCCTTTTTTCTTGCAAAACCAGAATTTCTTCATTGCTCAAACGACAAAGTGGCATATCGAGCAAATATCCAAAATCTGGTGGATTGCAATTTCCATCCTACATAAATGTGACAATGTGAAATTACGAGTGAAGCAGTAGATTTAGATTTTGAATCAAAACTTGCAGTGTGCTTCACAAAACAAGAATTAATATTCCCCCGATATAACATTATTCATTTCCAACAAGATAATATTCATTTTCATAAGGTAATTTTTCAAAAATACTGACATCAACCTTACCGCAGCATTTTTCGCTTTCATTGGATTCGAATCAAACCCTTTCTCAGCAAGCTGAGCTATAATTTCTGCACGGTTTTTCCTCTCAATGATGATTTCACCATTGATAATAGCATCCACAAAGCGAACCTAAACAAAATCTACACTTAATTCTTTTACTCAAAAATTTTGAAAATCTTGAGATCAATGATGATAATGGTTTGTAAAAAATGAATACAGTTTCAAATTCTGAAAACAAATCCTATGCCAAGAACGAAACAGAAACAGAATTTCCTAACATTTTCATCACAACGAAATCACATATGTAAAAAAATTTACTTCGTTAATATCTCAGCCTACATTAATATCTTCAGTTTGAATGTTTATCGAAACACTTTAAAACTATTCAACTTTACCTGGTTTTCAATAAATTTAAGTTTCCCGTCCATAATTATCAATTCACATTCCCTTCTTTCCATATATTTCTGCCGACGCACTTCGAAAAATTCTTGAAATATCTCTCTTGTAGAATCATATTTTTGCAGCACGTTTTTTTTATCAAACAAGATCTGCAATTTTCATATCACATATATAAGATGACCGAAAATACCAATAAGCAAAGCAAGTGTTAGTAATATGAGTTAAAGAAATAAAAAATACTACACAAATAATGCAATAATAAAGTATTATTGTGAATGAAATCAACGACACGAACTATTGCACAATTTAGAAATCTACAAAGATTATTCATAATACCGATCTAAATAATCGAATAGATTCAGTATATCAAAAATATCTAAATCAATATAGTACAATGACCAGACTACGAACGTACATAACTCATACGAATTTTAATTTATGTGTAGAGACAAACCATCGAATTTTCACTTGCTACTGAACGTAATTTTAACAGTCGATTGAGTGCTTTAATTTGCTTTTTGTCACTTAACAATGGCTTATCGACCACATGCAGAATGAAATGTACATTGCTTTCAGTATGTAATTCTTCATAATTACTGCAAGTAAGATGACTTAAATCCACTCGTAACAAATAAAACTGAACATAAAAGATCACCAAGAGATAAGAATGAGTCACAAATGTTTTTTTAACCTTATTAACCCATTTTTGATGGCGGAATCGAGCACTTTCTCCTTGTATTTATTATTCCAAATTCCAGTAGGAAGCTCTGTTATTACTGCCTGAATAAAGAAAAATTCTAATCTTATGAAATGATAGTGGAATTTGTTTTCAATAAAACTATCTGAAAATTCATGATGCAAAAATTAAGCAAAAAACAGCATTAGTAAAATCATAATCTTCACCCTAAGGCCGCTTTTCAAACGACGATAAGAAACTTTTCCCGAGATACTATATTGACGAGGCGCAGTTTCATCTATCGTGCCTTGAAATTTTCGAAAATGTGGCAACTGAAATAAATTGAAACCACACGGTAGTATTCGTGTCCCAAAAACATGAAATAAAATCCATATACTAATCAGGACAGTAGAAAACTGTGATGATTAGGTCACGTCTAAGTGATCAGAATGTACGAGTTCTGAAGTAAACGGCCTAACTAAAAATCACACAAAACTCCGGAAAGAGAGGAAATATAAGATTTGAATAAACCTGTTTCTCTGTCCTTGTCCAAAAGATCATATTACCTTCCTGTCCAATCAAAATTTGAGATCATGAATCTACCCACATTTGCATAAATTTTTAAAGACATTTATGAGACTATCGAACAAGCTACTCTATTTCAGTCTTGCAATATTTATCTGTCCTCCCTTCTTTACCCATTTCTTACTAATTTATAAAAATTTTCTTTTATGTATTGAGCAAAAGGGGAAAAGACAGGAAAGCAAGATGTTTTCAAAAACTGGACAGAAAAATTTTGAAAGCAACAATAATATATACCATTTCCTGCAGTGGTCGTCCATCAATAAGTCTCTGGGCATTACTGATGACTTGTCTGGGACAACGCGGCAATATTTTTGTGGCCCATCCCGTACCAATTCCTTCTGCACCATTTATCAAAATCATCGGAATTATGGGACAATACCTAGCAAATTTCATATATTAATGTTCGTTCCAAATATATAATAGCTGAACAGTCTAAAATAATCTTATAATATGTAAAAAAAATTAGTTTCATGCCAAAATCTGGTAATGATGCTTTGCTGCGGAATTTGATCATTCCAAAATGGATTAAGGAAAAAAGCAGATTTACTACATGCAACCTTTTCTCTTCCGAAAACGAAAGAAATTGAAAACAACTCACCATTCTGGTTCAACGAGTGCGTTTTCTTCCACTAAGTTTTTCAGAATTTTATCATCTGGATGCGGAAATATTGCTCGCGCAAGTGGGCTGAATTTTGATAATTAGATAACCACTAAGATTAATACAGATGAGAGTAATAAGATGAAGCACTCAATAAGATGAAAAAACACAGATATGAAAGTTAAAAAAAGGTTGAAAACTAAGGGTAAGTGTAAACATTCTAACAGATTCATATGGAATTTGATGGCCGAATGGTGGAAAAAAGAGAAACTCAACGCTACCTTAGAGAAGTATAAATATATCGTGCACTTGCTACATCTTCGCCACCTGATAAACGCGTACCAAACTGACCAAGAGGTAAAAGAAGATTTAAATTATTGGAACCAACAAAGTCTTGAGCTAAACGAACGATCGTATTTACCAAAGATTCCTAGAACAGCACTCAGTAAAATAGGATATAAGTGAATTGGTGAGCAAACTAGAAACAAACAAAAGACCAAAAATAGTAAAACAAAAATAAGAAGATTGCTGAGGAAACTTTAAAAAAAATCAAAATTTACTTCGCCATGATGATATCCACAGTACTGTGAAACAGCACCCGCTAGTTGACTTACTCGTACTTCACCACGTTCATAACGTTCAAACATTGTAAACAAAACTTTTCGCTGACTTGGTTTCAATCCATCCACAACGTTTGGTAGAGAACGCTAAAATTACGAACAGTTCCAATAAATATTAAAACAAATAGTACGAAATGTTGCGGGAAACTCGAACAGATTTTAATGAATTATTCTCACAAATTATCACATCGTGAAAACCTACAGGATATAAAACTTATAAGAGTAATTATTTGAAATGGTGACGTATTAAATCTACACTATAATAAAAAAAAATGTGAATTAGAATGTGAAATAAAGCTTAAGAATTCAAATTACATAGCGTATGTGGTATGGAAGTTAAAAAGGATTTTTCCAAATACCAAAAATTTACATCGAAATACAACAAACCCGCAGATCTAGTTGTGAATATTCCACTAATTCTTCGTTAACAAATTCAGAAAAAGTTTTTTGATTGCGATTTGAATCAACCGCAGTTGATAATAGCAGCTGTAATCACACATTGTAACACAGAAATAAAGTCTCCATATGCTATCTAAAAACATAATTCCATCCTTTTATTGTTCTAAGTTGTAAGATAAACTCACCTTACTGCTTTCAGCAATCCATACTTTTCGATCATCAGCTTTATTTTTGGCAAATGCAAGTTCAATACTTTCGTCTGAGGCTTTACCATCATAAATAAAATTTATTGTATGTCGTTCAATATCGTTAAAGTATTCTCGTGCTTCCTTAGCTGATGATGTCCCCAATCCTACAATGTACTGCTCATTTTAATAATAGCGTAAGACGATTAAAACAAGATTTCAAAATTTAGCCAACACACCTTTATAATACTTTATCGAATATTTCACTGAATCAGGATTTTCTGCTCGCCATTTTTCATAATCGGCTGTACTATAAAATGACTTTACATCGGATCCACGCTTTGCCTGCAATGATATAATGCATTAAGGAATAGGAATATATTCTTTTTTTTTTCAGATTATGTGCAGTACTTTATTTTTTTTATTTTTGAATCACTTTAAACTGCTCCTCCATTACTTTCATTCATATTTAAAACTTAACACAAAAGTAGAGATAGTCCTTCCAAGAATTATAACAAAATAATCAAACGATACCTTCAATAATGGTGTAATGAAATAACTGACATAATTAGCTTTAAGCAGCGATGGCCAATACACATGCAAAAAATTCACAATCAATCCCTTGATATGTGATCCATCCGGATCCTATAATATTTTATCACTGCTAATACAGATATGGTATCTTATCAAAAAAAAAAAAAAAAAAATAGACTAGTAAGGATGTGAAGGAAAACGGATATTTAGTGCACAGTGACTATTACAGTAACGACAAAAAAAGCAAAATTTTAGCATAAACTGAAAATGTAATTTGCTACAGTCAAGAAGAGATTAAGCCAGTTATTCTTTTGGCAGATACTTTGCAAAGATAAACTATATTCTACAAAAGATAGATTATGAAATGACATAGCAGTATCATAAGTTTCGAATAATTAGTACTTTAAAAATAAAGATATGTCAATAAAAATACTACCTGATCTGTCATGATAAGCAATCGGCCATAACGCAAAGATTTTAATTTTTCGTCGTTACTATAATTTTCACCAAATTTTAACCCCAATATCCGTACAAGAGCCGAGATTTCAGCATTTTGGACAGCCTTTAAGAGCATTTTATTAATTCATAAATAAGCTGAAAATCAAGATAAGGAGACCTAACACTCAAAATTATCTCTGTCACAGTGTTAAGCACAAAATGTTTGAACATAAAAGGGAAGAATAAGTAAAAATTCACAGCCACATGATATTTCTCTTCATATATACATTCACATTCGCTTCCATCTGTCTATAAAAACGAACTTTTCTAAACAAATTTTGAGAGTTTTCTCATTTAAACAGAAATTGGAAAATTCGGTAACATACTACGGAACATTACTAATAGTATGGCACTGATTTGTCAGAAACCGAATCAGTCAATAAATCGTCTACATCTGGAAATACCAACCATTTTAGCATCCATCCCTCGAACATTTGTCAATTTTCCTCGAATCGGAAAAACACCATATTGTTTCCGTCCAATTACAGCGAGACCAGCAACCGCAAGTGCTTTAGCCGAATCACCTTCCGTTATGATTAATGTGCAATTATAACCATTCTTAGTACCAGCATCAGCTGCATCTTCAAGTTTTGATAAATCCCACAGAGATCGGTTCATGGAGCGATTCAGTGAAGTCTAAAATGAACATAACGACAACTAGTTCATTTATATCACAAATAGAAACCTTTTTTTTACAAACTTATATGATTTCAAATATAAACAAGAAAAAAAAAAGTAAAGATGCACCGCATGCTGTTGACTAATGTCACAGAGTAAATGATGGATAATGTCGCTATCTTTAAGGAAATTTTCGTAAAATGATTCTGGTATAATACATGTTGAACCGAAATTCTTCACTGATGTTGTAAGATATTCTTTTGATTGCGATTCGAACGCAGGATTCTCTATCAGTGAGTTCACAAATATGTGAAGTCGATTTTTAATCTGAAATATTTGTTAAAAATTTTTCCTTAAAATCTGCTATTTTTAGTGCAGTTAGATCAGTATTTTTTTCCCATCGTTTTCCTTACTATTCAATAACTTTGAGATAACTCACTTGATGTGCACTTATGGATTTTTCACAACCGCAGCATTGACTTATTTCTTGCTTTAATCTTGACACTATCTGGTTCACAATATAATCCACATGTCGTCCACCCTAAATTATTTATAAGGTAATATATGAAAATTTTCTGCTGCCGTATGTCCGTACTACCGAACAAAAGTTTTGCATGTTTTGCTTAAAACCAGAAACAAACATAGAGAATAAAATTACAATGGATCAAGTGTTCAAGAGGTTTTGGATTTCAGTGAGCCTTTCAAAAAGCATACCTACACTGAAGTGAAAAATTTACTGTCTGTTATCTTCTATAAATGACTAAAAAAATTTTACTAAATCCATGACATTATTAAATTAGAAAAAACTAACCTTCAAAGTATTGATATTGTTAACAAAACTAATGTGATTATATCCAGCATTACTTCGTGCCACAGCAATCTGCCATCGATCATTAACACTGCAATAGAACGGAACAGTGGAATTCTCAAAATTTCCACCAGTATATGTTGAAAATAGTTTTACGTAATCTTCGAATCCTGAAACCTTCAAAACGATGAGGTTATACATCAATATAAATGTGGCCAATACACTCAAAATTCTCATTAAACACTTCATGTGCAGAAATTCAGAAATCTTGAAAAAAAAAGCATATCAATTCATGAAATGGAACAATATTAATGATGGAGAAAATATTTGCTAACCTCAATCTTAGTTCCATTTAAAAACACATTAACACCATCAAGAGTGCCGGCAATATCCACTATCCTTCTTATCATTACTTGTATCGTATCTTCGTCTAGAGTTGATAACTTAAATTTGCTTAAATCCGGCTTAAATGTAACACAAGTATAGTCGGACGCGTTTGTGCTAGCATCACTGATGATCGGATCATCCACATCGTTCATATTATTCCGCCAACACTACAACAGAAAATAGTATTGGTTAACAAGTGAATTCAAGAAAATTTTTAAGAAGCACAGATGAGTTTGATAAAAATGGTCATAAAATTTTTACAGTAGCAAAAACATTAAAAGAGAAAGCATAAGACAATAGAGTAGAAGAATTATAATCAGACTTCAAACACACATAAAAATGAATGGAATTCTCTACTACAACTTAGAAATATTGGCAATATAACAGATAGATTTACTTGAAAAAATCGCAGTCCGGATTGCTTTGTACAAGTTTCTACGGAAAATTCCGTGCAGAATATATTGCACAGCTTAGCGCCGAATCCATTTCTACCACCTGTATTCTGATAAATCGATTAAAAAAGCTTATGTTTAGTGATGTTTCTTTCATAAATTGAAAAAAAAGGGAAACTTTTCCCAAACAGTGAAAATTTTCGCTTAAGTAGATCTACCAGCAAACATAAACTTAATGTAACGGTGCTGTGTTGACATATCAAAGATTTCTATAGCTAGGCTAAAACAGTGTGAAAACTATATTTGATAATTCACTTTTGTAAGATGTAGTAATACATAATAAGATGGGGACAAATCATTTGAAAAACTAACCAACTATTTTCAATTCAGAATCGTCATAATTAGATGAAGTGAAGAGGGTGCCAAAAATCATCGTAGGAACATAGATTCCTTCCGTTGGATGAATCTCCACTGGTATACCACGGCCATTGTTCCAAATCGATATTGTATTCCTTTCTCTAAATAAAAGTTTGGAATAGAAAGATTACAATTGATACTTTGCAAAACATCCTCTACAGACGAATGAACGTCGCATAAACAATATATATATATTTTTCAACAAAACGACGTTCTTGCACTAAATTCAACAACTCACATACGTACTGCACCTACAATTTCTGTTTGAACAAAAGTCTTTGTGTCCAAGAATGTTTCCCATACTCTCGTTTTTCCGGCCGATGCATAAATATGTATGAGTTCACAGAAATCATTATAAATAGTTCAAAAAAGGCCAACTGTGAAACATAAGGTTGGAATCTCCCGTTATTAAAGTTGGAATCTCCCATTACTAAACGCAGAAAAAACAATTACAGAAGAAGCTTAAGGCCAACCAACAAATACTGAAGTAACATGAATATTCGATTTATTCGTTTCAGGTGAATGTGATGGAGGAATCGAATCTGGTGTCCACTGGATGTTACTTGTATAACTGTTGAAAGCATAGTGGTACGACCAGCATTCGATTTTGCTTATTTACAAAGCGAATTCAATTAATGAAAGAGAGTTTGTAATCAACAGTTACTGAAAAACAAAACCAACTTGTCAATATTAACAGCGATAGTGGTCATTTGTGGATCTCGCCTCTTGTTATCAGCTGCATTAACCAGAATTTCATCAAAGATTTTCAATAAGCCAGGAACAATCCGTGCTTCCTTCTTTACTATTTGTTTCATGATAGCATCGTAGACATAAATCGGCTAAAGAGAATAAATAGTGCATGTATTACAAAGAGAAAAACTGATCATACGACTAAGCTGCAAAATTTTGCCTTCAAAGACTCTTTATCAATCAACCTTCATAAAATCATCTGTAGTAATTGCAAAATGAAAAACAAACTTGTTCGTCGGATAAGAAAGCGGAACCAATATAACTATCTGGTCGATAAAGTATATGTTTTAGGGGAGTTAGCCTTTGATACTTCTCCACTGCCAACTTCGCAGTAATAGCTTGCTGTTCATGTGGGACTGAAACTGTTTGAATACCAAGTGGGCAAAGTAACTAAATCATTATCCTTTGATGGTTTGCATATGTTGTAAACTGGACAGTATCTACAAAATGAAATAGTCTCAATATTTATTGCATAAGCATACGATCAGGATTGCTTCTTGCTACTGCTACAATTCTTTATAAAACCACAGACCACAGCAATCCGGTTTCTTTCCCTTCCAAACATCAAATCTCTACGAAGATTAAAAAACACTTACCCGTACTACTACCAATAGAACGTCGGTAGCAACGAAAAAGCGATCGTTTATAGTATTCAGATGAAAGTATTACTAGATACAAATTTTTCTTCGAAATACTGAATGGTTGTTTGGTTGTTATCCTGAAGAATACTCTCTGAACATACTCCATTCACAGCACTTCATTCATTCAGCTTGCTTTGCAAACTGAAACTAAAATTCCATCACGACTCGACCATTACTTCCTATACGACAAAACTTATATACAGTCGTCCAACTGTGAAATGAGAATGCTCTTTTACAAACCAATACCAGAACCAGTCCGAAGCATTACCGCCAAAGAAGGAATCAGACGGATAGATACAGCAAACGGGTAAGGACATCTGTTGGTGCGTTTTCAAATAAGTGAGTGAGCACGAAAGATGAGATTTTTACTAGTAATTTCGAACTGGATTTGATGCAGTACATTTCTCGAATTTGATACGGGTCAAACTTTGGTGTAAGATTATCTAGTCTTATTTGAATATTTATTCAAACATTACTTAACACGGTTATGACATCATAGAGCAAAAAATGAAATAGACAAAGTCCATGTATTGTACAAATTAATGATGAAATGGTTACAATCGAATACGAGTGATCACCACTTAATTTACTTAATTTCCCATCAAAAATCAGTTCCACTGAGATAACTTCTTTAACACAGAGTAAAACATCACAACCGATACCTATTCTAAAACTCCATCTGGAAGTCAACTCAATAAAAATATGTATGAATACTCAAAAAACAAAAAAAGAACAGCATAACATGATAGCACTGATGAACATAGAAAACACATAATATAACATTTATAAATTAAGAAACGCGATTTGGCAGAGACATATCACAACATGGATTAAACTCTACATATCACAATTTAAATGCAATATACAAACAAAGAATTAGTAAGGGAGTTAGTGGTATATTATAGTTCTCAGCTGATATACAAGTAAGGTTGCCTACTTGTAGCTCGTTTGTTTTCGGATTAACCTGCGTATGCAGATTTTCAACAAAATGGTTATGACTATACTAATTCCTGATATAGTTTTCATATCAAACAGACTGACTATCTTTGTCATAATTTGTTACTCCTTTTTCTCATTCCATCACAAAAAAAAATTTATTTTTACCAATCCTGTTACATAACAAACTGGTTCAGTGAACAATAAGAGTTCTTTGAATATCTCTCTCAGTTTAGTAGTTATTAATAAAGTGCGTAACATTTCAATTAGTTATAAGAAGGGAAACAAATAATAAAATAATAATGTTTGACATTTTCAAATTCGTTCTTCATATAACCATATTCACTTCTCAAAACACTTTGTGCTCGATTTTAATGTGAGGTATTCTCTCCGAATGGTAAGGGTGGAAGAAATTAAAGGTATACATTTTTTTTCATAATTTCAGAAATCCAAATCCATAAGGCCATATGAGCATATTAGTTCTCGGAACTTTTCAAAAAGTAACCATAAAGTGTGCGGAAACTTTACTCAGAGCAAATAATTTCTTTAGGTAAAAAGACAAAATACAATACAATTCATCCTGAGTGACCGTCCATAAAGTAAGACAGAGAAGTGAGGGCCAGTATTCTGGGTCAGCTATTTGTCCAGAAAGACTTCGCTGACAGCAAGACTGAATTTGAGAATTCTTTAAGCGACTTTAAAGTTCAGCAGTAATTTGCACTTATCTATATCTTCTTCCGAAGGAACTGAATTAAACACATCAACATCAAAAAAAAAAAAAAAACCCGTAGAGAACTCCGCATCGCTCTTCATTTATTCAATAATGTACAAGACAGCTGTCTGGAGGAAGATTTGCATCTATCACGAGCGGCTGATACTGTTTGTTGCGCTGCTTCTCAGAGGCGGTCGAGGTGACTAAAAGTAACAATAATTTGTAACTTCTTACAAAATACACATGAGTACAAAGTTCTGAAAAGTGGGCTACACCTGATGTTCATATATCTAATATTAATGAAAATCGCAAGGATACAATCACAGAAAATTTTGAAGATCGTTAAAAGAATAAAACTTATCCAATGCTAACACAAACTGTTAAATAAGATTTATTATTAGAACATTTATGCATACAATTGCTCGCATCAGTAATGACTTATGTTCGCTGTTTTGCTAAATGCAAGTAAATTCTAGCAAAAGCATTTCACGAAAGATTACCATACAATGGTTGTTTGACATTTCGTTGTGTTGTTGCCTTGTTACCGAACATTTTTGGGTTGTTTTTGCAATTGACCATCGTGCAGATACTTTACGCTGTTGTGTTCCACTACTTGCGCTTGATGCCACCGATGTCTGAAATAAGCTTACAATTATAATAAATCTCATAATTACAGATAAAAAAGGAATACTATTCGACAAATCCAAATTCTAGTAATCAAAATAGTACGTTACACGAAGTCTTATCAATGAATCAACCAATTAGCATGAAAACTATGCTATAACACTACAGTACCTCATTTATGCCATCTTATTATTAACTAGACTGTCAGAGCTTAATGTGCTCATTCTAAAAAATATTTTATATATTTTCAGTACAACCAACCACCATTCTCAGCCTTACGTGCTTTATCAGACAAATGGTCAGAAATTTTGTTAATAAATATAGCATACCTGTTGTTGACCAATACTCGGTGTTCGATTCAATTCGCCTTTGATAAAACGTTCCACTTTATCCATACAAGCTTCCTGATAATCATGTACCCAGCGTACGCCATTGTAACGAGTTATATGTCGTATATCAGCTGGCAAATCAGTATCGGCAGGGAAATCGAAATGCTGATCAAAAATCGGTATCACATTTTTGTGATAATCAAACGCACATCGTAACTGGAAAAAAAAATCATTAGCTAAGATTAAGTTTCCAAATCTCAACCAAGAAGTTCCACTTTCGCAATTATCACAGTCCTGGGTCCTTGATCAGTTCAAATTACTACATACAGAAAGTTTGGAACTGAGGTGTAGAGAAGTCTAGAAAAAGTTTGAAACATTTTATTGGAAAGATAAGATCAAATTATGGAGACTGCAAAAGAAAAAGTTGAATCGGAGCAAAACTATATGAATGCTCTTGCATTAATTCACAATTGTTCCAATCCTCAGTTACTATATGAAACCTCCTACAAACCTCTTTATGTATCCAGTCTTCGCAATTGTGATCATTGAATAACCTATCCAAAGAATTTGGTGTTAACACAAGAATGAAGTGCTTTGCTGCTTGAATATTTTTCAGCAATGATGAATCGAATTTACCGGCATATAATTTATCAACATCAATAAATACCTGTAACCGTAAGTACATCACAGCTACAACATCGCAATGGAAATATTTAAAGAAGTGAAAAATCTAATTCAAAATTTTGAAAAGGAAAATTACCACCGCCGATAAGAATCAAAACAATAATAAACAGAAGCGGCAATAAATAATTTGTTGTGTGAAAAGTTATTAGTGATTAAAAATTATTAGTATATACTATAGATTAAGAAAAAGACGCGGCCCGAGATGCTAGGCTTATTTCATATTTTCGGCAAGTTGTGATATTTTTTAACAACATAGAAAAAACTCTTAATAAAGAGATCAATAAAGGAAATTCCCTAAGTCGCAGCAAAATGAAAACAAATGTTAACCTTATATCCTCTAAGCTGAAGTAAAACTTTGATAAGACTGGCCAGTTGATTACCCGTACTGCGTCGATAACTTATGAATACATCAATTTGCTTACTCAATATCGCAACTTCAATGTCATCGATATGCTTGCTGTCTACAATTTTTGCAATTCCATGAATTAGTAGGTCATAAACTTCTATACGATTTCATTTAAAAGAATTTATATTGAAATCTAAATCTAACTTAATCGTCTTACCTTGCAATGCTTGCCTCAATTTGAGTCTGTGGATAGGATTATGCATGCCACACACAGTTTTCATCATTTCATCAGTTAAGGACGGTAACAAACTACGATTCAGACCCATACCAAGCATCTGATATGTATAAACTGATAATTCGGGACTTAACGACATCAGGAACTGATCTAACTGACTTTCGTCCACACTTCCGTAGTCGGCTGCGATCTGCAAGTACCACGGATTTACAAAATACTGATTAGTGGTCAAGTCCTCACTAAATTAAGGATTTAATCATTTAACTTATAGTCAATAGAATCGTTATATTCCATAACTCAGTAGATCGATAAATTTCTATGAAATAAAACTATATTTCCGAAAGAGGTGAAACTTGCTTTAAGGCTCTCCAGTTCGCGGATGAAGCGTTTTCTAAGAAGGGCAGAAGACATCTGAAGATCTTGCTCAAGCTCTTTTTCAGTTAGCAATAACAGTAAATCACCATCGACCATATGTTTTGCAAACGCATCTGCATACGGTTCAAAGCCAATCTGAATAAATGTATAAGTTAAAGATAATAAGGGAGGATTTTTGGTTGGTGAGAATAAGATCACACAGTTCCAATATTTGATTAAGATACATGGATAAAGATATCACCTTTTATAAGGCAAGTACTACAAGATTCACATTTGACATTCGGATCTTAGAATTTTCTTTTCCAATGTTTAATTCAAATACTTTAATTATTTACCTTTTTTTAAGATGAAAAATGAAAATAATAAAGATTTCTTAGAAAAATAATAGAGGCTTTGTTAGAGTTGAAAAACAGTGCGCTATTTATTCGGATGAGCATCCTAGCAAGTTGAAGGTACTTTAAATGAATATTTCTTTTTAAAATTTTATTCGTATAAAAGCTGTTCTCATAATTTTCTCACCGAAAAAAAATAGAGTGAAAAAAAAAGGTATAGCATTTTTAAGAAGAAATTAACTCTAACAAGAAACAGAAACAACAGAAAAATAAAAAAAAATAAAGAAAAATAGTATAAAGTGAACCAACGGAATATCGGGAATCTACGATTGTCAAACTAACCTTTTTCACCCAATATTGCACATCGGCAATTGTCCAGCATGGTACCTGTTGAGTAAGCTTGTAGGGCACTTCTTCACCTATCACAGTTAATGCTTCACTTGCGAATTTCGCGGCCACTTCATCTGGACTTGATGCAATTTCTTTTAATGCTGCTATTGCTCCTATTTCCTGCAATAAATTGAATTATAAGTCAGTTCCAACCCAATTTCATTCAATCTCAACCATTTCAACTTTAAATTTTTACTTTTAATATATTCCTTGATTTTCTCATTCGTTTTACAAAACTCTAAAAAGCGGAATTAAAAGAATTTTCCACTCTATTTATTGAAATATTTTCATACTCCAATGACGTATAAAAATATATGCATTTCAATATGCAACAAACAGAATTAAAATTTGACGAACTTAAATATTCCACAATACTTCAACAAATTCATCACGATATGACCCTACAAAATATCGCCATGTACAAGAACTTCTTAGTTGCATAATTTTATAAAGTAGCCTCGTCTTGAAGTGTTTTGAAGACTTGCAACAAATTGAAGCCAAATTAACTGTAGCTTGTACAGTTAACAAAAAGATTAAAAGTAAACAATAATTTCACAATTTACAACCATAGAATAAGCTACGGTCATGAAGAATAAAGTTAATTGGAAAACGATAAGGCTCATCATAAGGATATTCCAAAGATCATTCCTACTTTTAATCAGGAAAAAACAAAAAATTGGATCTGTTAAGGTACATAGGAAGTATGGTATGTCTATGTGTTGCATTTTTATATGCAACAGACCATCCATGTGCCATTTTATTTCGACTCCAATTTTCGCATTATTGCAATGCAATGCCATAATTATTGAAAAAAAAATTCGAAAATAAATCCTAAAATAAATCCTTTAATAGTTTAAAATTGTAAAAATTAAAAATGTAAATTGTAAAAATTTGTGAAAAAAAAATTTCTGCCAAAGTAATGAAGAAAATCAGCGATAATTGCTTAAATCCAAATTCCATAGTTTCTTTCTTTAGCAGCCTGTTTAAAAAATTTAGAACAGTTTAAAGTGAACTACCTCACTCCAATTAAAAAAGACTGATGAAAGTTTTTTGAATTCATCAGCCGATTCAAAAGTTTTTGAAAATTAACTAAAGCAGTCAGCTTTACTGCCTCCTAGAAACGATATTTTTCAGAAATTTATGACTTTTCATAAAACTCTCCGGAATCCAAGATCTCTGATTAACCCAACATTCACATATTTTCACTTTCTAATGCTGCTCGTGTAAAAGTGAAAACTTCGTCTTTGCAGTTTTTTCCTTTCATCACTTTTTCCAACGATATAATTAGATAAATTCGGGGGAATTTTACTGTCTAATTTCAATTCTCACATAGGCAATCTTTCATGGAATAATTATGCTGCAACTGATTACTTACCTTTATAAAAATGAAGTAATTGAGAAATAGGTGTTAGAATAAAGTTTTATGGGATAACAGTAATAGTAAAGAGCAACCCATATTTGCATCACTGTTATCTTTTGATGCTGCTAGTAACATGAAATTCAGCAAATATTTTTTTCTCTTTTGAAATGAAACAACAAAAGATCTTTTTCTTCAAAAAAAAAAGAACCTTTTTCCGCAAAGAAGAAAAATTCTTTGAAAATTCTTAGAACGATTTCGAAGAATACCAGGTTACGTTCTATATTTTCGGTTCACTGCCAAAGATTCTTTTTCATTTTTCAAAATAAAAAAAGAAAAAAAAACTGGTGGGAAAATCGCAACAATTTTTCGGGTGAGTAGCAACGTATCATGTCACGGACTCTTGCTGAAGATATTTTGGAAACAGGATAACCTACTTGAAAAACTTCAAGTTTCTGCTGATCTTTCTTTATTGTTGCTTCCATTGTAAAGTGAAATGCAGCAATACTACGTGCTTCGCGACACTTTGACTTAAGCATCGGTAACAATCTGAAGTAGAAACTCCTCAAACAGTTGCACCACACACGATAAAAAAAATAATGAGCAGCACCTTGAAAGTTTGATTAATCATGTGTTCATGATGTTGCTATCATTCTGCTATCTTCTTTTTCCTACAGGGCTTTTCAACAAATGTTTTCTTATCATTTCGGATAAAATACAAAAATTCACCATTTCATTGACAATAGAAAGAGGCTGTAAAGTTTTAAACCTCAAAACTAGAATTTCGATTTCTAGAAGCGGATAGACAACAGTCGAAAGATTAGTTCACTGATTCATGGACTAATCAATAACATAAAGATTAGGGGGTCAGATAGCCAGTAATTAAAAATTCAACAGTAGCAAAAGCAATAAATTATCAGAATATGATCCACGCATTTTTCTTTCAAATCAAATCAACAGATGGGATACCAGGTTCATTATTTAATTGGCAACAAAGATATAGATGACAACAGTCGAAAGATTAGTGAAGATTATCGATAACAATCTACACTTTCTGTCTATATGAAGTTGTACAGGTGTAGAGAGTGGTTCAGAATAAGGAATGTAGAAATTTATAAGGGAAACAATGCTTGCAGAAATCATTTGTGACAATAATAAAGCTGATTTATCGTAACCAACGTTTTCCAGTACTAAAACAGCACTTGTGATCTGGAATATGGTCTTACTGAATTTGTTTCCTCCGTTTTTCGACAACAATGAAGAGCTGTATTCTTCCCAAACCTGACTGCCACATATATTAGGGATAAATGAGTAATGGTAACCTTTCAAGCCATTCCTTTGGTCGTCCTTGTGAATGCTTGTAATGATCACCAGCAAATGTAATCGCTTGATGAGCAAGTAGGAATGGTTCTACCAAAGCTAAAGTACCCGACTTATTCACCGCTGTTTCCATTTCTTTTGTACTTCCAAGCATACAAATTGCTAAACATGCGTAATAACGTGTTATATCGTCTGGTTGTGAAGCTAGCAAGAAGAGCCAATCCGGCACCTGTAACTATCATATTTGAGTACTTTTACGCTTCACTACTATTCTTCTTTCCAGGTTTTAGTAAGTTCTAACCTTTTCCTTTTCAAATTTATAGATTAGATAAAGATTACGGTTTTATGCAAAACCAATTCCAGAAAAAAGTAAGCTCATTATTTCTTTAGTATTAATAAATGGCAAACATACAATACAGATTGTCTTATTAGACTTTCGATTAATTGAAGAATTAAATTTAAATCTTGTAAGAAGAATCTAAATGAAATACTTTTTCGAAAGAGTAAATAATGCTGTTGCAAAAATGAAATCCTATAATATGATTCATACAGTTTGAATGAATCGATCACTGTCCGATGAAAAATGCAAACCGTTTCTTTGCATCAAAGATTTTTTGTGGGCAAACCAATAAACGGTATAAAAGTTGGAGGAAATCAACGACGTACAGAGATGAAGATGAAAGATAAATCAATAGCTGTATCCTTTCCACATCCTTCATAAATCCTATAGCTAGCAACCGCTTCTCATTAACTTTATCACTACCAAATATAGTCCTCAAACCGTTCGCATATGACACATAGAAGAAGAAAGTATTTTTGATATACATCTGATAGACAAAAAGAGATTCTGTTTCAACCACTGGTAGGGATTTTGTCATGAATCATTGAAGAGACAGATGAATACAAGATAACAGATCAATGCGCTATCAGAAAAATACATCTGAACTGGAATTTTGAAGCACCTTTAATGATATAGTGTACCAATGAGCATGACTCCTTAAATGGCAACTAAATGAGGAACAAATTATTGATCAAAAGAAACATGAAATTTTAACAAAGATTTTGTTGATAACTGAGACAAAGTAAACCATCTGATAAGCCAACCATACCTTCTTCTGAATAATTTTTTTTTTTGCTTCCGAACAGCTGTACAATGACAGATTAGCAAGTGCGAGAGCAGCGTGCCGTAAGGTAATCGGCGTATCAGTAGCACGTTTACACGTTAGCAAGATGTGATCCAAAACACCATATTCAATTAGCCTAAAAGAGCATACTGAGAAGCTACTGATAGCTAAAGAACCTTTTAAAAAAGAAAGAAAACAGCTAACAGAAAATTCATACTTCTACATAGCTGTCTTTTTCACTTCTACTTACAGAGTTAATTTTGAATATTAGTAAGAATCTTCATCTCTCTTTTCTCTTAAAATACCTGTAAGTGGTAGCAGTTGAATGCTTGAATAAGCTTTCCATGATTGATAACGACATTCGTTGTTGTTCCGGATTTTTATTCAGCTTCTCAGCTGTTGCAATCAACTTTTTCAAATAACCCTTATTAACCACATATTCTCGATTATTCAATGAAAGGCATTCCTCTAATACACGTCCACACGCCAACCGGACTGTAAAACAAATACTTCATCCAGTCAATTCTTTTTGAAAACCGAAATATGTAAAGTGCAGAAATAGAACCATAGATTAAAATAAAAAAGATGTTCATTTTCTGCGATATGAAATTCTGAAAAAGAATTAAAAATAAGTGAGAGAAGATGTCCCATGCACCTCTTTTCCCACAAACTTATTCAACAGTCGCAGAACACCGCTTTCCTAAAGATCTCAGAAAACGCACAGTCAGGCCATTTGTACCACCACAAAAATTGGTACCATCCTAAGAAATTGAAAAACAATTCAATTTCATTTGGGAATTTTATCAAACTTATCATTTTTAGATACCTCCACTTATTTTTCCACCTAACTTTTCTCAAACAGTATGATTTCGTTAATAAACTCAAATTGGAATAAGACACAGAGACTAGCTCTCTTCTTTCCGTTGATAAACAATTGCAAATTTCCCAGTTAACATATCAAAAGTTCCCCTTCCTTCTTTACTTTTTTGCTACACGATTTCCAACAATAATCATTACGTAATCATGACCATTTATCCTAGTCGACAAAAAACAATATCATGCCTGAAAATTCGGTAAGATTTTTGCTAATTTCAAAACATACCAGGTTCGCAAGTCTGTGCCTTAATAAAATTCATAATGAGAGAATCGAAGTAATTTTGATCGCGTAGAAAATCGCAGAGTGCATATGACAAATCATGTGAGATTTTCGGAAACATCCATGCCTTCGTCATAACCTTTGCTACTATTGTACAACCCTGCGAGAAATAATTTTTTTCCCTTGCCATCCACTATTCACAATTTTTTTTGGTAAAATTTATGACTTAATTTACAACCTTAAATCAGCACTCTTAATTTACCCTATCTCCACATCTTACACATATAAAGCAAATGTGTTATTAAAAAAAAGTCAACCAAAAGGCACACTCAGGACCAAAGGCATCTCTTACTGAGAATCTATTACATAACACAGACTGGGAAAATGACTTTACAACACGAAACCACTGTCAAAAAATGGATCTTTTCGAGGTCAATTACTTCATAGTGCATTTGGAAAACAGACCATCTTAGTACCACGTCAAAAAGTGTGTTATGGATAAAGCAATAAAGTCCTCGAAACAATATATGCGTGTCACACTACGTGAGACAACACGGATAAGTAACACTATTTTATTCATCAGTTATAAATATACTTAATGCTATTTGTATGTTAACTTGAAAATGGTTCCAGAAATGCTTTTCTAAAAATTACCACTGATGTATGCTGATGCTCAGCATACTTTTTCCTGGTTATATTTTTTTAATTTTTTGGAATTTTTATAAGTTGATGGATACACTGAAATTTCATCATTTATGAAAATATTTGGACAGCTTGAGTAGAGATGTCATAAATTGTTGGCTGCTTGTATTATGATATATTTTCTATGATATACTTATAATGACATACAAATTCGTGTTAGGTAAGGCAATACACATAGTTTCCAATTTTTCAGTTGGGAGATTTCGCCTAGATCAGACCGCCTAGCTAACTTTCATCTAGTTGACCTAGCTAACTTTTTATTCCAAAAAAATATTGAATTTTGGGTCTGAAAACAATAAAAGAAACCTCAATAATCTGTTCATCGCTGCCTTGAGCAATATGTTCGAATGCTTTATCAATGAAATTTTGATATTTTGATAACTTGGTCTTTAATGTGTGCATCATCATCACCTGTTCTGTATGTGAATGTTTCGTTAGTGGTCCATTGGTTACTGTATCCTGCAACGGCGACAATCTACAAACCCAGTTTTTTCTACTCAGTTGTGCCTCTTTAACAAGATGTGATTTACTTACTTATGATAATCATTTCAAAGTACCTGGAAAGAAATTACTCGCTACCTGGAATAAACTGAGACGACTAGGCGATGATGAACGTGGGTCGGCTATTGGAGACAAGTCATCAATAGTAACGTCCATTTCGGGTGCCGGTAAGGAGCAAACTCCTGCTGATGAACCTTCACTTTTGAAGCGTTTATATTCTGATTCCTGCATAAAGAGATTGCTTCAACTGATTAAAATATCGAATAAAAGCCTCTTATTTTTAGAAGATAAAAGGGAGACAGAAACAGAAATCTGCTACTTTACCATGTCTCGTGAACTCATAATATTTTGCATAGACCACAAGAGCATGTAAGTAATGACAACTGACAGTAACAATAGATGAATTACTATCAGATCCATTAACTAAGGTAATATTTTGATATTAGATGGAAATTAATTCCTGCAAATCCAATTCAAATTCCACATTTGCTGTATTTTATTACAAACTAGACGCGGTATTGAAATTATTTGTTAGGGAACGTTAGGAAACCAACGCGAACGAGACTACTAGTAATGTAACCACAGACAACTGTCACGATCAGGTCATTCACTAATTCGCGAATATATCCATCGTTCATAATTCACATTTTGTTTGAATGCCTACCCATATGAAATTCCAAAATATTCATATTTTCTAGCTACAGCATGAGAGAAAGGTCGAGTCCTGGCAACGGCTCCGCAAATGACAGAAAAACGGGCAGATGACATATACGACAACATTCCCATACCAGTTTGACGTCAAAAGGTTTCTATCACCTTTAACAAGCCATGTATGTTTATATATGTAAGTATGCATATGTATGTCGGTGCCACTGTATGTGTATGTTTGTAGGTGTATACGTGTGTAAGCATTTGATGGTCTCACCAATTCCCACTTTTTTCAATTTTTTTTTCTGTTCATATTTGATGCAGAAGGCTATTTCAGTTCACGAATCTCAATGATTGCATTTTCTGAAATATTCAACAGCATACCCATCTACCCTCTTAAGCATTTAGACAAGCTTTTCTCCACGGAACATCTCACATTCCACTTCCATTTCGTCCTTTTTGAAATAACTTATTCGCAACTTTTAGCGGATCGTCACTAATATTCTCAGAAGATATGGTAAAATGGTTATAGCAATTATTTTTCGAAAGTATATTGCGTTATACACTTTAGACGGTATCGAACTAGATAGTAATAACCTTTCCTTTTTCCTTTTCAGTACAAAATTAGGGGTGTGATATAATTTCAACCTAATTATCACGATCTGTCTTTTGATTATCCTGCCTTAACTCCTCTCCTAGAATTCATTTAAAAAGTGTTCTATATATTAATAAACATGAGAAGGTGCATTTGAGAAATAGAAAATTAGCGTTTAGAAAACAATGGTTTGAACCGAACTTATATAAATCTTTTCATTTCAGTAATAGGAAGACAATATTTGAGATAATTTTTGAAAGAAACGGTAACTTAATTTAATGTAGAAAAATTTCAACCAGCAAACGTCTACGAACACGACTGAAGTATACTAGTAATAATTATATTACGGTAACCCCTCTACATTGCTTTCTCAAACATTCTTTGTAATCTCTACACTGTCTCATGACAATTATAATAAAAAGTGGAAACAAAAAATGAATGAAAAGACAGATCCTTCTACAAATTTTCCATTCGTCCAATCCAGAAACTTTATTAAGAACTTCGGAGGCAATATAACAGTAAAATTTTTGTCACTTTTTAGAAGAATGATACCCTATTTCAAACGCCCTCTTACGCTATGAAGTTCTACTGCAATCATATGCGCCTCGTATAGCAGGAAAGACTACAAGTCGGGTCCTCTCCTTCCGATTTTTGAGGATATTTGCATTATTACAACAGAGCTACGAAGAAAAAAATGAAATTTTATCAGAAATTATATCAGGAGATTCAAAAAAAAAAAAGAAAAAAAGAAATGTATAAGCAATACAAAACGAACAACAATAATGCTAAAGGGAAAACGTTAAGCTAAAAATAATCTTGAAAAAATCAACGAGACCTTCCGGGATGTCGATGACTGATCATCTTTACCAGCAACATCACCACTACTATCCGGACACGGTGTCGACAAGGATTGCTGCAATCGTATTTCTGCGCTTGCCTGAAACAACATTCTCCAAATTATTCCTTTTTCAGCTATCACAATTCCTTAAATCTCAATATTTCCTCCTAACTAATACAAACTTTTATAAAGAAGATTAGTAATAGGTAATGCGGTAAATAAATATGGCAGAAATTAAATTGAAAACAAACAGCTCCAATTGTCGAATGACATACAAGCTAATGAGGGGGTATTAGCTGGAAAAGAAATTGAGAACATGAAAAGTTTGTCGCAAAGGATCAAGTTCTGACTTCATGAAATCATGATTAAAATTTCATGGCATGCAGATATTATACATATCAACCGACATAAGTTGAAAGATCATATAAAGAAATTATTAATTTGTTCACTCAACTACAGATCTAAATCAAGTCACTTAAATCGATGTTATCTATTTGGTGGCACTTACACATAATGATCCATAGGAAATGGCCTGAAATATATGAAATATTAGCTGGAGTGCAAAGAACAGTATCAGATTGAAAATATTTTATCAGAGATAAATTGTAGAAAAATAGATAATGGGAATTTCGAACGGAAATATGGATTGAAAAAGAAAAAAACAGGTCACTCACTTGAAGAAATATCAGGCAGACTGTGAAGGAATTATTTATTTCAAAATCGGAAAGCAAAAGATCGTTTTGACTAATTTAAATTTTTCGATGTGCAAAACTTGATTTTGGAAGAGACTGCTCAAAGACACTAGATTACCATATTTTTTTTTAAAGATTTAGATAAAATTTGGGCCTGCTCAAAGATATCAAGAAATAATATGATAACTCTGTTCTTGCCATCCACTCCTACAAAAAGGAATAATTTTCTTCAGTGTTATCCACTCATTACCGACATCAAACTTGTAACTATTTCATGTTTACAACTTCAACTTGCGTGAAAGCTCTACTAGCGTTAGCCAAATTCAGTCGTTCGGAACGCCCACATCAAAATTTTCTCATTCCTTAAACATGCAACAGAATAAAAAGCGTTCTTACGTCAGTTTATTAAGTCTTATGTCAAAAATCGTTCTTAGAAACTTCAGAATAAATTAAGATCTAAGTAAAAAAAAAAAAACTTTAGTAAGTTCACCATGAACTCGAATCCTGACAGAATAGTCATAACGTTTTTCTTCTCAAATTTATTTTGTTAACAAAATAGGTTAGTAATTGTGAAAAGACCATTCTTACATGTCATCGACCATCTTAAAAAATATCTACGTAAACAAACCATTATATCAAGCTATAACTTTGTTAAAGATAAAAATTAAAAATTGAAAGTGAATAGATAAGTGATAAATTGCTAATATGCTAAATCATAGCTAGTTTAAATAATGATGATACCGTGGTGTGATCTGACTTCACGTGGGCTAGGAAACACGGATCTTCCACAGTACTGACTTGTCTTGTCAAAGCATTACTGCATGTAGCCGTTGTGGTCGCAATATCATTAATGCGCACTGGATTTGATTCTGAGAGTGCAAAGGATGTGGCAGAAACCTCATCGATGGTGTGCTGCTGACTATTATCACTCAGAGGTGGTGCGGAACGTGGCGGAGGTGGCGGCAGAGCAATTGGTGGACGACGTGGGCGAATGGCAGCACCAGAATCCATCGACTGATAAAGACGAGTCGATTCATATAACGATGATGAACTCGGGCTCAAGCGACAATCGAAATCATCATCGTCCAACTCGAACCACAAATCGTCTGTCCTATAACTATTTTTCCAGTTAACAATATCGGCAATCAGTAAAAGTGACCTTTGTCCCTCCCTTAGTTGAATGAAACAGAGTTTAATGAGGATTGCTATATTTCTGAGGCTGCATCATATTTTGCATTTCTATACACACTAATGCCGTGCGGGACTGGACAGAGAACGAAATAAGCAAATATAATCAAGAATTAAAAATCATATAAGTTGTCAATAAATCGTCCCCATTTCTCTCAATCCCTTTCTTCTTGCTCTATTTGAAATACAAACATATCCATGTTTCTTGATTTTTTCAAAGGAATAGTAGTAATGAATAAAGCATATCACAATCTATGGACCATCCAAAACCTTAAATGCAAAGAAGTCCAAGTTTAGAGAGTTTGCATCGTCCAATCTTCTAAATTTCTAATTTCTCGAAAACAGATTTTTCTAGTTTCTCAAATCAACCGTCGCAGTACAGTACCCCAGCGACAATTGTTAGAAATAAGATAATTTCACCCCAAAGAGAATTTAATGAAGATATTGTAGGAAAGAATGAACTATATATCATAAAGATAACTGTCACGTAAACAAGATGGTTTTTGATTAATAACATGAAAACTATTGAAAAGTTTGCGATAATTAAATTAACAATGTAATGAAATTAATAACAAAAATTGTTATTAATTTCATTATAATTTTGATCGGTTTTCAGTTCTTCCCATACCAAATGCTTTTTGTGCGACTTACTGAAAGCAATCGATCATTATTTTCATTAATTATTAATAATTTTCACTGCTATGAAGATATGTCGTCCATCTAATCGGGCTACAATTTCCAAAGATCATTTCAATTAGCACACAACCAAAAGCTTTTTATAATCGTTAATTGTCACTAATTCATATTATTTGCAAGATTTCTCTTAGAAAATTACATGAAAAATCTCTCTAAAAAAGGTCATCGTTAATTCTCACTACTTTATTTAAAATAATGAGGTTTTTATAACAATAAAACTTCTTAACTTTTTCAATGAAGTTTATTTGAAAGATTAGAAAGTTGAACCAATCAGTTAGAAAAATGATGAAAAATCTCAGAGGGAAATCAATCCTATAGAAAGGAGAAAAAACCAGACAATCGTAGCCAAAAGAGGTAGACGAGAGATGATACTCGATCATGCTTCGTTAAACAGTCACAGTTATCATGAGATAAACTGCACTGGATATCCATGTAGTTTTAATTTCCTTGATAAAGTATGATCTAAAGAACGAAAAAAGCAAGACATGACGATCCCCAATTAAATAAATGAAATTTAAAATTCAATCCAACAATTAAGGATAGTTATCCAGTGATTTTGAGAGAACAACGTCACAAGATGAACGCTCTACATTCATATAGACTGCAAGATTCTATTGTTTTAGAGCATCTTTCAAACAGCTGCTATGGAACTTAGCATCCTTACTCAACTATCTTCGCAGATTTATACTTTAACTTTAACAGCGCACTCAATCGATCCAACTGCAACGTAATAGAATAACGTGTAACTAATCTCATTAGGAGATTTGCAGCACCGAAATGGTTAATGCTATCGCTTCGAAAAGTATCCCAAAGTACTGAATATGCCTATGTGCTGCTGCTGCTGCTGCTGCTTTTACTTGTCTTGTTTGTAAAGTATCCTGCTAGCATGCAGACAAAATTCATTATTCCACTTTAAAATACATCTATAATCCAAATTCTTGAACATTAAATTCGAAATAAAATTATTTTAGTGAGCTTATAAGTAATTTTAAGTAGTTCAGTTTTTAAGCTTGGAAAAAATTGGAAGTTGTTTGGAACTAATTTTTAGATAAAGGAAGAAAGAAGAAAACGACTCCATAAAAACGTAACTTCTTTCTCTTTTTTCTATTTTGTCAACGAATTCCCATCATATCGTAAATTAACCAACTTAATGATGTCAAATCTGTCTTACATTCCTCGGTAAAGACAAGGAGAAATTTCTCCTTGTTCGCTGGCTGTTGATCCTTTCACGGATGCAAGCATGTATAAGACGGGAAGATACCGAAATTATATTTCCATATTCACCCCTACCTTCTCGTTATTTCTGAAATACGAAAAAAAAAAACAAATACAGTGAAAATAAAAAAATAAAAAAACAGGTTTGTTGCATAAAAGCACTGGAATAAAATGAACTTTTATGTTCATTTCATATATCATGTTGACCAAAGCTAAACATAAATCATTTTTCCCTGCCTTTTCTCCCTTCCTTTTTATTCCATCCTTTTCGTTTTCCAATATTATTCACTCGTTTGTTTCTAAAAAGTTTGCAAATCCTACGCGAATTCCATAAAATCTTACGCACCTGATTAATTAATTAATTTTTCCTTATGCAATGCGTGGAGAATTCATTTTTGAATTGCATCACTCATTAAAAAATTTCAGTTCTTTCCTAATGCTCTGCATATACTATGTTGACCAAAGCTGTCCGTTCTCATAAGAAAATGTCAGGGTAGGGTCTCTAGAATTCTCTTAACAAACCTATCATCTCAGTAAGCTTCAATGAAATCAAAAAATCGTAGCTTTCTCCTCCCTTCCTGAGTCATAGCTACAACGATAAAATTGGAACCATGGACATGCAGCTGTCATCTAATTAAACGAAACAGTCATGTGATAAACTACTCTCAGGGAGTCTACCTGTCTTGGTGTATGCATGAAAGGTTTCCACTATATAATCGATAATACTATTAGTAATACAGAAAGGAAAGGACATTTCTTTGAATTGATTTAGTTGTAGGAACTCAGAAGAAGACAAAGTTAGACGGGTCATGGAATGAGTCATCGACAAGAAAAAAGTTTATGTGTGAATGAAAGTCGAATCCAAAATAACGAAATACACATATTATGCTACTGTTCATATGAAAACTGCTTACCACTAAAATTTGAACAAATATAAGTGAAAAGTGAAAATGCGAAGTTGTCCTTCTCTCGCTCTAAGAACTTTATTTCCTTTTCTGTTGTCTAATATGAATAAAACTGAAGCGATGCTCTCATGCCTTTCTTTTGCAATTCCATCCCTTCCAAAGTCGTTAATGACACTTTTCCATACCTTTTCTTGAATGTATATTACTTAAATAAGGAAATTTGTTAGACATCATATGCAGACGAATCGATCACTGCAAATAAAGGACACTGTATGAGTCGCTTTAATGGCTGTTAAATACATATTCTTGTCGATTATTTACAAATGGATGTGAAGAAAAAATCCATGAGTAAATGAATAGGCCATGAGAAGGAACCTATCCTTAATGACATTTAAGATTCATTCAAATTAAGTACAGATTGAGAGTGCTTAATACCACAATGTAATTGATCGCAAAAACAAATATCTCGAAATAACGAAATATAAGCTATTAAAATGTTTTTCCACACGTAAGAAGCTCACTTAAAAGTTACACTTCTAGAAATTTCGACTACCCACTCAATCCTGATTAAGAACAGGAAGAGAAATGAAGAATGAGTTTTTCAATATTGGTCCGAGCAATGCTAATCTAACAATTCTAAATTTGCAGAAGTTTAACAAAAAATTCATAGTTCAAAAGAATAAGCTTTCGGTTGTTTATAGCAAACTTTTACTTTACTTCGCAATCTATTGCAACCGCGTTTTAGGAAAGATGAGATATTTTTCATAAAAATCTTTCCCTCGAAGAAACCTTGAAGAAAGGTGAACATGCAGTTGTTGTAGATGTCCCTAGAATCGAGAAAGAATTTAAAACTACCGAAGTTAGCTTACAAGCAATGAGGCTTTTACTGGTAGTTTCTATCACGTAAAGACTTGCAGATGAGAAATGATTATCCGAACAATAATGTGTTCCAACTAAACCATATATTCGATCACTCTTAACTTCTGGAACATCACAATTACTGTATTTTATTGAAGATCAGTCACCAATTCTGCTAGCAATTCGTGTAATTGAGGACACGACACCGTAACACCCCTAATTCTATCAGTATAATAATTACTCCTGCCCTGAACAGTTATTTTTGATTATTTCGATAAAATATAGTCGACAGAAGTATCTTTTATAAAATTAATTCTTTAGATTCAACAAAGGGAACAGAGGTGTTGCTTAACTTCCAGATAAACGAAATTCTTACAATACTTCGATGCTTGTTTCTTTTTCCGGTTCATTCAAGCTATGAAAGCGATCTGCAATCGTTTGTTGATGCCGCTTTTCATTATCGGAAGATGGCATTATTTTAGATGCAGATGAGAAATGACCATCCGAACAATAATGCATTCCAACTAAACCATACACTCGATTACTCTTAATTTTTCTTGTTTCCACTCGCTGTTGAGAAAGTCCAAGTAAGGATAAAATGGAGACAGATTTACTGTAGTATCAACAATGCTTGCTAACGTAATAATGGTTCAAGTAATCAAGACCTTCATCACGAATTTTGTTGAATAAATGGATAGGTTAAACTTACACAATCGCTGACAATGCAAAGAAAAGATAGAACGAAATACAAGAATAATTTTGGACAATTCATCATCTAGATTGCGAGTCTAGACTGGCGTCGATTGATCGCAGTATAAATATGGTAAACATTATGTTAACATTACTACGAGAACTTTTTCAAACAAAATGATACAAAAAGAAAAAAAATGATGTTTGTTAGAAAGATAAAAAGTGACCAACATTCACAAGCAACTTTAAAGACTGAACTAAATTTGAGAAAAGAGAAAGTTCTTAAGCTCACCTGGTCCTGAATGTATATATTCATACAACTTAGCATTATTAAGGCATTTTGTTCTCAAGATGTGATATATCGTTCTCTTTTCTATTTGTAAATAATTCTCTATAGTTTGGATCATACCTGGGAAAGAAAAGAGAGGATTATTTCTGGGAAAGGAAGATTTATTCCAGCAAAGATATCGTAATGAAATCAAAATGTAAGAAGCATTACTTTCTTTGAATTATTATAGTAATAAAACGGAAGAGTTGATATCACAGAACTATTAGAAGAAATTTAAACAATAAGACAAACTTGAAATAAACAAGAAAACATTCGCGAGAGGGGAAAAATAGAAAGGACCGTTAAAAATGAAAAAAGCAAAGACAGAGCTCTCCGACGACAGATGAAACTGGAAGATTATAAATGATGATGTCACTAGTCGTAACGATGATGATTTGGAAGTAGTGCAATGAAAATTGCAAGAATACCGGTCCTTTCAATTTTTCCATTTTTGGCAAACATCAGAAGACTGAGGACCGTAGATCGCAACTAATAGATTCACAATTAGTTACAATATTTTCTCAATGGCAAATGAAGTCTAACAATTGCTTCTCATTTGTTTCTATAAGTGGATGGCCAATTCATAAATAATAAAGTGATGTGCGAAATATCATCAACTTATGCACGTTAAAGAGAAATTCATATTGTGGAATATACCATATAAAAAGGAAAATGTGATCATGGATCAAATATTCTACCGTCTTCATCCGTATTTCCAATTTTCTGTTTAAGGCAAAGCTATACAAAAAATACTCCGATCAGCATAGTCTGGAATGAATGAAAGAAAAGATGAATGAAGTGAATAAAAAATAATGAATGACTGAAAGAAAATAGAGAAGGAAATTGATTCTAAAAATATCAAGAATAACTGCGTGTATGAACAGCTGTTGCATAAGGACTGGATTTTGTGTGCTTTCACTTCCAGAAAAAACTACACTCTGTTTCTTTCATATTTAGAATTATTAGGTTCTCTTGTGGAAATATAGATCTCTTGCAGTGCAAGTGGAGATACCACCGCAGTTGGATAACGCTGATAGACAGTGATTCATTTTATCTTGAAGAACAAAAAAATATGGTTATGAAAGAAGTCATTGATAGATAAAAGAGATCTCTTAAACGAAGTACATCCAAACCAGGCAAGCTTAGAATAATTGTTGGTTCACAACCGTCTTTGAGCGGCACCAAGCATATAACCATATCCATTTAAAATCCCTATAATTAAGAAACATCAACAGCTGTCGCTCTTCCGAATAATTCCCGACTTAAATTATTTCGAATTCTCATTAATTTTAAGAAGTGCGTTCATGATAAGTTGAACTATGTAAAAGCATTTCAAAGCTACTCATTAAGAGAAGGATTTTTTTGACCAATTTTGTGATCCGGTAAGCTTGTCAACTGGGAAATGACAGTATTTTGGTTAACAAGTAATAAATTTTTTTACGATTCAGAGTGCAGCAAGAGAAATGAATCCTCAAGTTGCTTAATGAAATGTTGACAATCAATAACGAATCGTAGATGACAATTTACCAAAAAATTGTAAACAGAGAAGAAAGTCAAGGAAGGATTTAGCAGACAAGTTCACGAAGCAAACAAGCAATAAAATAACAGACGTCATCATCAGACTAGGCAAATAAATCGATACAATCACCTTCCATCGATGTTTCATAAAACATTTTCTCAACGTTCAAACAACACTGAGAAGTATTCCTTCACAAATAACTAGTCAATAATCCAATTCTTAATGTTATTTACGTGTATTCTCATTGCAAGTATTAATAATTTCAACATGACTTATCCAACATGAGAAGAAGAGAAGACCGTACTTTGTCATGAAATTTGAGAGGACAGATAAACTAAAAGTATAAAATGATTATTAGTGTTGCAGATAAATCAGTGTGGTTTATCATCTTCATCAAAAATGGGTGGTGCCTCAAATTCGTCCAGCTGTGTTCAAGCTACCTTGAAGACGCTTTACTTTATGTTATTTTGTTGCTGCACCTGGTCTACAGCAATGGTATTGCCCACTGAGCCATTGTTCAGTAAGCACACAGCAACATTCAACGTAACAAATCCAATGTATCTGCAGAACATTAAACCGAAGAAAGTGCTCGGAGTATTAGAGGAAGCATTCAGAGAAGTGCTTGCAGATGTACAGAACGAAACATATAGTATTACGGAGGAAGAGGAAGATCGACGTCGTCGACGTCGTCGTCGTATGCTCCAGGCCAACCGTGATATGCTTACATTAATGGGAAAGCGAAAAAGAAGACTTAAAGCGGACCTAATCAAAGCGAAAAACAATCATTCCCCATCCAAAACAGTTTAGCCGAAGAAGCGATAAACATTGTTGTGACTGTTTTGATTTCGAAAATGTAAAAATTTTACAGAAACAAAATCTGAACATTAATTACTCTTATGTTTCAGTAAATGTTTTTACAAAAATTGACCTGGCATAAAAATACAAAAAAAAAGTCAATTTCACAGGCACAAACAAAACGTCTTGTTATTCACCAACTTTAGGGAAAGCAGAGTGTCAAATGTAACGGTTCGACAAATATATATATATATATATTTATTGAGTATAACTAAAAGTCACTACTGATAATGGACTAGAGAGTGCAGACTCGTAACACGAGCAAGGCCTAGTAAAGATATCTTTGAAGACCAGTACTTTCCACATCTGTTACATAACAATAAGAGCAAAACTTGCAGACGAAATCCCAATTTACAAATGTAGTTAACGGACTACTATGGTAACTGCTAGTGGAATATTAAAGGTTTAGAAGAGAATAACAACCTTCCCAAAGGACTTCGTCGAGCATGGCTAACGGAAGCATCTTGTCTGGATAGTTGATAACGGTCATTTTCTGCAGAGCTCACTCGACAATTACCATCCAACACCGTCACTGTACGACGAGATTGACGTTTCGAGAGACTGTCACCAGCATTATCCTGAAAAATAATGAGTTTCTTTTTCCAATTTCTCTTCAAAAAATTTAACATCATGGACTACTATGATAACGAGAGACATTATTGAAATTATTTTGTGATCTAAGATTAAAAATTGAAATCTCCATGAGGCGCCGAAAAGTAGCATCAAGTTTTGCGCAATTTTAGCAAATACAATAGGATACAAAAAATGTGCTTACCACGGCCAATTTGAATTTGTCTTTTGGTGGTAGTGACAAGGAGAAAAATGGTTGTGGATCGATGGGTGTCATGGAAGATGACGTAACAGTAGTTGTAGTGGCATCTAAAGATCCACCGGCAACTGCCGTGCAATTATTTGAGGAGATCAGTTGCCGGGGCTGTTGTTGTTCTTCCGACGTAACCGTCGTCGTTTTTTATCTGTTAGTACTTTGAGTATTAAAATCAACTTATTTCTCAAACCTCTGAAAATTTCACGAATTTATAGCGGTACAACATTATTATATTGAATTTTTAATGAAAACAAATTACCAATGACACAGATTTACAAGCAAACATATATACAAAAACTCCATAATTGCTGAAAGGCAAAAAGCCAGGAAGGATGAGGCGGAAAACTACGAGAAGTTTGAATTCAGATTCAAGCATGTCATTCATCATAGAAATTAATTTAGAATTTCAACTCGAAAAATGCACTGTGATTAATTACACAAGAATTCTGATATCAGTCCTGCACACAGCATGCTAAAATTTGGACAGATGTACCAGAAAACTGGAAACCATCGATTTGGATTCAAAAATTTCTTCCCAAACCAGAAATTTTTCCCGAATTCTTTTTTTTTTGAAGCTCTCAAATGATGTAAATATTGCACTAAAAAAAAATAAAATAAAACTGACTAAAACAGCCTCAGAGTAATAAGAACAGACTGGGTTCAATGATATCGGATATCAGAAAATGCTGGAAGCTGTAACAAAATTATACAGCCACTAATTATATCATAATTATTCCAAGCAGTCATGAAATAATATTTATTTCCATTGCTGCTTATTAGTGTGTTATCAACAAATCATTATTAATAGCTGCGATCGAGAAAAATAGTTCAAGTTTTGGATAAAACTGCAGGAATGTTCAATAGAGAAGTAATATAACAATATGAATATAAAAAATACTACTCAGTAAAATAGCTTAGAATTTTCTTCCAAAAATTCTGAGAATTTCTAGCAACTTCTTCACTCATATTTTGGACAGAGGAAAAAATTCATTTACAAAAGCATATGGAGCTTGCCAACCTCGACAAATTGATTACCATCCAAACAAATAATCATGTAGAACCTGAAAAGAAACAGTAAGAAAATAGTAGAAGTCTGAATCTATCCGACACCCACTTCCTTTCATTTATACTTCAACATCTCTAAGAGCATTGCTTTTTACAATATCCTAATAGTTATTCATATTATGCTTCTTCTTCGAGTTCTCCAAATTTGATCTTAAAAAAGGTCTAGGAATTACACGTCGAAATTGAAGTTACAAATACATGAAGTAAAACAGAATTAATCCAAACTCGCATTATTAACTGGAAATGAAGTAGCTGCCAAAAATGATGCAGAGAATAGGAGATATAATATTAAAGAGTTAAAATACTCAATTATAAGAATCCTAAGCTCATGCATAAAATCGATGGCGCTATTATTCCCTTCTTTTAAGCAGTTGTGAGGAATGTCACATTTCCCCGTGCATTCCAAAAATGAATGACAAATTCGAAAAGGAAGTGTATCGAGAATAATTTTCTATGTTGAATAAATAATGCTATTCGCTTTGCTACTGTTTCCTAGAACGCTGTGTATGTCTCATTTCGTAAAAACGCTTCAACTTTACGTTGGGCTTCACTCTTACATAGGCGGCTCCTCGATAAATTCAATACAAACTGAACAGCAAAATGAAAGGATTGTGGTTAGATTAGCCAAAAAGATCAGATCCTTTGCATGTAATCGGACAACCACTTGGTCTATTGCTGCATCTAACTTTCATTTAGCCGATCTTTCTAAACGGCTTCTTTATGACTGTTACTTTAGATTAGTGCGTCATCGAGATATGCCAAGTGACGAAAAATGACGTTCAGTTCTCAACAAGAGGACAGTTCAAGGTTATAAGTAATAATGAAATCACTAAGTTTTTTTACATCATTTTCAGAATTCTGCCAATTTTTCTCATGTTTCTTCATCCCATTGTGTTAGAAACATTCATTTGCATGCGAAATTCCATACATTTCAACAATTTTGTTAGGAGAAAAACTTCGTAATATTGATGGTTATGGTGCTACCATTAAAAAGCAAAAGGTGTCTTATAATTTTCTAGAACTTTTCCTTTTATGACACTCCTCGAAGAAAAGCATGTAAAGAAACACAATTCAGGAAAATATTCTTGGAGAAATTTTTGAAATTTCGCAATAACTTCAATTAATCTTCAGAAACAATTCATCTAGTTTTTACAATTCAGCTCTTCAAAAAACATAACAAATCAATAGATCACAATGGTTAATAGTTAAAATACAACACTTTCTCCATATATTAGAATTTAACACTCCAAGAAATCAATAAATATAAATCGCATAAAGTGATGTGATAGCCAAAAATTTTAACTTTTGGAGAAATGAAGTGATGCTGTACGACGAAATGTTAGTATGTAAACTCTTTTATTTAGAAAGAGCAACGATGCATTCCCGCCCTTGCAAATAAGTACCTTGAAGGTATCAACTGCGCATGATTAAATGAGTGGGAACAAAAGACAACAACATGAGACGGAGAGAGAGATGAAAATCTCCCTCTTAACTTTCTCTTCAGGACATCTTGTTCCTTTCTCAACCAGGAAAAATTTTTTTCTTCAAATATTAATGTGTCCCTTTCAGTCTTCATGAAAATCAATAACATTGGTAATCATAATGAAGAGGCTGTTATGGCTAAGAAATGATAAAGGAGTAATTCAAGAGAAGCGTTATTTTGGGAACTTATAATGATACTCATAATGACAAACTAACAAATATATATAGAAAATGCAATGCAATCTTAGGCCGAAGTCTCTCACATTCAGGGCAATTAAAGTTACCTTTTCAGCATCTGACAATGCTACTACTGCCTAATGCGTGCATGTATGTGTGTGTATGTGTGTGACGATGTAGACAAATACTTGCAATTGATTCGATTGAATCCAGCAATATGGCACCTGTTTTGCAGAGAGTTAGTTGCTAGTCTGTTAGTCAGAAATAAACTGCCAAGCATAAAAAGAGGGAGTCGTTTTCGACTGATAGAATTGTTGGGCCACTCTGTACACACTTGTTTGTTTTCTGTGTGTATGTGTATGTTGTGCGCATACTTGTGGACAGCGCAACCAATTGCTTTTAGACGAATTTTCCCATCGATGTCATATGAGAAGCATATTTGTAAAGCTTTTTATAGATGTTTGGAAGATTTTGGAATTTTTTCGATCGCCGTCTAGGGACACTGTGAAGCAATATATCTTTGTAGTACCGTAGTCTCTTGGTTCATCGCTTCACTTGGGTTTCAGTGATCCCGATTATCTGATACTTGCCGATATATACGTTATCGATTCCGCAAAAACAACCTCACAAAAGCCATATAAATCCGGACTTAGACTCTCAACATGAATCAAAAAAAAGAAATAAAGCAAAGCTCGTCGTCAAACTTTAAGAAAGAGAAAAAAGATAAAAAAATTGAGGCTTAAAGTACAAGTCAGTTAAAGAGCCATACGAAAAATAGGAAATAATAATAGAATATGTCAATATTGTATGGATTCACTCAAGTTTGTTACTAATTTCATTTAAAGACCTCTCTGGGCGCATAACGCCAGTGAAGAGAGAATGCGTGGAAGTAAATGACTTGAATTCCGATCTCACCTGCTTTTTTACACAAGTACATAACGCGCTCAAAAGTTTTATACATAAAGAGTCACGTTATTGGCTTTTCGATGTTACCTCTCCTTACGGTCACCATCTACCTAGCTACGTATTTATTCTGTAATTTAAGCTTGATTTATATTGATTCACACTTGAGATCTAATAGGTTCTGAAATTATATACCCCAACCTTTTCAACATGGTATTCGTCAAGTACTTTAATGGCACAATTAACAGATTAACGAAGTTTAAAAAGGCATAATGAACATTGGACAACTTTTTATTATTATCCTTATTTATTCAATATATATATATATATATTAATGTCTATCAGTTATAAGAATTGTAACTAATTGAAGTAAACAACTAAGTTATAAGGGAGTCTGCTGAAATAATGGGATGACAGACATAAAGATGTGACAGAATTCAGGAAAAAACAAAATCTTCGATATCAGCACAGAGAAGATTGAAGTTCAAATGGATAGCTCACCATTTGCAGGAATATATTGACTTGGGGTCTCATCTGCGTTGCTTTAACTAATCTGACCAACGCCTTTCTCTCATCTTATAGGTAGACTCATGTACTTCACTACTTATAATCGATGTAGTAAACAGTGACTGGATAAATTCATAAACCAACAATTGGCTTGGCGATTAATTACTTCAACAAGTGAACGTAAGTGTAACTCACTACTGATAAGAAGTCAAGAAGTATTGTTAAGCAACCCTTATTCTACTTCATTTGAATTATTTAAAATTTAGGACCGAATGATAGATTAGGAAGAAAAAGTGCTGATGATGCACTGACCAACTTATCAAACATAAACACATCTATAGCCGATAGGCAGAGCTGGTTTGCTGATGTATGAGGAATACACAGAACCACAGATGACAACTATACACATATGCACGTCAAGAGGTGACAACGAAATGTGAATCATCCTACACGGTTTGCAAGAGTTTTGGCAAAAGTGACGTGGGTTTCAATGAGACAAAGCCATTGTTTAACCCAATTGCTACTACACCCTTCCCACATTCCTCTTGAATTAGTTAGTGGTCATAAGTAATTCAAATTGCCAATTAACGAAGCCACGAAATGAAATTCCCAATACTTCAGCTCCACCTATTTCAAAATGGAAGTAGATAGACCCAATCTATCTCAATTTCCTCGGTTTATGAGTCGGAAGTACATCATAACCAGCCCTCTCCTACAACAAAAATGAGCAACTTTATTCACATGAAGTAAAAAGGAAAACAATTATAAATACAAAGGAAGTTATTCATATGCACATCAAACAGTAACTGACAATTGCAAAGACGAGCTTTTTTTTATCTAAATCAACATTCCAAGTCCTCCAGAATGACCCGATGTGACTAGATTGACTATCTTGCTCGAGTGGCAAATGCCACTTCGAAATTATTCTAACAACTTCTTAAAGCGAAAACATCACTTAACAGTTTTTGCAAAAAGTTCAGAAAAATAAGATTAGAATTACGGATTACATTACATTGCCCCCTCCATCACAGAAATTGATTCAAAGCATTACGGGTTAATGGCGAGAAACGTTAGTGGCGCGGCTCTTAACTGTCACACCTTCCTCACAGAAAATTTTAGAAAAATTATTCATCAATTTCTTGTTTCTGATACCATGCAGTGTCAGATAATCAACCAGCAAATTTAAAAATTTTAAGGTGCCCGCTGCTGCTTCAACAACAAGAAACAAACAAGTGATCAAAAAAGAATGTGGTAACGTAATATATAGGAAGGAAAAGCATATCATCTCACATGGAGTAAAAGGCTCACACAGTAGTTTGAATCATTTCTCACAATTTCAAACCAACCGAAGAATGAGACTGTCTATAACATCGATAAAATGAACTACCTCTTCCAACCCTTTTTAATGCTTACATTTCGTTAACTCCCTCATTTAATAATCAGTAAGCACTTCCGTTGCAATCTCTTGATCTTAAAAGATACCCGCAGAATATACATTCCAAAAATTCATGGGAAATAAAAAGCTGAGAAGTTCGACAATCAGATACAAATGCTTTCAGTTGTGAAACTAAGATGTTTTCTTTGACTTATTTCTAGAATCTTTAAGTGTTAGCTTAGGAATGTAGTCTTTACAAACAAACTTTTTAAGTGTCCATATGATCTCAATGAAATAACTTCCGAAAAATTTACACTGCAGAAGAAAAAGTTCACCATAACTGACTGTGACTAATTCGTTTCGATATACAAGATTTTCGTGATCGCGTGCCTGCATCGATGATGCTTTCTGAAGTTGACATACTGAGTCCTATGTAACAAAATGAATTGGAATCAAATACAACACAGTTACACTTTTGAAATTCTACTTGTTTTAACGATTGTTTCAAATTTTTTGAATGGTAACTGTTTTGAATGTTAATTAATCTTTTTAAATAGGTGCTCACTGTAGCCTATGATTAGTTTCAGATGAATTGTCGATACTACAAATATTCATTAGTGTGTTTCAAAAAGTCTCGTGTTTTTTCTTTGTTCAGTTACAGGAAAGTGAACTTAATTCCTCGCAGTTACTGGCATTTACAATGAACTAAAAAATGGTGATAAAAGTCTTTGACAGATCAAAAGTAATTTTCAAATATATGGTCTATAGAACAAGTATCACCGTTTCTTTTCACTTCCCGATGACTCATGGCAGCTATTAGAGCCACTGTAGATTTCCATTCTTTTTTCCTGAACAGCTTTGCCTTCGCTATTTCGTCGACCATTTCTTGATTTATCCTGTGTTGGACATTAACAAAATATGTGGAGAAAAAAAATGAACCCTACGACAGTGCTGGTACGTTCATCGCACTGATACAATAAATCATAGCAATTTCCTAAATCGTTAGCATGATTTTTATTAAATTTTCAAACTTGGAAAAGAACCAATATATTTCTTACTGAAATATGTGATTTCGGCATTATTCGCGGGTCGAACAATACAGGTTCCGCAGTTCCGTTGTTCGAGAAAAGATTTAGAAGAACCGGAACAGTCTCACCATACCTAAGTGAAACTGATACTTGTTTAAAAAATGGATTGAATATCAAAGTTAAAAACAAAAACAACAAAAATTTGAATTTGCTATAAAGTTGTTCGAAAGATGGCATAGTTTTGACTTATCAAAAATGAGAAATAAACATCGGATCTCGTGAATATTCCAAGTGCTTATCGAACTCTTTGAATTTTCAGTGTATTCAGATAACTAATTTATAATTCCGAATTTCTCACTGATAGTTTCGCTGTCAAATCCGTTCATTGTCCTACGTCTTTATTAAAAACTTATAAGATTGCTAATAAATCTACAGAAACACCTAAAAATTCAAAGGTTTAAACTGTAATCAATTTAGTCGTTAATTTTCATATTAAGAAATTTGTCAAAACATTGCAGTTGTTTGCGGTTAAAATAAAATCCCCTTCCAGTGTAACCAATTTTTCTTATCAAAAAACATATACTTTTCATCTTTCTCTCCCCCGCAATCCTTATCAGAAGATAAACTGATGAGATTTGTATTATTTTTGAACTTTGTTAGCTCCACTGTGATTTCCTCTCCTTCCAATCTAACACTGGATTTCGTTTCACTTCGTTCTGAATGCTTTCCTGTAGTTAATTCAGTTAACGCAATTCTGTAGTTAATATATTAATGCTTTTCTGCAGTTAACAGTTAATATACATATATGCGATGCAGAACGGAACTGACGAACGGGTGAAAAGATATAACCAGATTCAAACATATTTGAATCTTAATTCATTCACTGCATATCTCTCCCAGCCACTCTCAGTTTTAATTGATAGCTATCTAGACATGACAGATAAAGCATTTGTTCATTTATGATGTTAATAAGAGAAAAGAAAAAAGGCATGATTAAGTTGTTAATAAAACACAGCACCACCTGCGGCTTGCTGCAATTGTTCTGTCTGCGTCGTGCTCACCTTCAAATGCTCAAGCACCTTGCATTCTTTCAGTCTTTTAGAAAATCTGTAAAATGATATATCCTACTACTGCTCTAAACGATTTTCTTTTTCCAAAAATAAGGAACGCTAAATGACTTACAGGCTTAAGACATTGAGATCCATCTGACCGGTATGTTCCACAGTTTCTACTTCATTTTGAAGTCCGTGCTTTTTCTGAACAAATTTCTAAAAGTAGACAAGAATTTTTTTAGATATAAGCACAAAAATCTTACTTTCCTAACTTCCTTTTCCATAGAATTCAAGAACTTCCTCTAAATGAACAGAAATTTAGTGGCAGAACACAGAAGTAAAAAGAGCAAAGAAATATTGTTATACAAAAATGTTTCCTTGCTCTTTTATTTTTCAGCGCAGTTGTTATTCACATCCCCAAATATACTTTATTCTTGCCGTTCTCTGGTGAATCCCTGGTGGTTTCCTGTAACCATGTTTCTGCTGTACATTGATCTCAGAATTAGGCTGTGATACTAAAGCGGTCTTCGTGAATGTATGATTATTTCCAACATTACTTTGACGACCATCCGATGGTTGAACAGGTGAACTCTCTAGCGGTAGAAAAGGAGGCAAAGGAAGAGGTATTTCATGAAGCGGTGGGTTTATCACGGGATTTCTTAAGAACTCCGAATAGTCTGGAGGTCGACTACTATTAGCACCAAATGATGGGTGTAGACGTGATACATCTGTAAAATATTCGAAAGAGATGTGGACACAACATAAAGCTAAATCTGTTCAATACGTTGCACATGCATAAAGTAAAAAAGCATAAAGAATTCCACTTCTGGTAGAAGTGCTTTTTCTTTACCTCCGACTACAGAGTTTATTAACAACGTTTCTGTGAAAGTAAAAGACAGGTCAATTGCATACCAGGAATTTTTGAAGGATTATTAGGACCAGCTGGAAGACTACTTTCAAATACTCTTGGTTGTTTCTGAATTGTCGACATCTAAAGTTATTAACTTTGGAGAAAGAGAATAGTGAATTCTTTGCCTCTGTTCAACAAAAATATGAATCATTTGTAATGCTAAGTTCCAAATATTATGTCAGTGATAACGATCTGACACTGCAAGTTCTTGAAAACAAGAGGGAAAATGGACACATTTCATATAAAAATGACTGCTCGGTGAACAACATGTGAAATGACGTGACAACTAGCTCTAACTGTAAGTCTTCTATTGGGTTCATTCATGCCTTTTGCTCCAATACATTACATAATGAAACAGTCCTAGTGATTCTGGCAATCAAATAAAAATCACCGGATCTTGATTCTTATCCAGTAGTAATTTTGGCCTCCTCTCAGTACACATAATATGCTTTGTCGATTCGAAACACATATTCGGATTCATTGTCCCTATAAATGATAAATTCCTAAATGATAAATTCCTAAAAAAAATGATAAATTCCTATAAATGATAAATTCCTTTGATATAAAAATGGACTAGAAATGGTTAGAAAGCGATAAGTAACCTAACATTTCTGACAACAGTGATGATTACTATACACCGCACACTTATCTGTAATAAAAAGAAAATCTTTCACCATAGTTTATTTTTCTTTTGTTTAAAGAAAGAAGAAATTCAAAAGCTTTTTTTTTCTTCTGAGCAGTAAAACAAAAGAGCAATGAAACTTCTAAACAGTAAAACAAAGCTTTCCAGCAGAATAATTTTTTCATAAAAAGGATGAAGTACTACCTAAGACAGGATTTCGAGATACACCAGATTCCATCATTTGCAGATGGCTTGATATACATTTCTAAAATCAATCAAAATCGAAAAAAAAAACGAAAAACATAAATGGAAAAGATATATCTCACCGGAGAATTTTTATAAAGTCTGAAACGGTGAGTTACGATAATAATATTTACAGGGTTTGCAAGGAAAATTATAATACATAAGTATCACTTCCTTTATTTTTACCGCTTTTTTTGGATCATCGTTAATAAGAGCTGAAATGCGAGTTTTGTCAGTTATTTTCACTGGCAATTTCTTTTGTTTCTTTTGCGTGTCTCCATCAACTTTTTCGGGTGGTTTCTGAAATTCGTATACAGTTCGAAAACTTTTGCCATCGATGATGCTTCAATTTGGTTTGATTAGCAACTCCTCAATGCACTCTTGAGTATGTTTTCATTAAGAAGGCTTGAATTACACTTTTGTAGTTTCTTAGTCAACATTCGGAAAAAAAGCTTTCCCTTATTACATAATGATTAGGTCAATAGTTATGTCAGAAAAAAGTTGTTATTACATTCTTTTTCTGTTGTTCTTCCAAAAGCATTTGTTCTTTCAGTCGCCATGCTGCTTGTCTTGCTGGTGTAACGGCACGTTCCTTTGGTCCAAGTTCAACATCTGTAATAAATTTCAATGAGCTTATAAGAAGTGATCTTCACAAGCTAATTTTAATCATCTTAATGAAATATTAAATACGAATAAAAAAGTAATAATTTTAGTGGAGTAAATTAAGCAAAAAAATTACAGTAGAGAATTATGTCAGTCTTTTCCAAACCATTTAGAATTTATAGTATGTGTAGTTGATAAATTATGAAACTATAAATTACAAAACTTAAATGTAACACATAGAAACGCTTTTACACCACATTACCTTCCACATGAATTTTAGGTGATTCTATTATTGATATGTGAATTTGGTCATCATCCAATGAACTGTCCATTCCATCTGTAAGTGAACAATGAGGTAAAGAAAGCAATCACAACAACATGATACAAAAATCTTTTGTTTCATCATGATTTTCTAATTCACGAACTGTTTTGAATCACCGCAGCTCCAGATCTTGAATTGTGGCATCCTTAAATCTCATTTTTCTGAGTGCCAAAAGCATTTGAGGAATTCTTGTGGGATATAAAGTGAAAAGAAAAACTTAAAACATTAGAAAACCATCTAACACTTAGTCAATCTGTGGATAGTAACGGTTAGTAAAACAAAAACCATTTTTTTTATCAAGAAGTAAATATGGTCGTCCCAGGATGCACTAGGAACGGTGTTACGATTCGTAAAAGCCTAATATGGCTCAGTATAACTTTAAGTTGATAACAAAGCTGAAGTTGAAGAATTTAAGTTATATAATAATAGATGGAACACTCTTCTTGCACCCACAGTTTAAGAGATATTACAAAGAAAATAAAAAAAAATTAAAAAAAAAACACCGAATGAACACTGAACATTTGATTCAACAGTTTGCTCAGCTGTGATACCGCCATTAATTTCAGCTAATTGATTTGCTTGTTTTGCTGAAATGATGGGAATAATGCAGTGTAGAGAAAAATTATTTCTTGAAACCTCTCCAATTTTTTTCCGACTCAAAAAAGGCTACATAAATTTGCAATTTGTTTTCTAAACTATGTTACCTCTTTTAACACAGCAGTGCATTGCTAGCAACTTTGCTCGGTCAAGTGCTGTCAAACTTTCTAAAGCATTATCTGAATATTGTAACAGCTTTATCTGAAAATTTATTTTTTTTGCATTTTTTTGCATTTTTTGCATAATTTTATTTGCATTAACTTTTTAATTAAGGCGTAACTTACTTAGACTGTAAGTTTAGGAAATTAGATAAAGAAATGATGACTACTATGGAATTTGAACATAAACGTTGGAAAAAAGACTGCTAAGTGGTACACAAAAAAGTAGGAATTCTCTAGAAAAAACCCTTTAATCTTTGTCTCCAATATTCTTGATATGATAAAATTTGCAGTTAGTAATAGTAACCTCTAGAAGATTGGCTTCTTACTGTAGTGTGTAGCGATGTTTACAGACAGACAGGATGAGCCAGCAGAATGAAGATTACCAAAAAAAAAATTTGCACCGTCATTTCATATAAGAAAAGGAAACGATAAAAATAAATTTACTCCTCTTCCCAATTAACCTTTTTGCCCCGACGCTTGCAAATCGCTAAATGGCGAAAAATTTGTAATATGGTTCCAAATTGAGCTGTGCACCCCTTAGCACCACAGGCAAACAATGCCAAGTCTAGGTGCTTTCGACAAAAATGTTCCTCGAAGTCATCGTAAGTATCGAATGCTTCCTTACATTCTCCGCTGTCCACCGATGCAAGACACCAAAGCTCCTAAAAGAAACAACATATATCTCATTTCTTACAATACAGACAATTAAATCCGTCCATAAAAGGGCCAGTGATAAAATGGAATTAAGAGATGGATAAAGACAGACAATGGAATGAAAACTAGAATCCAAATATTAAGAAGAAATGAAAGAATGATAAGAGAGTAAGAATATGCAGTAAAGTAAGCAATAATCCATAGGCAACTCACCGAAAAATCCATCCGACCACTTCAACCGCTTTCCTGAAATGTGCAATAAATATGATGCATACGTACAATGAAATGCACGGACTATGTCGAACATGTTGGTGATGCACACGTCAAATTCAAATGTACGACTAAGTCAACCATATGACAAAAGTGTCGATCACAGCTTTTCACATCATTGGAACCCATCCTTAACGTGCGCATTATATTGGAAGAATCAGCACCATGATTCTATACTCTTACCAAAAACTAATGGCAACTGCTCGAACTAAATCTATGAAATGCTAAGTTATGACCTAAGTCGAACTATCGCATTGCTAACGTTCCCCTCTGTCTGTATACAGTATTCAATCATTCTTACGTATATCACCTGTAGTCAAGTCACCCACGTGACGAATACAGAAATATGTAAATTATTACATCGAGCATTTCGGTAAGTTAGCTTCCCGACTTGACTATCCACATGAAACTTTTACTTTTTTATCTAATTTAGCGAAATCTGAGATGGACAATCCCATTTCTCTTATTTATGACAATACTGAATTGTTCATGCCTTCGTGGAACCACAAATTATAATTAAAGATAGAAAGCAGTCGTATAACAGAATTGTCAATTGTCATCATTGACAATCTTTCACGACAATGGACAAAAACGATTGCATGAAATCTACATCCCATCACCCATTGTCGGCGCAACCGAAATTAAATTTCCACACATCACCTCGTCAATTGGGAAGGTGAAACTACAGGACGACTGAATCAAAAATGGGAAAATTATATAAAAAGTAGCCATTGAAGCAGAAGTCACCACACGTCACTGAAGCAGTCGAATCAGTTACTGAACGCGATGACAATAGTATTACCGTTTTAACGACAAATGTCTATATCCAAATATATCCAAAAAACTACATCCAAAGACAAAAAGTCTAATTAATCTGAGAGCATCATCAGAATTAAACTTCCTATGTTTTCTATTCTATCTAATAATTTAATTTCTTGTGTGTTAAACTTGATCTTCATCAGTAGAAAGAAATATCTAGTACGATAAGTGGAGAATTATACATATCAATTATCACTATAATAAGCGCAAATCGGCACAGAGGAAATGCAAATAAAGAGCAGTGTATGCAGTACGGAGAAATCATACATTCGAGACTCGAGATCCATATTAAAGCACTGGATGGTCTAGCCATATTTAGCCGAAATTCTTCGTAAACGGAATTAAAAGTAGGTAAGATGCAAGAAAAATGTGGAATCCATTGTTTAAGGAAGGGAATAACTGGTACACAATCCATAAGTGAAAACATATATTAGAGCACGAAAACTACAAAAGGCAGTTCAAATGGCTTACCCGTCTCAATCATTACTTTGAATGATCTTAAGCTAAAAGATTCAGAAAGTAATCTATTTAAAGAAGATGCGTGATTACATTTGATGTCCGAGGGGTACTACGTAAAAGGTTTGCCGATCTATATGCCATTAAAAATTATTCTAAAGTGAATTCCAACTAATTAAACGGAAGGATCGCGACTTTAGAAGTGAAAGAATGTTGGAAGTTCAAAGAATAAGAATATCGGACGCTCACGGACAGAGGTGGATTGAAGGAAAGTTATCTGCTTGAATTCTACAAGAATCTGGGAAAAGTCGAACGAGATTAACATGTAAATGCCTCAAGTACTAAACTCAAGAATAGTGTAGTCAAGTACTAATCGGCGTTTTTGCAGCAGTGTTGTTAATGAAACTTCTGCCTTGCCTCCCAAAAGGAAGCCAATGTCATAGGCTCACAACATTTACACCTATCAAAGATTTAAAGGATTTTGCTTCTTCCATCTTCTGCATCACAAATCATTGTTGGGTCGGTAAATGTCGAAATAATTGATTGTAAAGAAACGATCACTATGTTTAAATGATCGAATCGTTGAATGAACAAGGAATAATATTTCTGGTGATGTAGGAGATATCGTAACACAGCCTTATGTTATATAAAGAAAGAAGGAAACAGAAAAAGAATTAACAACAAATCTAAATAAAACTTTGTAGTTAAAAATATCATGTAAACACAACAGAACAATAACGGAATAATCTCAATCCTTAAGAAACACCTCAGTCTAATGTTACTATCCATGTGTTGTTAGTATGTTAGTTTAATGTTACTATCTAGTAGGTTCTTCTTTTTGTGAAGAAAAGCGAAAGTTTCATTAACTACGTTGTTCGAAAACAATCCATTACTTAGCAATTATACTATTCTTTCTTGAATTTAGTATTGAGGCAAGAGACGAGTCACGTATTCATCTTACTCGACTTATTTTTTATAAATTCTTTTAGAACTGCTAAAGCTGTTTCCAATTTGCGATGCTCTCGCTGGATCAATTGGAATTCATTATAGAATAACTTTTTAATGGCTTACTTTCTAAACAGTATGACCCGCATAACAAGTGTACCATCAAATAATGCATCTCCTTTACAAACAGCTAGCTTTCTAAACACGTGCACAACTTTATTCATCTATTTCTGCTTTAAATCTACACCAAAATTGTCACTATGTTCTAGAATTATCCTAACATCCCTTTTGGGAGAACAAAAACTACTTAGGGATGAATTTTCATTCCTCACTTTTATGTAGAACTACAACAATCAGGAGTCAAACTTCTCACTGCTAACTCACAGATCCATTATCATTAATAATCGAATGCATATCCTGACTTCTGCCGTACTGACATACAGGAAAATACTCATTTCTTCAGCTTCCCTCCACCTCTCAGCTCTTGTTCCACCCTTCACACCTTGACCCGTTTTATGATTCAACAACAAATTCGTTCGACAATTTAAAATATGATGAACGATTTACCCAGATATGGATATGCCCTCAATTTACCAAGTCAAGGATAACAATCAAGGACAAAGATCAATCCAAAACAGTGAACTGATAGAATACTTAGCAAGATAATACTGAAATAAAGCAATTACACTGAGGATTCTCAAAATGACTAGACCGTTTTATCCCACTGACAAGAAGCCATCAGTAATCTTGTATCCTGAAATCTTCTGAGTCCAATGGTATTTACATATGCAATAAACTCTTAAGGCTTTGCATTTGTCAACATGGGCATCTTTACCATTGTTCATTATTCTGTTGGGCTTAGTATAACATGCATCAGCATTTCTTCGATCTTCAAAACCTTGGCATCAGCTTCGCAGCAATATCGAGGCAATAGTATCCCGACCACATATGTGAAATCTATCATAAAATAACAAGAAACTTAACTGATCCACCAAACCTCTACATGCAGTCATTTATTTTCGCAAAAATATGACAATGTTGACGACAATTTTGATGACAACGACAAAAATTACTTCTTAGTTATATATATATATATATATATAATGATATTTCTAAGCACAATAATCATAACATATTATATGTATATAGCTCTATGTATGCTCATCTATGAGAAGGAGAATGGATCGATTGATAATAAATTCAATAGGTAATAAATGGAAACAAGGCAGAGTCACTTCTTGACAACGAATCGCGTTAGATTCAAACATGCCAAGCGTATGGACCCGCTGAAGCACCTTCCTCCAATGATGAGTGAAGGAAAGCGGGAGAAATGACATAATAACGATAAATAGACATCGAAATTATCATGGTTTTGTACAAAAAAATTGCAACAACTTCCGCTTTCAGAATTGGATTTTTCCTTGCACTCAGAAGGACAGAAAAAATGAAGTCAATGCGGGGTTTTGGGAGAGAGTGAGGAATCAAAAAATGAATTACTTTTTTTTCTAAATCCTGTCTCCTCCACGTTCTTCATTGTAATTCTCTCCACCACGCAGGTTTTTAAAGGAATTAAACAGGTCAATGGGATAATGGTCCGGTTAGAATTTCTCCACATTGTTTTATTATACATTTATTACAGCAGGTACTTTCCTGGAAGCGTATGCAATTGTTTTAATCTATCATTAAAGGAACAGTTTCCATATAGCAAAATACATAAGCGCTTACAAAACAAGTAAACTGAAACACTGCTCATTGTGAAGAGTGTTTTTTTTTTTTGTATAAGGGATGCTACCTTTTCTCTGTTTATGAAAAAATGCATACTTTTTAGCTCCAAAAAACTATTTTGTCCTCCTAAACTCTAATCTTAAGGCGAAACATAATTACTCCATATCTCGAACTAGGGGATCAAAACAAATCTTTAATTATAGGATGAAAATCTCCTTCAGAAAAGTGTGCAGTATTAAATACAATTATCTGAATTGGAATTATGAATTTGAAAACCAATCCTAGAATCGCTCTGCTAAAATTAAGAAGAATCTAAAATTTACAAGTGCTGCGGAAAGAGACAAAAAATAAAATTGAGTTCAAATGCTTGAAAACAGATATTAGGCTTGCTTCGAATGAAAGTCATCAGGAACTAACAGGAAGTATTTCACTGAATTTCCAAAACTCATTTTTTCCCCAAGAATAAATTCATGCAAAGTGTGAAGAAATCGTTTGAAGGAAAAGCGATTTTAAAAACTAAAACTACTATTTCGTGGAAATATGAGAATAAAAGTATGACCATTAAAAGGCGGAACTAACATAACACAAAAAGATCCCCCTCAAAGCTCAATTTTTTTCCGTTGAATGTGACAGATGCTCAATTAGAACTGGTGTCATCACGATCAGTTAAACTTCGCTTCCATTGGTGCTAACTGACTGCTGAGATTCGTTAATAAGAGAAGCTCCATGCATTTTATCCGTCACGAAGTATTCTTCGTCTTCCGCATTATCACTGTCATCACCCAATCTCAGCGGCTTATCCTGAAAATTTCATAAAAATTAGTGAAGCCAATAATAAGTTAACCGATTATCTCGAGAAACACAGCTTAAAAATTTCAGTACAATACTACCACCCATTAGATTAAAACCACCACATTCCTATACAGTGGGCATTTAACAGCTCATTTCATAATACAAATTAAAAAAACGACAAAAAACATTAACCAGGGGAGATGGATCAAGAATAGGAGGTAGTTCGTTCTGTAATGACAGTTGCTCCTGTTGCTTTTGCACTGCATGTAATGATTTACCACCATTCGGTTTTAACCAGTCGTGCCGTAAGCATTGTCGAGCCGTCGCTCGCTCATCTTGATCAAATGCTAACATCGGAATGAGAAATGAAGCAAACTGTCCGGCTGATTCAATCGGCCAGTCGTATTTCTGTGTTAACACTTCTACCAAAGACCACGGCTTTAGTTGGTGAATGTGAAGCAAACGCCCATGCTGCAAAGTTATAGTTTTTTACAAAGCATCATTTGAAAAATTAGTAGCAATATTCTTAAAACAAAGGTCAATCTGTGTAGATTTGTACCTAGGTAGACGAATCAAACAACCCACGAATAAATTATTATTCTGTTACGTTCGGTCCAACTGGGTAAATTTCTAGTAAATCAAAGTAACCTTACACTGATAGAAACTATATCATCGCATTATTCAATCACACACATTTAGATATAGCATAAAACTTCAGTAATTATTTTCGCACGTCATTTGATAGCCAAAGCTGTGATGGTGTGTCAAAATTCCAAGAGAAAGTGTCACCTTATCAAAGAATTCACGCCAGTGAGCTCCTTTTTTGTAAACTCTGGGAGAAATAGTTCCTAGAAGCTCGATTATATGTGCTAAATGATCTTCATCCCTACTGTATGTATCACCGCTATGAGGTTCAAACAAATAATCGCCCGTCGCCAATTCAAATGCCTGAAAATAATAATATTACCACTCAAATATACGCAACAGAGTAGCTAATAGAGAAAGAGTTGAGTTCATAGAAATAAAGTAGCATTAATATATATATCAAATAGAATTTGCTACTTTTCTGAACAATTCATGCACTTTGCTAATCAGATAATGAATCCAATTATAATAACACATTAGTTTTGTTAACATCACCACTACTTCAAATCCACTTTTTTATACTTCTCAACCTTATGTGTGTCTCTTACACTGACTTAGAAACTACATTTCTAAAAATCTGTAAATCAAGTCAACAAATACGAACCATGCAAGCAGTACTCCAAATATCAGCTGGTGGACCATAACCAGCACCTATGAGTACTTCCAAACTTCGATATTGTCGAGTTTGGATATCTTCCGTAAAATGATGATGCTAAAAAAAGGATAATACACTAAAAAATGATACAAATATATATATATATATATATATATATATAATTAATGGATGTGATGTTCCACTTAAGAGATAACGATATACTGTATATTACTCTTGTAAAGCAAGATAACTGATTTTCACTCGGCAAAAACAGAATGTAGACAATAAAAATTGTATCCAAAATTATTTGATTATTAAAAATGAAACAAACCGTCCAACAAGCATTTCCCAAATCAGCAAGCTTAACACTGATTTCAATAGCCGGATTTAAGTAATCTGGCTCCAAACGTCTCGGCGACAAACCATCTTTTTCTAATAGAAGTTGCAGAGCTGATTCTTTCATTTCACTCTCTGAACGAGCATCTGACTCCATAGGAGGTAAAAATCGGGGTGATCTTTCCACGGCTGTAACATGGTTCAATTGTGAAGAAGAAAATGACACGTGATCTTGAACAAGAGAAAAACGAAAATTCTTCGAAAATAAAATACCAAAAATGCTAAAAAAACAGCATCTTAAGACCATCGCTGACAACTCATGAAATATTGTAAAGCTTTCGATACTATGGTTGTCAGTCCTAAAAAAGAAAAACCTCGAAATGGATTCGTTCCTCTACGGAAGTACTAAGGTTTATTGCACAACAAAACATTTTTCACATGTTAGACGATAAGAAAAATCAAATCTGATTGTTAATAACACGGGAACTACTACAAAAAAAGGAGTGACTAGCCCCATTTATTACAAAATTGGAAAAAAAGATCAAAACTTACCCAAATCATTACCACTGGCAGGGCTTAACAGCGGATATTCTGTTGCATCTTTTACTTCAACAGCTTTGAGTGCAACATTTTCGAGTGATATCTAAAATTCATCTAAATTTTTAAACACTACGCCTGAAATGAATCACGAGAAAAGTAAAAATTAGAAATTCTAAAAGTACGTGATATGCAATAAATAACGTCATATGTATATTTTCTTCGGTGAGAGTGTCAATCGAAGCTACCTACCTCAACTGAAGCAAGTTGATTCTGCCGTGTAGCCGGACAAATAGAAGTATCCTCTCCAATGGAATCATTTATTTGTACGTCTTCAGCTTTCGTTGCCACTATTTCTGATTTATGCTTAAAAGAAATACAAATTTAAAAGGTATTTAAAAAGCTTTTAAATTACAAAAACAAAATTTCGAAAATCATAGGAAATATTTTCTGCTAATTAAAAAAGTACACCTATCGTGCAAAGCATTTGCACACATTATTACTTGAAAAAATTATATCGCAGAACTACAATAAAGAAAGCTAGGAAATCACTTCTTGTAAAAAATGATGCATGACACTAGTAATAAGATTCAGAAAAATCACGAAGGAAAAGTTGTACCAAATAATAAAATGAATTAACTAAACAAGTTACTAAGCGAAAAAGTGGAGTGAAGTGATGCTAAATGTTACCAATAGTTTTTGGTCTTTCAAATACATTTCAAGCTAAATAAAGATTCATTAATTATGCACCCATAATTAGTTGAGTTGAATATAATGGTGACATCGGGAGGAACAAAATATGAACAGTATTATATGTATTATCAGCAAGCACATGCATAAGTTTGCTTGTAAAGATGAGTCTTACTTGATGATGACATCATATCATAAATCAGGTAAGATTGGAAATAAAATGAAAACAAATAAATCACTCTGTTCTAAAATGACACTATGATGTTTTATTTAGTAACACGCTATTTAGTAACAAGCATAAAAATATGAATTAAATTCTAGAACTGCCTAATAATAAGGACTAAGTGATCAACATCTACAACTTTAATACGATTACAGCCCTGAAGTACCCACAGCCAACGTTAAACTATGCAACTGTCTCATCCACCTCATATGTATTATATATCGCATGTGCTGCGTTTATCCATACAACCCATGTAACTTTATAACTAGTATCAACTGTTCTTCGTGAATTAACTTTATGTAACACACACTGAATTAACTTTATGTAATCATACATTTCAAAAGTAAAACAAAAGTAAGTTATGGCCATCCTTAAAATTGATGATCGTATCGCTCAATCTAACAGAACGCACAATCTAAAGTTTACTTTTGCTACAGTCCATAGAAGGCAGTACTGCTACTAAGTTCAGTTAATTCTATTTTCGTCAATATGATATGATGTTGCATTGGCCGTGGGTGCAGGCCTTTCACAACTACGGATACAGCGACCAAGTGTACCTGATTATATCTATACTGCTCATCAACACTCAAGTATGTCGTATTGCACAGAACTGCTGCTGTTGGCTTAGCACCCACCGAATGACTTGCATATGAACGAATAATACCATTGGTACCACCACTATCATGAGGTCCTGCACTCATACTAGCATTATTTCCACTGGACATTTTCGCAGTGGTCATGGCCGTAGAACGCAACAATTCGGGTATTGCACACCGGCTGCTAATATTAGCATCATAACCGTTGTTGTGCTGTTTTCTAAGTAACTGCAATTCATGTGTGTTCCATGAATTCATCAAATTTCCTCTTATATCTTAGTTTCGAAATAAAGAGAATTGAAATCAACTGAACTCTATAACCTGCGTGTCAAACTCACAAAAACTAGTAGGTAAAACCGCCAGTGGTATGCAAGAACAACTTAGAATTCATTACTGTGCCGCTTGTTACACTGAACCAAAAAATCTACTTCAGTAAATCTAAAAAAGGCCTAGAGATCTCAAATGTATGGTGAATAGAAATTCTTAAACTATTATTATACTGTTTCTAAGTAATAGCAATTGATGTATGCACCATAAGCTCATCAAATTTTCTCTTATATCTTAGTTTCGAAATAAAGCGAACTGAAATCAACTGAACTCTATAACCTACGTGTAAATCTTGTAAAAGCAGTTCTTCAGAAAGCCTAAAAAACAACTTCCTTTGTGCACTGGAAGTCTACTCTCAAGCTAAATGAAAATGTTATAAGGATTGATGTTAAGATTAAATTTATTTAAGATTGAAATATAATTTCGAATCGATCAAATTTTTTTGAAATAACCCCAAAATTTAATGTAAAAATTCATTCTCGGTTTTCCACTATTTCAAAGATATTTAGAGGAACGAAAAGCAAACTTTGTTTCGTTCCTCGGGATTTAGTGAAGAAAGCACAAAGTTTGGATCGACAGTTAATCCTTCCATCTGCACTAACTGTTGCTCTAGTAATTCCCGTTGTTTCTTTCGTTTCTTCTTTAACTTTTTCTTCTTGTTTTTTGACATTGCCTCTTCAACCTGCAGAAACCAAGACTTTATTATTTTTTATTGTTCTTACAGCACAGATAAAAGAGAACACCAGAAGCCGAAAGACCTGTGTTCTGCAAAGATGAGGTTGTCCAATGGAAGATAAAACCAAAATACACATATCTGGAGATATTATAAACTTCAGCTCTAGCCTTTCAATAAACAAAAATGGTAACTGCTTTATTTTCTAAAGAAATTATTTTGCTTAAGAAAAACATACTTTCTTAACCATATGTTGCGGAGCTGTACTTACAGCACTTCCCGACAATTTTAAGCCCATTTTGCCCGATAAAATCGTTTCTGCTGCGATCTTCAATGTTGAAAAAAGTACTTATAGTGAAAAAAATATGGAAAATTTCAAATGCAGTAGCAATTACATTAACAGCATAATTATTTCTAAAAACGATTTCCAAATGCACAACAAAAAAAAAAAATTACATCAAAGACCAGAATTCCGGGAACAAAATACTTTTCTTTTTTCCTAGAATTGGTTTTTTTAGAAACAAGTTCTTTTTTTTTTTTGCTTTGAAAATGAGAAAGACAAAATCTATATCGCATCTATATATCTTTACAAATAAATGAAAAACAAAGTGATAAAATATTACATACCCGCCTCACTTGTTCATGTGTCATTGTAACAAGGACATTTTCTGGTTTTATATCAGTATGTATAATCTGACACTTCTCGTGAAGATATTGTAGTCCTTCTAGTACTTGCTTAATGATAACACGCACTTGTTCCAACGGGAGGCCCTGATAATTACTTCTGATGATCAGCTTTAGTAAGTTACATCCAAGGACCTAAAAAAACTTTTTTCACAAAAAAAAAAAAAAAAAAATGCCGCATGACGTAGATTGATGTTACCCATTAACTAATGCATTATGAGCAAGTTTAATCAGAACAGTAGGTGATAACGTTTTCATCATAGATCATGCTATTTTTTATACATGAATTGAAAGAAGTTTTCCTAAAACAATATGATAATTATTAATTCATGTCATGCATCCAATTCTCATGCAAACAAAGCAATACTATAAAGTTATACAAAAATTAAACAAAGCAATACTAACATTCTTAATACAACCAAAGAAAAAAGTAACCTCGAAAACCATGCAGACATGCGTTCCATTAACGCCAGTTACTGAAAATTCATCTAGAAGTTGCACGACCCGTTCACGGAATAGATCGCTCTCGTCCGCATCACGTACTGCCATTAGCAACTACAATTTTGACTAAAATTTACAAAAACAAATCACATAAATAAACAATAAAACACAATAAAACATATAAAACAAGCAATAAAGCCGGAAAATTTAAGGAAATCAGTAAACCACTTCATAATAGATTCCAGATCGATTGAGTGTAGAAATATAAGAAACTTAGATCTTAAATCCCTTTTTCACTTCTTCCATGTAAGAAAAATATACCTAGTGTCGAAATTATAAGGCCTTCAAGAGTTCAAAAATGTCCAAATGAGAATATAAAATATTCAAGTTCGCCAAGCTTTGCAATAATCTCATAAAGGTTATTACTTTGATTTCATCCAACGCCGCTTCTGTGTAATGCTCAGCTGACTTTACAATTTTCATCGCAACAAAACGCATCTGTGATGTATCCCAACAAAGCCAAACTGTCGAGAAATGGCCCCATCCCATCTTTCGAATCACATGATAACTACAAAGCAAAGTCCAAAAGTAATGGTGTTAATTCAACAGAATTATACTTTATAAAGTGTCAAGTAGCATTTACAAGTATCCGAAACCAGTAATAATTACCGTCCGTTGAATACATCACCAATTGCAACAGGATGGTAGCCTCCTTTCCGATAATCTTTGGGATCCTCCTGTTCTTCATCATCACTTCCAAGCACTTCCTCCTAAATTTACCACAATACTTCTAGTATCATTTTGAAGTTTCATTGGTCTAGCGCAGTACAAACACGTAACACCAACCACAAAAGTAAGATTCCTTATGAAAAGAATCAAACAAGGATTCAATGAAAACATGGAACTTCAAAAAACATTTGGAGGTCTAAATTTAATCAGAGCCACATCTATAACGGTTGCTGATTCATACTAATATTTTATTTTCATTTTCCAGCAATCTATTACATGTTCTCAAACCAAGACCAAAATCTCAAAAATTTAATAAGACCGATGAAATAGATTTAAAAGGCGTAAATAAAATCAAAAATCAGCAAACTGCGAGCAGTTTATAAAGTAACTTATGAAAATTATGAATTGCATGTTTTTTTGTCCAGCCGCACATACCTCTCGTTCCATTTCATCATCACCATAAGCGCTTTCACTCCCTGCACTTGGTGAACCAGCTGATGGGCCATTACAAGAATTATCTGGAAGCATCGTTTTCGTACCCGGCGATAGGGCACAAGGAAATCTGTGATTTGCGCCATGAAAGTTCTGAAGCATTAAGATTGCAAAAAATATGCTAAAAGAACTCTTTAAATAAAAAAAAAAAAAAAAGAAAAAAACAAAATTAAGAAGAGTGAGTTAAAGAATAATTCCATCCGGATTCTGTTAACTTACTTCTCGGAACTGCAACTACGGAAAGAAAAATAGGGATGAATCCATTCTTGAAAAGAATTTACATTTCATAGAACATCTGTTATACTACAACAGATTAAGATAATGTCCAGAAAAGAGAATATTGTCAAAAAAATATTTAAAAAACCAAATTTGAACATAATAATGCTTTGTTGGGTACCAGTGGAGTAACAGGACGATTCTGCTGCTGAAGAACACCATTCCCCAAAGTTTTTGACGAGTTCATTAGGGAACTTGCTGCAACCTTAGGCTCAATAAGAAATTTATGAGTTTCTCTTGAGACACTGCCATCGAAGGTTTTCGATTTTTTCAATTTTGTTTCGTCATCATTGCTGTTACCACTTGCCTTTGCAGATGCTATCGTTTTATTTTCATTTCCACTGCAAAAAACAAAGTTGAAAATTAAATTTTTGAAGCATAAAAAACTATAAGGATTCAGCAGACATTGTCACTAATGAAGTTTAAACAACAAAAATATTCAAAATGTGATAAATTCAGTACATGAAATTTGGCAAAGAACTGGTAAATTAAAAAAAAATACAAATACAGTTACATTTTTAAAAATTAAATGATTTAACATTAAAAAATGTTAGCTCCTAACGTAGGAAATACTAGAATACTGAAATTCGAGACCTAAAAACAAAGCGTTAAATATGGTGCTGTGGAACTATTAGCATACCATAATCACACAAGTTGATAACAGAATTACAGGAGATATTTTAAAGTACTTCTCTCTATAATGAGCAAACATATTAAATTTGTTTCATTAACTTTCAAAGTAACGAACAAAAAAAATATTCCATTTCTATTTACATGTGTATTTTTTTCCTTTTTTGCTTTAAATTAATATGTAAGATCAGCGAAAGTTTAAATAGGAAGTTAACACTGTGGCTCATATCAAATACATTGCAGTTGCAAAAATAATTAGCATGATTGCGCATCAAGTCATCTGAATTATTTGTAAAAAAGTTTTACGAAAGAAATTAGAAAATCCAAAACCATCCGAAAACTAGTGCCAGTGTGGTGGAAATAATTTAGCGTAACTGCAAGCTGCAAAACCCGAACAAAAAAGTAAAAAAAATTACCTCGGTGGGATTACAAGCGGAGTTCCTCTACCATTTCCATTTTTGAACAACGTATCGCAACAACTCAAAAAAAGATCGCTTCCCTCAGGAATTACATTAGGAGAATTTATTTCATAAATTCGCTCAAGTTCCGAAATTAACGTAAATTCTGTATTTTCAATATTATTTCGACAAATCAAAATATATGATGATAAACTGAGATATATATAATTAGCGTCCACAACGCCTTCACCGTAGTTCACAGATGAAATGAAGTCTAATCCATAATTAAATTGCTCACTGCCAAATTGTGAATTAGTTGCATCTGAATCCCTTCTGATTCCACGGTTATATAAAAGCTGATTCCTTAATGGTGATGGCAGTGAAACAGTATCATCTGCATAGATTTTTTTTTTCAGACCACCGCTATCTGATGTACCGTCCTCTAAACAATCAATGCAGAATGGTGAACTAGCATGCAAATACGAATTTGGAGACTGCTGGATATTGTCTGATATCAAAAGTGGATAGCGATGTGGAAACAATGAAGTGCTTAAAGAACATGGAAGCAATGAAGATTTCGATTTTTTGGAAAGTCTTGATAGAGAATCTGTTCTGAGTGCATCAAGCGGTTGTTTTAATTTTGCATCTGGAGCAAATGATTCACCATCATGTTCTAAGGTTATTGCTGACAACAATTCATCCTCATCCAAAGCATCTGTATGTTCGTGGAGCGTTGCCGTTTGATCTTCTCTTTCCTCTTTTGAGTTTAATGTGGTCATAAAATCTGTGGTTTCAGAAACAAATTCCTTCATTTTGACAGAATTTAAAGGTTTTTCATTTGATTTCCTAATGTTACTGCTTATGTCAGACTCTTCCACTGCCCACAAATCTCGTTTTGAAGAAGTCCGCAGTGATTCCTCACTGCTTGTTCGTTGTTCTAATTCATGAACTGACTCGTAAGATGTAGCACAATTTGACAAAAATTTATCACCATCATTATCATCTGATTTTGTTTGGTCACTTCTGGGTGCGGAAAGTTTAGCAACCTCGAAAACTGCTAAAGAATTTGGAGAAGAGAATACTTGGTAACCTGTGGTAATCCGTGGTGAAATTTCCCGGTCCTTTTCCCAGTATTCATTTTTTCCTTCACTTTCCTTCAACATCGCCAAATCAATCATATCCTTTTGTCTTAATCTTAATATATTGTACCAGCGACTTAGCACCAAAACGAACATTGTTTTCGTAAGTAACGGAATTAGAATCCAGTAAATTAATAGAAGGCTCATAAGGCCCAAGTATCCAAGCCAAAGGATTAACAAAAACGAAGCAATTTTCGGGTTTTTTAGCTGAAAGATGACTGCAATACAAACCAGTCAGTTTGGAGAGAACAGTACGAAAGTAAAAGAATAAGAGAAAAACAGGTACTGGTATACCTTCTGATAAGGACTAAAACTACGTTTAACGAAGTAACAATGAAAGTGCAAAACGTGATGTACTCTCTACCGTCGTTGAAAAAAAGAACTAGCAGTAAAGAAAATAAGACAAAATGTAGCAAACTAAATCCATTACTAATCCACACTTCAATAATGTAACCAAGCAATGCACTAAACAGCTAATCAGTTCTCAATTCCTTTGAGATGTTGAATAACTAAATTTGTCTTGAATGCGAAAAAAGAAATTCCGAATTCAAAGTTCAAAAATAATAATCACAGCATAGAAAAATTGCAATAGCTTGCCAAATTTTCTGTAAAAAACCCGAGAATGTACAAAATTTTTACACCAAATCCAATGTAAGATTTAAAGCTATCAGTGCTGCACTGCAGCTAGAAAAATGTACGTAGGAATGACTTTCAATAAAAAAGATTACGGAATTGTCAGATCAAAAAACTCATCATTGCGAAAAAGGTTTTCTTTGTAATGGTCACAAAATTTCTTGAGCAGAAAACAGTTACTCAGAACAAGCAACAAGCTCTGAACCTATCATTTTCTATATGGTAAGAGTATCTGACTGACTTCTCTGATATCTGACTTCTCCTGAAGTTTCTACAGATATTCATGTATAACAATAATACTTGGTCACACAAGTCATCATGACAACAAAAAGTAAAGTGACAGTTCGGAAGCCAAGTTCAGCAATTAGAAGACTTAAGAGATGTCTATGTCAGGTTCTTCGTCTTTCACAGTTTTATCCAGCTCCTTGGAGAATTCTGGAGAAACGACACATAAGTTCAACACAGCTGAGAAATAAAGGAATAGGAGAAAGAAAAATGACGAAAGTTTACTAGAAGTAAATTCTAATCTGTGTTTTCAGCACATGGCACACGAACTTTCGCAGAAATATTACTAGGAAATGTTCCATCAGCTACCAGAGAAACAAATTTTTCGGGAGAAGATGTGGAAAACGGTTCTACTGGAGAGATTAGAGAAGAGTTCAAAGGCTTGAAAAAAGCCAATCTCACACAGAGGAAAGTTCTGATATCATTTTAACATAAGTTTAAGCGCAGTAAACGACGCTAGCTTTGAAATATCTTCAACAAGAAGCTTATTACTTTAACGGATGTAAACTTGCAGGAGACGATATAAAAGCCTTACATACGCGATGTAGAAGCCTTAAATGTAAAAAGTTTTTTATTCCTCGAACAGAGAATAATTAGGCCTGAATGGCTCAATTCCACCCAATGTAGAGTCTTACTAAGAAAGGTAATATCACACCCTATCATAAGTTAATCAGTAAATAAATTTTAAATCCAAAATTTAAAGAAATGTTTGCATCAAACAAGAATATTGGAGGGATTAAAGGCAGAAGAAAACGACTCATCAAAATTGTGAAGAGGACCTATGGCGGAAATTTGGCCCCAAACAGAGAATGAAATCCGCTCACACATGCCTCCTATTTTTATCTAAAGCACTGAAGGTGAACACATTCTGAAGTTGCATTCCCAAATGTTAACAGAGCATAAAAAAGATACATAAACTAGTAATATATTTATATTACTACGTTAAAACTAAAGAATCCATTCAATCAACTATCAGTACTACACACCGATATTTTAAACTCCGTTTTTTTTCTTGAACTTCTGAAATGATTTGGACAAGCAAAACGACTTAGCCTAGTGAAAATATCCTGGGTAGGATAAATGACGGAAAATAGTTTCCGCTGAGAAATAGATGTGATTGCTTAAATATTATACAAAAAAAAAAAAAATAAATAAAAATAAAAAACAAAAAAATAGCACCTTCATTCCATGTCTTTTATATCCTGCCTCAGTAATGCATAACACTAAAAGTTAGCCATTTGATATCATGAAATTAACCTACTTAATTCAAAATTCAAATATCCAAAGCATATCAGCATTCCAGTTCCAGCTTAAAAACGACAAGTGGAAGCAAAGTCACTTTAAGAAACAACTATTGTGAACAGAAGGATTGTTATTAAATTTTGTTTATAACATGCACAGGTAGTTATGACACAGAAATTAGAACTTCGAAAAAAGGAGAAAACTTGACTAGAGTAAATCCTTCTTTCGAACTTAAAATGAATTTAAAAATACGACAGTAAATCTGTTTCAAACACCTTAATAGTTTAGCTTAGGACAAAATGGGCATACTGAAAATTAACTTTTTGAACACTTAGAAAGATATAATCCAGAAAAACCTACTCTAAGAAATGTATCGAAATCTTATTTTTTCTAGATACAAAATTTCTTCCAGGCCTTCATCTTCACTGAACTTTCGGATGAAAAATTTTTTGACATGGATCAACTTATCTCAGAAAAAAAGTTCAAACTAACGATTTTGAGGAAGTAATTTGTTCGGCGCCATTCACAACCACTTGAGGCGGTTTTTTTGTTCCATTCTGAAAATTCCAGTAAGCTGAGAACATTTGCACCAGTTTCTAAGATTGAAAATATATATATCCTCGATTTATAAATATCTTAAGAAACACATGATATAATAATATAATAAATGAACAAATACAGAATACGACAGGACTAAAATAATCTTCCATCCAGTTTCGAAAAAAAAAGAAAACACAACAGCAACTGGTTTTAAAACACAAAGTTGCTAGAGAGTTGAAGGAGTTTGTAAACAGTTGCAATACAAAATTGAAGAGAGTTGGTGGTAATTAAATCTCTCACTATAAAATTTTTAAAGTGAAGATAACTTCTATAAAATACTCGAACTAAAAAAATTGGGAAAAAAGTGTATGCTGAAATACAATTAAAAAAGTGGAGGGGTAATTCGTAATGGCAAAGAAAGATTGTTTAGATGTAGTCGCCGTGACAATTAGCTCTGTTTTATTCCTTGGCGAATTACGCATTCACGATTTGTAGATATAAATGCAATTTCTTTAGGGAAGGAATATGAAAAATATAAGTCTTCAATTATAAAAACATTTCTCTCTTTAACTTTCATTAAAGAATAAACATGTTCATGGAAAATTAGCACTGATACGTTTAGGGAAAAGTGTCTTTTTTTCACCAGCATTATCTTATTTATTTTTTTTTATGATTATGAAATGCATAATTTTTTAACAAATATAATACCACCAGCTAAGCTAAGAATTCCAAAAAATTAAGCCTTTATCGCCCTACTGAAAATTAATATATGCCTACCTCATAACTACAATTCCATAATATTCGACGAATATCAATTGGAAAAAAATGGAGGAAATATGAGGTTGCTATTTAGTAAAAATCCGAAGTATCACAGTATTCAAAATAAACTAAAGAAAAATCAAGGGAATAAGATCGTAATACGTGATAAAGGAAAAAAAATGAGGAGAGGGCAAAATTTCGATTAACTTTAACAGAACTGAAAATTTTTTCAAATTTCAGTTCTGATTTTGGAGCAGGTAAAATAAGTTTTGGTAAAAAACAGAGAAAGAGTATGACAGCGAGACGAAAGCGTGCAAGGTCGAACTTCCGAACAAGTCAAGAAAATCAAACATTCTAAGAAATTAAAACTTAGCTTTGGAAAAGGATACAGATTTTAAAACCAAGTCTCGAAAAAACTCGTGATTCTAATCTCAAATTAACTCTAAATATCACTAACCAGTAGAATCAACAGATAGTTTGCAAAATGAGATGTTTCTCCAAATATAATGGTCCACGAACCATTCCCCACATTTTAAAAAAATTTCGGAAAAAAAGTGCATTATATCACTTTTCTTTTTTTTTTCATTCTCCTCTCTGGCCTCTTTTTATTTCACGACTACGGATTTCTCACATTATTTCAACTAGAATAATGCAAACAAACATATCTGGAACTAAAAGGCATACCTTTTTTTTATTCTTTCGTTTCTTTTTCTTCTGTATAGCCAATACTTTGCGTTCTTCTTTTGAAGTCATTCTTGTTGGAGCTAGTCTTTTCTTACCCAGTTTTTGCTGAAGAAATCACAACAAGCATTTGATGAAATTAATATAGGCTTCACCTCTTGCTTCTCAAGGTCCACTCGTCAAATTTCACAACGTCGCTCCCTGAAAGTAACTTATGAATGAAGGCACCTGTAGTCTTTAGGTCAACGTACTCCATTAAACAACTTCGTGTGCTAGCAGTCTTACAACAACCATAAAATGATGAAAACACTGCGTAACATGAGAGAAAAATAAAGTGCAAGTCATCAAAAAAAAAGAGCACAATATTTAAAATATATTACACCTCTATTTTATTTCCAACCCTTATCATATTTAACATTACCCTTCTATATGATCTTGATGTTCAGACCTAGAGCAAACAAGTCACATTGGTAAAGCTTATTTCCATGATAAAGAAAGGGAAAATTTAAAGACGCTGTTCCTTCATCAATATCGAAAATACTTCTTCAAAGAATAAAATATAAAAATAGCTGAAAATGGAAACTCAGTAACTTATCTGATGAGATAAATGGTGTTTAATTGATCAGCTAAATTATTCTAAGAAAATGCTCCATTCTTCATTTTAAGGAGTACGATATGTGAAAGAACTTGCCTCACAATGTTCACAACACAATGAAAATGCTGCACAAGGGGAAACCGGTAAGGTAAGTGAAGCTCGGCGACAGCCGCTCAAGTAAAGTCAAAATCGCACAAATGAATAAATAGGGGCCTTAATGCAAATTATATAAGGCAGAAAAATGTGCAATCCAAATCATAGAATGCAGAACTACGGTGCATCAAGAAGAGTGTTCAGTATCTGGCACGAAGGATTATGTGTGCAGTTATAACGAGAATCGATTTGCACGGGATCCAACAACAATTACCAAAGTGGTTAAGATCTCCTGAAGTTCGCTGCAAAACATAAAGCTTCCTCGCCTCATGTTTCACTTCTTAAAATGATCGTTCTTCCTCTATACAAATTATGAACAATTTTTCCGGTAATTCCGTCGATGCACTTTTCCTAAAGCGAATCTTCTTCAACGTAATTTCGCATACCTTTCTTAAGGCTGTCATAACAGTCTCGAAGCATGAATTACTAACAGTGATAGTGCTTACCGAATGAATATTACATGAGATGATGTATTAAACTCACCTCGTGTTTCAGTGTGTCTTTGTATATATCCCAAAAAACTGAAAACTTCTTTCCACGCTTTCAGCAACACTTACACTTTAGCGAATATTTAATACTGAAAAAGTGAGATCTACATAACGAAGATTAACTGATTTATGTGCTGCAATGCAGTCAGCGTTTTATTTATAGCTGAAATAATGAAACTAGATAATTTTCAAGCTTTGCTTCAAAGATTCAGTGAAGATGGCAATCTAAAGTAAACAGTAACAAAACTAGCACAAGAAAGCATAGCCAAGCAATATAGTGAATATCACGAGACTATATATCTACTCTTTAACTAACAGTAATAAGAAATAAGAAACATCCTTCAGTACAAAACAGTGCCAGAAAAGGCTAAGAAAGAGATATAAAATATATTAATTCTTCTCAATAATAGAAAGCTGCAGCATATATGTTACTATTAACACTGAGATCATCAGTAAAATCATGTCACTTTATTGGGTGAGGAAATATTCGAATATTTTTATGCGTTTAGAAATGAAAAGTTGTAAAAATTTACCACATCCCCTCATAAGTTTACTACTACAATCTGTATACTAACCCAAACTTTCATCTAGCAAAAAAAAAGAAAAAAAATAGATAAAATAAAACAACAGCACAAAAGAAACTCTATAAGATTAGTGCTAAAACATGAGGAGGACATCTTGTTAGCCCTTAATCACTTTGTTTTATTAAGGCCCACACACCTTACTGCCAAATATTTGTAACTACCTTTTTGTAAGATGCCGTTCACTTCATCTCACCAGAACGAGTTTACCTGAAGACCGTACCGTATCGATTTTTTATGCACGGCAAGTTTGATTAATTAGCACATCCAGCGATGGCAAAGTCGATTAGCTGTTGCAGATTGGAACAACAATACATTATGAAGATATCCTATGCATGACACCCCGAAATTCCGCAGTCTGTCCTATAATTGATGGCCAACGGCTACTACCTTCTATTGCCATTTACACAGCTCAAAGCCTCGCACGATTTTCCGTGAGGAAATCCTTTCCCGTGCTGGATTAGTGCCAAAGTGGCACGGATGTACTACATAAGACGTTATGAAAACCACTATCCTACAAGCATATTGGTCACACAATTGGGTCTCTCGTCCATTCACTTCACATAAGCAGCAATGATTACTAGTTGTGGTTCGCTTGATTACTTCCTTTATTACTTTCAGGGAATGCACTGTTAAGGTGTTAAGGTGATAAGCCTTTATCATTTTGACATCTCCTAACTTTGCAAGAAACTTTTATCATTATCGTAGTGTTTACTGGTGATACGAACATTTACATACATATTTTGATATGATTTACGCACCAATATATCGAACTGAGCAAGTAATCAACAGAACATATTAAAATCATATGACTGCCGATGTAATAACTCAGCCAGAAAATTCAATATGAGCTTTGATAATACATTGCTGCTGTGAAAAATAAGATGATCTGAGAGGAGAAATGATTTCAAGAATATGTGTTTTCACTTTCATTAATAATTTGAATTAAGTCATTTTATAAAACTTGAAATCCTGTTTGAGCATTACATCGGTTTACGAAGAAACAGTCAGGAAAATAAGACCAAGTAGGAGGAAGTAAAATATAAAGATGGCAGCTGGAAAAAATAATCACCAATCAGTGTTACTTCTAGAAGTAATGTGCAATAAAAGCAGACGCAAGTCATTGTTTCGGTCTTTCGACGATTTTAATGCTAACTCCGGAACACCCAAGCATTGAGCAGACTTTCCAAATTACCCGTAATGCGCTAACATAACCGTATCAAATCCTCTGCGTTTAAATAAGGGTCAGAATTCTACTTTTTTCCGCTAAACTTTCAAATTAAATTTCAGCTTGAATTAAATCTAACTTTGAAAGTCATTACCATAATCACGGTAGCGGATAAAAAGCAACAAAAGGCTGAGATCATATAGGGAATGCACTTGAAGCGGGGATTTGCTGCTGTTGGTAGTGCTGCTGCTGTTGCTGGTGCTGCTGGTGGTGCTGCTTCTGATGATGACAACTACTCTTCTGAGTGTAGTAACGGTTCCTTGATGGACTACTCCACCATTTATAAAGATGTACAAGTAACGGAAACTCGAAACGATTTTCTATCCTGGAAAAGGGCAAATAGCGAGTTTGATAGAGTCAACTAGATAAATTCTATTGATAGCGATAAAGTTTAAGTGAAAGCATAATATATCGTCTTGGCCATCCATGTAGTATGTTTCCCGAGAATGGTCCTATGTCTCGGAAAAATAAATGAACAGTAAAATAAATATTCCATGATTAGCCTTCAAATGAATAGAACAATTAATTATGCTACATTTACTGAATAGAATGTCTTCATTTTTGAAATCCTTGAACTCTAAACTAGGCTCAGAGATCTGAAAAGTCAGAAATTAATAAAGAATCCAAACTCAAATTCATTAAACCTTATAATTATCTAATGCTCACGGGTCTATAGATCAATCAGCAGCGCTTATGTCTTTGGTATTTCCATTGAGATTACGGTGGTTCTTAGAAGACTTTCAGTGATGTGCACTACAAAGTAAACAGGGTACCTTAATATGAATGTAAAAGTTTAATTTTGTCCATGACCAACAATTAACTGAAACCAAAAATTAAGATGAAAGAATGACAGAGAAACAAGATTTCTGATCAGGCATTAATTAGAATAACGATGCTTATATTATCATAGAGGACTAAGTCTCGTTTTATCTTGTAATTCTGTCTATTCCCCATACCGCAACACTCTTTCAATTATCATTTATTATTCTGAGGGCAAAACTGAATGGTCGAGGTGGTCCTTTATTATTCACATTTTCTCTTTATCAAAAAAAGAAACAACCTTCCGGGTGTAATATCGATTTCTAGCCAACCGACAATTTGCATGACCCACAATCGATAAAGAACTGATAATTTGCGACTTGTTAAATCGATTTCGCAGAATGCGTGATAAATACTGGAAAGACAAACAAGTGAAAGAATGCAAAAGGAAAAAACGATAAATTGAAATAAGCGCACGGATGAATCAAGCTAAGTAGATGATCCGAACAATGTCAACTTTTCCCAAGCGATTACTGCAGAAAGGCAGCTTATCAGATGCTTTTAATATTGGTACGAATCAAATCTGAACGACAGGAAGATCTCTTCCTTTCCGTGCAGAAGAGGCGTAACCTCAGTTTTTTTAACATTTATCACAACTTAATCGATTTTGGTCTGCTTACTTGCTCTTCTTCATGCATGATAAAATGGAACAATCGTCACAAGTATACATGATTATCCATTTCAAACTTCTCAACTAAACATACAACACAAATGACTTTCATCTCAGAAAAATGAAAAATCGATGAGGAATCAGTAGCTAAATTCATCTGTTTTTTTTAATCATTATTACATTCTTTATCATCCTAGCAATCCAGCATTAACAAACAGAGGACTAACCTAAATACAGCAGTTGACAGCCAATAAGCAAAAAGAACATCAATGGTATAATGAGTCCTGCTAATAACCATGCAGATCATGCCAACCCATGATAACATACATGGTATATATCTGCAGAACTAACCTGATACGAATATTATATTAAATTAGATTTTTTTGAAAAAAAAAAGATTATAAAGACTTCGATAACACCTGAGTGGTCTAAATGAATCTGGTAAATAATAAGCGACTGTTAATGAACTGACAACCATAGCTAGTGTGTGACCTGAGAATAATAAATCACCACATAACATTTCATCATCCATATCCTGAAAACAAAAATTCCAGGACAAAGATCCTAAAAACAAAAGTCTAGTTCAATTAGCTGAAATAATCTTTATACCATTATTTACAAATTATTCGTGCATTGGAAATATGGGTATCAACAATTTGTGCCTCAGTGATTCCATAATGATTTTTCGTAGAATGAAACAAACGGGACAGGAGAAAGGAGTTGGAAGGCGGAAAGAGCGATTACAATTAGATAGGATTTTTGTCCATGCAAAGATGGATAACAGCTTTCAAATTATTCAACGAGTAGATAAAAGCCATGTTGTCATTCGTTTTTAGATTAATGAACTTAATGCTAAAATTAAAAAAAATTCAGAAATAGTTTGGAGACCGGAATGCAAAATTATATAACAACCTGAAACCCGAGTTTTCCGGCCTGGGACAAGACACGCCATGCAATAATATGCCAATCTCGACCCGTATGATTGCTTTGACTTCGGCAACGCTTATTATTATCGATATAACCAGGAGGTAACTGTGTACATAGTAGTGATATTGTTCGCATAGTATACAGACAAGCTGCAAAGTTAGATAATACTGATAAATTTGATTATCAGCTCTACAATAACCGCTTCTAATCTGATGTCTCTTACCAAATGAAAAGTGATCACTGACTTGATGTCTATGAAAATTTCCGTGAAGTTTAATTCTCTAATTCTAACAACAGCAGGAAGTTGAAGTACAGCGAGTGCCAGGAATTTTAATGCCACTAGATGTGAACGAATAGTCTGAATGCCAAGTTATATAGTGATTAAGCAGCTAACACAGAAGATGGATGTTCGGTGAAAAGGATAATGCAATTAGCAAACACTGAATAGAATGACGATACTAATGGCCAAGCACCCTTTCGTTAGCATAGTTCTAAATTCATATTGCTTTATATCTCGTCAATCTTTATGAATTGTCAATCGAGAGCACCATAGAAGACACCACCACTACTACAGTTTTACTTTTAAAACTAATATCAAGGTAAATTTAAAATTCTACTTGCAACAAATGAACTCACCCACGATAAAAGCAATTCGTTGAATTATAATTAAACGATTTTTATGAAGAAAAAGTAAGGTGAAAAAAGAAGTCGAACAAAGTGTAACGATAGCATCACCAACTTTTAGTGTCCATAGCAATTCTGGTACTACTGAAAAGACGATATCAGGCAAGGCCTCCCTGCAATTTAGCAATTTAATTGATCTGAAAGATGAAATATATTTGAAGATAAATGAACAAGAAAAATATTTTAGCAAATCATTACGTCCATTACTTGCAAATTGATATTTCACTATTTGGTAATAATTTTATTCTCATTGAAAATGTCACATAAAAATGATATTAAAAGTTGAAAAAACGGTGCAACCAAATGTCCATCATTGAACTTGAACTGTAATGTGCTTTAAGTATGTCACCGACACAACAAACCTTCCAACGAAATCATGGATGTAAGCCAAGGCAATCCAATTACTGAATGCGGCCAACACCAAGAATGTCAACACGAAAAGCAACTTCCGTAATTCAACTCCTCCAACTGTTACATTCATAATCAGATGACGCACGAATTTACCGCTCTCGCGGTTTTCGTCCTTTCCTTCTTCTTTTTTCTCTTCACAAATTACGTTGCTTTTCCTTTCTTCTTTAATCAACTGTAAACGAAATAAAATAAAATAAAATTCAAATACGGTGAAGAATGCTTGAGAGCTGTATGCGAGTAAAGATTTCCCGAAAATTTCAATAGCAGATTAAAGATAAAGGATGCATGAATTATATATGCACGAGTTAACAAATATAGTTTTATTGAAAGCTCCTACAGAAAAGTAATTAATAGAGTTGCCACCGATCAAATTGAGTACTTGTTCGCCATAGATGAAGGTTATATTACATAGCCGATACCGGAGCGATAATCGACGACATGCTGTACCGTAGATATACTGGTAATTTTGCCATGATCAGCAGTGATCAAGTAAGCTACATTGACGTATCCCCTAAACAAGTAATATCAGTTGCAACCTCTTTGATCCCATTTTTAGAAAATGATTACGCTAATAGGGCATTAATGGGTTCAAATATGCAACGTGAAGCTGTGTCCCTCCCTACTGCTCCTTATCAGAAGAGTACTGATGTGATAGAAAGGTTGAAGCTGTGACAATAATAAGCAATGCCTTCAGCTAGCTAAGCGGTGACCAAACTTTACAATTAGGATTAGAATATGAACTTACTGCTCTCACTATAATAAAGTTTATTTTCCTCTCTTCTTAATTCTTTAACTTTTTCTATGATATGCCACCTCGTCAAGAAGTATATAAGAGAGATATTTCGGAAACCAACCCAGAAAAATGGAAAGAGGAATCTAGAATAATATGTTATCATCCTAACTCATGTTCAGCGCACTGATTATAAAAGTTCCACTTGGTTATAAAAGTTCCACTTGTTTTAAAATATTGCATTTCTGTCCTGCATTTATTACGCTATTAAAGAAAGAAATAAAAAAGCCAGCAGATGCAATTTAATATCGAAACGCAACGTTAATACAGTATTTGAGTAACGTCCCTCAAGCAATTAACTTAAGGCATTATAGAAAGTCTAATAAGCAGTGATAATCACTTACAGCGACTGAATGGTGCAAATTATTTCATTATTTTTATAACTTCAAGATTTCCAGCCAAACACTTAAAAACAGTTAGATCCTGACAAAAAAATTTCAGAAAAGCAATAGAAAATAATTTATTCTTGCAAACCTTTGCCTATCTTTCTCCTCTTTTCCCTCATCGTCTCACTTCCAGTACTTTTTTCATAAAAATAATTCATTACCTTATAAAAATAAACAATTTACTGTGCTCTCTGACTTGTCAAATAATGTTAAGAAATCGGATCCTCGTACCTGGCTAAATTCCTTATCAGAATAGCACCCGTTGCCATGGCAAATTATGTCAAATATCTAAAGAGGCAGGCTACAAACATTTTCACTTCAAATAACAATTTCAGTTAGGAACGAATGTAATCAGAGAATGACAAATAAAATGTAATCTTTCGCGAAAGAAATCTCTCAAATTTTGTTCCGGAAAAGAATGCGAAGAACAGATGGATCAATAATGCCAGCAGGAATAGAATCCGTCCATCCTGTTCCACACCATTTCGAAAGAGTAACATAATTGCAGTATGGAATCGTAGTATATGACTGTTACACATTACCAGCATCATCAATACTGTCATCTATCATCATCACTACTCTGATAGAAGTTTTTTCTTTTTTTGTAGAGATGCTGTCATCACCAACAACAGCAGAACATGGACAATTCCACTTCTCTATAGTATTTTTTGATCACGGACATATGCACACATTTATACGCTCTGCAAATATGTTTTAATAGACAAACAAATCAGATGCATCTTTTAAATATCCATTTGTCACCACACTCTCAGTGTCACTTCCATCTGCATCGTAATCCATCTTACCTTTCTTATATCGAAGTATGACTTAAGGAATAAAGAAAAGCCACTTTTTACAAAACAATTCTAATAAAAATTTGTCTCCTAATTGAGAAAAAATCCGTGATAAATATTGTCGCGGATTTCTTTTCGACATTCAATTTCTTGAACAAACCACAGTTCATTTTCTTAGCTGAAAGTTTTGAAATTGTAAAAAATTCAAATTATTTAAAGTCCGACAATGTCTCAAACTATAGTTTACACATAATATAAATCATTGCGCTGTTCAAACTGTCGATTATTAGGTTTTTTTAAACAGAAAACAAACAAAAAAAAAAGGCTAATATGGAAAGAAATGAAATTTCAACAATTTATTCTTCCATCAACTGAACAGGACTGTAGATATTCACGGTCTGATGCGGTAGCGGATGTTATTCATTTATGTTTATGATTGCTTCAACAATTCCACTTTGAATTTATTTCTAAAGAAAGCACTTTGGGGAATTGATTTCTGAGATCCATCAATTTTTTTTTCATGAATTAATGCCTTTAATTAAAACAGTGAATTTATTTGAATAAGCATGTGATCAAAGGAAAAGACGCTGAAGTTAATTTTTATTGAAATAACATTATGGCACACAAATCTTAACTGAAATATAAGTAAGAGGTAATTTGTTGAAATATAAGAGACATTTCAGAGAAGAAATGCATTCACAACTGGTAGAATGATGCAAATGTCTATTATAGCATGAAGAACTTAAAAGGAGAACGAGAACTGAACCTCCGATCTTCCATGAGTGGGTGATCATTTTAGCTATTTCTTTATTCTCGTAATTGATTTGTCACTTTACTATTTCCAGTTTTCTTAAATATGGCAACGATTCTATTCATCATATATTACTAGATAGAGATTATTATTGGCTGGCAGGTATCACACACTGCTCACTAGGGGAAATTCAATTTGTTGAAATGACATATCTCTCAGTATTTCTCAAGGACAGCAAGCTTTAAGTAGAAAGATTCAGATTAAATTAAAATTAATTCAGTTGTTAAAAAGTTGAATATACAAAAATGATTGGATTTGACAGTACGTTTTCGTCAAATAAACTATTGAAGCATTTGAAAAATTAAAATTATGCTAGAAAGGAAATAAATAAATTTCAGCAACTATGAAATAAGAATGAAGTCTGCTGAATCATTTGACAACAGATGATATGATGTACTATTCATTATGATCGCCTTTTAAGAATCAAAACTGTCCAGAAAGCATATATGTTTTTAAATTAAATACTAATAAATCTACATCAAGCTCACAATTCTTCATTAACGTAACGTAACGAATGGCTAATCTGTGAATACGGTACTTCTTACATCCCAATAAAGTAGTCACGTAGCGCGCAATTAAAGCAGAGCCTTTGGTATCGAAGAGATCTTGTTTTGAATGATTCATTCCTATCTGGAAAGAAATAACAGTTTTTGAACTATCCTATGAAATGAACTGACAAAAAATCTGTAATGTTTTGCATATGCAGTTATGGAATAGATAGATCGATGTGTTGTGGGAATAAAAGTTTCAATTCTTTTTGATCTTTGAACTAACAATTTTCATCTGAAAACCCAAAATCAATATTTTATGCTCACCATCCATATGCGTTGACAATATCGACCTCACTTACACAAGGTTTAAAACTTGATATGTAAAGTGCTTGTTCAATGGAAGTGCTTTTTCTGCATTCTACGCACAACAAGATTTTAAGACATCTTCACAGAAGGATATATGAATTAAAAATAAAAAGATTTCGGCAACATGAAAATCTTCATCAATCTGAATAAATGAACTGACCGCTTGGTCGCATTTATCATCATCACCTCCTAATCCACAATTTTCCTAAAAACGAGTTGGTTGGTCGATCTGTTAAAACTTAAAGAAAATAACAAAAGAAAGGGTTTCACATTGTTACACTTTCAAAAACCAGCATTTAGGTTTATTTTCCGAAGAACTTGATTGTTTTTAACAAAAATGTCCTTTGGCTTCTCGTCTGCTCTTCCAACACTCTTTCTCAGCTATTTATTTTTTCAGTCATCAAATTCCTAGCAGCTTTCTATCACAGCTTGCATAAGTTTTGTTCATCTCTGACAACGCCTCGTATCATCAAAACAGTTTCTCTTATTTCTTATCACTTCCCGAAAAACCACCCGCACTACTGCATCACTATCACCACTACCGCTACCGCTATCTTACTTACACTCATTCTATTATGTATCTTAAAAAGTTTTAAATACTTTGCTCTTTTTGAGGGGTCTTTCGTGAGTTCTGCGATAACATATTAAATAAAATTCAGCGCATTAGAGTATGACTTTAACTTTCATTTCACTTCGTTCCAGTCTATTTCAACTTTCCATCATTTTAGCAGCATAGTCATTTAGTCTCTATCACAGAATATTGAACAGTATTGCCTAATTCAACACAGACAGCAATCGACACTACTTTAAGACTGCTTTTTTAAAAATCCATGAGGATCAGTTTCCGAATTTTAACTCTAACCTTTAAAAAACATTTAGCAACTGTAATCGATATTACCAATATCACCAAATCAACAGCTAAGTGCGTAGCTTGCATGAAGAGAAAGGGAATATTTAATCATTAACAGAACATCAGATAACAGAAGAATTAGATTCGAGAGCAGCTTACTATTTCGGTAAATAAGAGACAGTTGCATAAAAGGTAGAGTAGTCATGAACTTGTCGCTGAATAATAACGCATATTTGCGCTAGCAATGTTCTTTCAGTCTCTTAAAATCAAAGAATCTACGACCGCTGCACTTCCAAATAAATTAATCAAATCAAATAAGTTAAAACTGACTTGAAAGTTACGCACTTCATAGGACACGAACTCGGAAATTCATTTAAATTATGCATGGAACTGTCGATGTTATATTTATAGTCTACACCGTTTCATTTTTTCTCAACATTAACTGTTTTGACATAACCGGATGAATATTTGACATTGCAGTCTTCGTAATTCGCAAATGTTTTTCACGAGATCTAAGGAAGGAAATATAATAAACTATGAAAACCTATTCAGCGAAAAGTATGATATGATGAAAAAAGAGAATCTGATGCCAATAGCGTAATCTGAGGATAACAGCTTAATTTCAGTTGTCGGTTATCAATAATAAATAAGATATAAGTTAACAACTCACTACAAATCAACAGTAATTGAAGAAAATATAACAGGAAGTATGTTCGATTCTGTTTTCTATCTATCGCAAATATTTAAGGACAAATTAAATGCATATACTCAGTAATTATATTAATTAGACTGGTAATTCCTTGCCATTTGCATCGGAAAGATTAGGTATTTAAAACAATAAATATCGCAAGGTGCAAAATGTTTATCAACTCTAATCCAAAAAGGAAATAAGTGAATCAATCGATCAAAGCGAGCATTTTAAATCTTGCCTGACCTCATCTGATAATGGAAGTAGGTAAAAAAACTTGGAAAAGTTATCTTAGTAAATGAGAAGGGAAATTTTCATACACTGAGTGAATGCCAATAAATGGAACGGATGGAATGTGGTCCCTTGTAATAAAACATAAACAAATTACGAAACAACTTTGGCGGTGAAGAAATCACAAAAGTAAACAATGAGCTGTTGATGATGTATGCGATATTCAAAATGCATCATCGTTAGCATTCAGAAGTTAATTAAGCCGTAAAATTGCAACTTTAAGATTGGCGTGGGACAAAATAGTGGAACATCTGTGAGAACAAAAACAAAAGTTAACTGATACATATGAAGGAGAGAGCATGGAACAAACGCTGGTTTGGTAAATGGCGACAGTGACAAGTAAACAAGAAAGGAAATATTGTCGAAATACGAGGATGTTCTAAATATACTGGAATTTATCACTAATATTCATAAACATGAATCTCCTGTCAAGTTTGGTCTCAAACTTCATTTCATATTTAAGTTTGAGAAATTAGGGTTGCATTGACTACTGATGAGTAACTTCATTTTTCCACGCCCTTATCCACTTTTCTTCTTCTAGTGAAGATCATGAAGATAACGATATTATAGACAGTGTTTCTTAGATAATCGTTCTGAATCTATTAAACAGAACTGTTTAAATGAGCGTCACGCTATCTATAACACATAATACACTTGGCCTAAAATGTGGAAGACACTTTTTCTTCCCTTCTTTGCAAGCTCATTCCTTAACAGAGCATTTCAATTCATTAGCAGACTTCTACATCATAACAGGGAGAAATGAAAAAATGGAAATACTCATTAGAGTCTTTTTTGTACTGTCGTGAATCCTCTTCTTTGTCACTTTTTTAACAAAATTTTATTTATCGAAATGTTTGTATGATTACTTCCCACAGTATGCCGCACTCTTGTTTTATCCTTTACCTCCTCTCAAGCTTAATATTTTATTGCTAGCCAAACAAAGAAAAAAAAAAAGAAGTTTAAAACAAATCAAGAGATTTAATGTATGCAGAAGCAATCTAATTTATTTTTTGTTCCCAATGGTTGCAGTTCTGCTATCCTGCATTTCAATTAATGAAAACTGCTCCTTGTAATCTCTCTCCCCTTTCCGAACAACCGAATACCTTCATCTTTCTCGTAAACTAGTTAACTTGCTTTGGTTATATTTTGCTGCTCTTCCTACAAATATTACTGTTATAGGAAGAAGGCAAACATGAAAAACATATGTTAAGGTTATAACTAGAACTAATTATCACATTCACTAGTGAAATTTAACAGCTCTATCTCTTATCAAGAGAAGTACATAGTTTAAGAGATACAGTTAAACGTAAACTTAGCTGTAATTTAAAGGACAATTTACATGTAACTAACAACTTAAATTTAGTAAAATCAGTGGCCGACTTACTGAACAATATGTTTTAAGCGTTTGTCATTCAGGCACACCTCTGATGTATATCATCGCCTCATTTGTACTTGCAATATCCAACACGACATTTTTTTTTTTAAATCGACTTTCAATCTGTTATCAAGTTACGATACAGTTTTTCATTACACGCTTGAAAATTCAAAAAGGAAACAATATTTAGAACAGATACAGAAAAATGAACATAGAAGAAGAAATGGGAATTCTTTCTTTTCACTTTTGCATTTCTAGAAAAGATGAAATGATTGACGGAAATGGAAAATATCTAGATATTTATAATGGACATGCGATTTAAATCAAACACCTTATTTTGCACTTTTTTATCATTTTTCGTCCATCTTTCTTTCACCAATTCACATATGACAATTTTATGGAAAACAGCATAATTCAGTTGAACTAATATCAAGTGCACAAATCTAGGTTAAATTTATTCCTTTCACTCATAGAGCAGTATTTTAAGCATTTCCTAAAAAATAAGGCCGCCTTTAAAAAGCTTTCTTTATAAATAAAGAGACGGAATTAAAAGAGATCAAAATAGATTTTCTCTGATCCAATATTTAATACACCTGACAAAATTTACTTTGGAGAAAAACTATTGAATCAAGGAATTCCCTTTTAAAGTCCTATTAAATGGTTTCTCCGATTCTTACAAAATCCTTTTCCCACTTATTCCTTCCTCATAAAGTTTATGAGGTGACATTCCCTTCTCTGATTAATAATGAACTTCGATCTTATTCAAAAAAGTTAGGAATCTGAGAAGTTCCAAGCAATAGTTTGCATTTCAAGACAACCCAAAAGTGTAGTCGTCCAAATATTAAACTCTTTTGACTGATAAATACTTTGTGACTTTTTCAAAGAAAACCTGATTTTCGCCTTCATTAGCTTTATTTGTAAGAACGGGAAAAATCAAAATTGAAATTTAAAAAATAGGAAAAATGCAAAAATAACCTGTTCAAGATTACGATGTATCATTTGAAGCATCCAAAGAGTTGGGAAAAGTGGAAGGATGATGTTCTATAATTCAGTACTATTTCTGAAGAGGGGTTAGAAAGAGACCGGAAAGTTGTGTCGTGAAAGGGATGAATGTTTTCCTTCTCTTGTCCATTTGAATGACCAATGGGAGTTCTCCGGAAATTACCGAAGACAAAGGACAACGAAAAGATGGATAGATGAAGGATTGGGTAAAATGGAGAAATGAAATAAAATGAAGTAAACGATAATGCAATTTCTGTGAAACTGATGACTTTGAAAAGCATAGGAATATTTAAAGCTATACCTAATTCACAAAGTATACATCAATACATCAAATGAAAGATTAAAATGTGCGGTTTTGCTTAAAAAATATTTATTTAACGACATTTAGAAATACAACAATGTAGTGCTTCAACACATTATTGTACCAAAAAATTGCAAATAATAAGGTGCGGGCATTCCTTACAAATTTCTATTCCAACATGTTTAACCAATAATAGAAAAAATGTCTAATATTGGGAAGTTGAGAAATTTCATATTTTCAAACGTCAAATATGTAAATGGAATTTCTTATGTAAACATTAAATAAATGTAGCTTGCAACATAAATGTAATACAGGCCCCCGAAGTGGCATTAGTACTGGTTAAATTACCAAGAACTGAAATGAAAACTAAGAGTCTGTCGAGGTACAAAGATCTCGAAGCATTCACAGATCTAAAAAAATTTCAGCAAAAGCATCATCGATGTAACAACGAAGATTAACTGCGAATACCATTCATTACTACAAAGCTATACTTGAAATGTTTGCATATCTTGCAACTTAGCAATCGATTGTAGTATGAAGTTAATTGGGAACTGAACTTAATACAGGATCAATCACTTGCATTGCTACATTTTCACCGTCTTTCTTTTTTTATTTATCATCTACAAATAAGTTCACTGTTATTTATATTCTTACAAGTAAGTTTTATTTATCGTCTACAAGTATTCATCGTCTTAGTTCTCGTATGTAAGTCTGCTCATCATCATACGAATCCTCGTCTTCATATTTTCCTTCAATTCCCAAATTTTTGTTTCCCATTAATTTCGGTAATGTAAAGCTCATAGGGAAACAATGAACTACAAAGTGCTCATTTTGATGATTTTATGTGAAACAGTGTTTACAATGAATATAAATAACATTGAAATTATCATTTAAGATGCAACTTAAAAATAAAATTCATGAAGCATAAGCATGTCTAAACTGTTTTTTCAAAAACTCCTGAAAATATTAAGATTGAAAAAGAAAATAGCCAAAAAAGCTTGGAAAAATATCGAAGTTGAAACAGCAAAGTGCTGGCTTCCAAAAAACACTGTTGCACACTCTTCACAGCTCAGTTATACTTTCTTATTATAAATCTTATTATAAAGATTCAAAACATCTGTTCCATCGTAAACTGGCTCCAAGAGTGCTTCTTTGCTAAGCTCCTCCCAAAATCTTCGAATAAACAGTATCGAAACGACAGCTGACAGGTGAAGACGAAGACAGAACTGATCGAAATAAAGGAATGAACATGTGCAAAACAGAAACAGCAGTTAATATCTAGTTAAGATTAATGCATAACTCAACTGTAGCCACAGTTCTGCTCCGAAAAGTAAACTGCAACCATTATGCAGACTCCTACGTTGAAGCATATAACTGTTACAGCTTACTTTTTTCCAGTTTATAAATCCGGTGGAAAGACTGACGTAGCTAAACCGCCTTCAACTTGCCGACTGTTTACACTGATCGCTATGTGCAAACAGCTGTAGGAAAACATAATAAAGTAAAAATAAATTATAACCTTAATTTAGATAAACCGTTATGGTAAAAAAGTTTTTGGAAATACTTCAGTAGTGATGACTACCTATTTTTTCTATTATGCTATATCAGTGTTTCAAAGACAGTCCGAGGCGCTTTACTTACTCATTTCCAGTAATGACAGATAATTTAAAGTATTTTAAACCTCCAGCGCTTCTTTATAATTATATAAGATCTAATAAAGACGCCTCAACATAAATGCAAAAAAAGATTTGGTAGTGAAAAGCAAACTTCATTAATAGAAAGTAAACTGCAGTCATACTTAAGTTATTAAAGCAAGCTGAATTTGAACTCAGGCATTACCGGACTAAAACTGCTTGTTTATATTGGATAATTGTTTCACTGTTCTAAAAATGAGAAAGCAAGATCTTCATTTGCTGTCTCGTCCAAATTTAAATTTTCCATTGCTGAATGCAGGGCCTTCGCATTGCCTAAATGTACCACTGGAAGTTTTTCACTCAGCTTTAGTAGAGAAGCAGCTGCTAATTTAAAGAAAAAAAACTAGTTAAAAAAAATATATATATAATTAAAAAGATTCATGTCCTCGACATAATTCTGATTTTACTCACTCTGTGTAAATGGAGAAATTGTACCTGAGGAATACGCAGTCAAGGCATTATGAAGAAGTAACAACTGCTTACGCATTACTTTCCATCGGTTCTCTTCTAGTAGTCTCAGTTTAACCTGAAAAACAGAAACTCACTGTAGAATGCATTTTATTTTCGTTTAGGAAAGAAAAGTTTCTTTTGGTTCTACCTATAGCCATCACTTATCAAATCAAACGCACTTCAATGAACTTGGACTTTTATATAGAAAACTAAAATAAATTTATGTCAGAAGAATTTTGCATTAGTCTAGACTAAATACTGTTTATTTAAATATTCCTTAGACAAGTAAGAAAGTGTTTCAAATTTATATTTCAAGTGGGAAGTAGTTTATCCAACATTCATCTTCCAATTATAGCTAGCTTTTATATGCATTGTCTAGAATGTTATAATCTGTTAACGAAAAATATGTATTGCTTAATATGTTCAAAATTGCCACCACTTTTGTTGTGAAGACGTTCCAGTGGACAGCCAAACTTACATTCGATTATTAAAAGATCAGTTAACTTTCTTATAAACCATGTAATGTTGGAATATTGTAGAGGTCTTCCAATCTAACAGTCACTCTTACAAGCAACTGAATAATGTTCTAAACCGACTCTCACTATGTAAAGGATAAAGATGAACTGTGAGTGATAGCTCTTTACTCATTGTGATCATATGCTTTGTTGTAAGCCAACAATCACTATATAAGAAATTAAAACTATTGTTTGGTATTTGAAGCTTCGATTTGGTCCATCTCAGCATTCACTCGCACAATTCACTTTCAACAAACGGTGGTGCAGCAGCGACAATAGCAGGTACGAACACTTTGCGAGCATTTAGTGCATTATTAGTACTGTTTAATATTCACTCTATCCTATTATCACGCGAGTCAGAAAAAAACAATAAGATTATTGCCGACGTTGTAGAATTCCGATAACAATAACGACACATACTAATAAAAAATTCCCCAACTCTTGCTTTACTATGGTGAAAAATGAATTAGAAAAGAAAGAAGGACCTTAACGTCAGCTTTTAGTTGTTCGTATTTTCCTCGATGTTGATTACATCTGAAATCGGCGCCTGCAATTGCTTCAGGACTTGCACTTGAGTGCTGTAGCGCTACTATTTCATTGCGATGCACGTCATATTCCAAACGAGCCTAATATGAAAACATTTGTCTGGTGACAGGTGAAAATTTTTTTATTTCAGCTTTTGCACTATCTTTTTCACAATTTGTTACACTTGGATTCTACACAACATTGTCATCTAAGAAATCAATTTAAGAAATTTTTGAAAATTCCATCATAAAGAATACTATGTTAAGTTAAAACCATAGAAGCAGTTTAAATTCGAATGGATTTTGTCCAAAAGCATCGAAAAACACCGAGATTTTAGCATTGATTTAATTGGAGTTAATGACAACAAACAACCTGGTCATAATTATGAATTGTTTCCATTGTATCTTCAAAAGTTTTCTCGGATAATGTCTTAATTGATGAAAGAAAAAACGACAAAGCTCGCTCTAGAAGTTCACCGTTATGGGCTACCGAACGCAGTGAATCACAGTTCGAAGAACACTCTGCCTAAAAAGTTTCCAAAAAAACGTTGTTAACTATTATTACAATTTGAATAGCATCATCAGAAACCAAGATTTCAAACAGCATGAAAAGTGGAATTTGGTAGCTCCAAATAAATAAAAGTTTTCAAAGAGATCATAATCAATCAGCTTTTGTTGCTAAAAATGAAAAAACTTGGAGCATCTCGGAATGAATGATCATGAGAAGCAGCTATAATGAGTTCGAAGAATTTTTTAAGATTAGTACTTACTTTCAAACTCATTTCTTTCAGTGAGAGCTGGTAAAGAGATTCCGCTAAACTTTTTTGTGCTTCATTCATTTGATGAAAATTTGAAGTAAATAATTTCGACATTGTTAACACCTGAAACAAATTAAAACCCACTCAATTCAATCATTCAGAAATATTTAAAAAGATAAACAAATAAATAAAAACTGTAAGCAACCAATAGCAAATTAAGAAGCAAACCTGGTTGTAATACTTGTGCAGTATTTTTAGTTGTTCGATTTGTTCTTCTAATTCCTTGTCAACTGTGCGTTCTACCTAGATATTATTGTTATCAGATGAAATAACATTAAAATACATATAGATGCAACATTAATTTTAATACCTTCAGGAATGGCAAAAAGAACGAATTAACATCATAATCATAAATAGACATCATAAACAGAAAACAGACCTATGAGAATGGAAGGCATAAAATATACAACAAAAGCTCTAGCAAAAATGGAATTTTATTAAAGCGAAACTTCAAAAATTTTCTAACTCTTCCTAAATTTTCACATATTGACTGTTTTGTTGTTTTGTAAGTCGAAACGGTCCACCTTTTCAGTGAATCTATTTTTGCAGCCATTTGTGTAAATTCGGTCTGAAAGTAATAAATACATATATTAGAGAGAGACTATATATATATATATATTCCAAACACCACTCAGATTATTTCTCTTCCGTAAAGGCTTCCTCTGGATTTAAACGAGCTAAAAATAATTGATGAAGGTCGATGAATTGTGAAAACATTTGGTTAAAAAACACGTTTGTAATAGTTCGTCCGATGATCACACAGCGTTGAATTTTCGACCATGATGGCCACTACCAAACTTAAAGATTTGTAGGATTTCTAAAATTCGCTCACCGTTTCCTTATCTGTTAAGGGATATATAAAAAGAGTAGGAGACAGTAGACCGCTCAAATCACAAATCCAATGCAAAGTTCAGTTAAGAAAAAAAACGTTTTTATGCAGTGAAATCCTGCTTGCAATGAAAATCTGCATTACAATGGATGAAGTATGTTTCAAAATGAAATCTCTACGAAATCAGTAGAACTATTTAAATGATTTTAATATTTTTTTGTGAGTCAATTGACAAAATATGCTTCCAATTCGGTACTAAACCTGCCACAGATGGACATTAGCTCGATTTCATACCCAAAATAGACTTCGGGAAAAACATAACTCAGATGATAAGCTTGTATGTATTTTAAATCTTACGTGTTGCATGCTATACTTCTGACTGGTGAAAATGATCGCAACATCCCATGAGGAGCTGAAATTAAAACTTATCCCAGTTATCCATTTAGAAATGAAAAATATGATCTGAGAGTTACGAATTAAAAAATCCAACATATATATAGGTTGGCTGAACAATTTATTACTATTTATTATTAATCACTACCTTACTATTATTCGTATTAATTGTTATCATATTGTTATCAGTGCTGATAACTATTATTAGCAATGAAGGAGCAGGCAACAGCTTTACCATGGTAGCTCAGTCGGGAGAGCGTTAGACTGAAGATCTAAAGGTCGCCGGCTCATGGGACCTTTTTCTCCTTCAGCATAATGGAAATTTATTCCCCCTCCTACGTAAGGATTATTCACAATCCACCCTTTCCTGTTTAATAATATTAAACTGTTAAGGTTCCAAATCACCAAAGCTGTATTTTTAAAAGTAGTCGGCTCAAATGGAATAATTTAGCTGCAAACATTTGACACACTCTGAAAACCATTATTAATCAACAAAAAAAGTTTACAGTACAGTGCACGTATAAACTGTCACACTGACAATCATTTCAATCATAAATAAATCTCTTTGGAATTGTTTACTATGAACAACAAATAATAAACATGTTGACTCTGCAACAAGTAACGACCAACCTCAGAAATGATATTTGTTGCGGCTCTGACTGAGATAAACACAACAGACAGTGAACCTCTTCCTAATACTGTGAGAACCATATCCAACAAATAAACACAATATGCAGATAAGACTTCTCCACTAAACCTTACGTAACGATAACACAATTCATAATGAACCAAGTTAATGATCATCAACCCTGGCCTAAACAATACCAGCTGAGACAAACATAAATGAATCAAATCATGAAAATAGTAATGCTTTCTTTGGAAGCACAAATCATTTTTGTCACTCTAATAGAAGAATCATTCTCAGAGATAGAAGCCTTACACTTCCACTTTCTTCTTCATTGATTCCTGTGAGGAACCCCGTCCTTCCCCTCCTTTTTTCCAAAACAGCTTTCCCTGCACATTCAATGGACTTGATTCGCTACATGTGCAAAACTCCTATTTTCTGCACCTTTTCAAATTTACAGAATTTCAAAATTTCCAGTAATTACAGTTCAACATAACTTGCATTCATTTTCTCCATCATTGATATCTACTCCTTCAGTGGAAAGAATGAACAACTTACAAATGATGAAATAACTAGCGAACCTTAACAAACAATAAGCAATGCACAACAATACAAACACCCACTCTAGAGGAAGAGAATTTTACAGAATATACAAGAAAACAAAACGCTGAACCCTGTCGATCGTTACCGATAAGCCATCACATTGGTAGACAGAATTTTTCGAAGTCCACCTTTCAGTTAACAAAATCATAATCTCAAATCACTTCAGGAAGCAAACCGAGATAAACTCAAGGAAATGACAAATGCTTCAGGAAATCAATGTCTCAGAGAGAAATTTGACTTAATTTTAGATTGCTAATCGCGGCAGAGAAATTACTTTCTCCCAATCTAATAAAAACAGAAATTCTTGCAAAACTTCCATCTTTCATCCCGAAAGCATCAAATTATAATGGAAACACGAGGACATGAAATTTAAATCATATATGCATTTATGGGAATGTTTAGATCCCGGAAATGCTTAGGAAATAAGCTAGTAAAAACCTGCAAAATTTTGCAGTTACTGAAAAAACAAACAGAACATTAAATATGTCGCAGTGGTATCGCGGTTACCAAAGGAAAACACACAAATAATAAGAAACCTATTCATAATGCACGAAAAGGGTAAAAAACGCAGGGAATGAAAAAATAAAAAGTGGAAAGGCGCAAACTCTATTACAATAAAAATTTCGCGAAAGTGAAAAATTTTCGAAAATAACATTCCATACCAGTCAGTGATAAAAATAGACAAATATTTCTAATCCACGAAGTATAAAAGAAAATGTGAGAGGATTTAGAGAAGCTAATTATGATGAACCAACTCTGGTTTCAAAAGTGTTGGAATGGAAACGTGTGCAAAACTTCCATGCAAAACTAATGAATAATTTAAATTATTCATTATTCGTCCTCTTAATTCTAATTTAAAAATACAAAAACTATAACATATTTTCAGCAGCACAGTGAATCGCCCCACCACGATTTAGATATCCACTGTCACCAATGTGATGCAATTCCATGCATGTTATTCGGAATATTAATGATTCCAGAGTAGAAGGAAGGCTTGCATAAGGATAATACTACTGAAGTGCCACGCCTAAGTATATTTACTTGGAAAAAATATGAGGTCGAACTTTCGATAAAAACTATCAAAAATTATCTTCAGTCTTTTCAGATGGTTTTAGCTTGGACGCTTTTTAGCACAACAATAAGAAATTTCTATAATTCTCGACATAAAATGAAGTGAAGAGATAATATATATAATACAAACATACTGAAGTGAAAAAGCACAGAGTTGTTACTTGTATCAGCAAACTACTTAACATATCTCTTTAATGCACTTTGAGCATAATGTACACGATGGCATCGACTAGACCGTCGAATCAGAGTCATTAAATTCAAATTTTTACAGAACTTTTCGAACAATTAAATTTATGAAGATAAGAATGGAGTAAAAAGAAATATGACAAAATCAATATTTACAATAATTTACAAATGAGCGCAAAATTGATTTTGGCAGCGTTAAAAAGGAGCTTCTTCATTCTAGCACAGAAGCTGCTCTGGTTTATTAATTTCAAGAAAGTATACAACCATTCCGGTTTCGTTTCATATTCCCATTGGCAATTTCAATTTCACGCAGCAAACAATCAAAGATTTGTTCCACAGACTGTAAAAAATTAAGAAATTAGTAAATCGATAGTGAATCAGCTCGTAGAAATTTTGCTTCTAGTAACTTTTGGCTATATTCCAAGTGAATCATACCTGTACCAACTCCGCTTTTGCTTAGCTCAGAAACTACGGAGCTATAGTAAAATAATTTCTTGTAAATATTTAGCCTTTTTTTCCTCATAATGTTACGCAAAACAGGACCGAACAGTAACAAAGAATGCTTCGATCGTGCCATACTACTTCAATCTCAGCAATTTTCTGTCCGACGAATATTCTTCGACTAATCAAATAATTTTTCATATTATGTTTACGAAGTGGTGACGATCGAAGCATTCTCGTTGTTATTGTTCAAAAAAAAAAAAAAAAAACGGTAAACAGAGCTTTGTGACGTATTCTGAAAAAAAAATACACCGAGAAAAAATGTGTCGGTGACCTACTGTATTGTCTTTTGCTGATGTTTCCAAAAAAGCAGCATTCCAAGCAACAGCCAACTGCCGTCCCTCCTCTGTTGAAACATGACGTGCATTGAAGTGCAGATCCAGTTTATTTCCCACAACCACAATTGGTATACTGAAAATTAGAGTTTAATTTTTCGAGACTAGGATTTCACCAAAAAATGTTTCCAGAAAGTTCAATAATCAAACGCTAGGAAATTTCATCACTTACTTTTTGTCCCCGAGATTTTCCATTATTTTATCGTAAATCGACTGAACTATTTCGAATCTGCAAACAAAAGTAATGCTCAAATCAAAGCAGTAATATAAGTAAAAGAGAAGAGAGTATTCTCTCAGTGAAACAGCACTGAAAGTAACTATGAGTAATACTCGTGAAATAAGGAATTCTTGTTAACTCACGATTTTCGATCATCAATCGCATAAACTAGGATATATCCATCAATGTCTATTGCACAGCTACGAGGAAACAGTGAGAATTCCTGCTGAAAGAAATAAAAAAATCTGTTTCAAAAATGAATGTCTGAAAATTTCAAAATCACTTGTCAAGATGAGCACCCATTTCACAGAAATACTCGATGATGACACAACAGAGGCTTACTTGTCCCGCAGTATCAGTTATTTGCAAAGCAAATTGCTTTCCATTAAATTTATAAGATTTTGTATAAATATCTTCAATAGTTGTATCATATGCGTCGGGAAAATTACCATACACAAATCGTAATGTGATAGAAGATTTCCCTAAAAAATAAATGAAAAGTAATAAAAGTACTTTGAACATGTTTTGTGTTTGATCTCAAGTTTTCAAAATCAGTTGTTAAGTATTCCATACATTTGTTTTTTTTTTCGTCGTCTTAGAACGGCAGCGTAATGTGTTATTTCCATCCAATTAGATTGATAATGATAGTAAATTCAGTTCGTTCATTGCATAATTTAATACAACTCAACATCCTACACTCAGAAGATTCCTTTCGTCACTCATTTGTTCCCCACTACTACTGACAATATTAAAAAAAGATAATATTAACTAACCAACACAGGGATAACCCATCACAGCAATTTTTCGTTGAATAGCATTCGCCATCTGCTATTGTTTCCAACAAATTTTCTCTTGTGAAAAATAGCTGATCTAAAATAAATAAAATTTATGAAAAGCAAGGAAGCAATTAATGGGTCCAATAAAGAATTCCGTTATAAATAAAACAATTATTATATTTGTTCCAAATCTAAAAAATGAAATTAAATTGCGAAGTGTTGGGAGAATTATTTTTCGCAAACTTTCCTTTAAACATTCGAAGAATAACAAAAGAACTAATTTTAGAATAAATTTACAATATAATTCCTAGCAATTTTTTCAGCTTTATTGCCACAAGATATCCTTGACTGCATAACTCATAACAACCAAATGTTTTTATATGAGTCGAATAGACTTTTGTAAATGACATTTTCAACATAGTGATATCTGCAATACACGGTTTTCAAACAGTGTGAAATTTCAATTAAAATGAAAGCATTACAACTCACCGTGTTTGCACACAGGACGCATCCAATTGCAAAGTCCAGATGTTCGCCCAAATTCGAAGATATCTACCCTTATGAAAAAAGGGTAGAATCAACGAACTATAACCCTGTGGAACAAAAGTGAATCTCAATAAAAACTAAGGCCTTTCGACGTTAAAGCGAAATACTCGAACTTATGGTCCTTCCTCTCCTTAAATGTACGTTCTTAAGGAGAGGAATGTCTAAGCATGAATATGAAGATTGATGGGATAAACGAGAACTTAAAACATCACCTCCAAGCGTCTCCTTTACCCATCAAAATTTTTCCTCTCATTAACCATTATAGAATACCAGGTGAAATTGTGCTGTAATATACCTCACGTAATCCCCGCAAGACCGTATGTTCTTATGCATTCTCAGCGGTATCCGGTTAAGTCGCATGAGGCGTTGATGGCGGGTGGGTGGTGGGGTCGAGGTTAGGCGTGAAGGTAGTGACTTACGTCAGATATTTTTTATGATGAGCCGCTATAAAGAAGCATTGGCTTGGGTGACGTTGTTTAAATATCTGTAATGTAAATTGAGTGGAAAATAGAAAAATACAGAATTGATCGCTCATCAGTTAATAAGGCCTGAAATTTGTGCAAGAATCTATATCGTTTGAGTTCTCAGCAAATTTGAAATCTTCAGAAATGGGAGAAGGAATATTATTTGCCAATGTTCTAAAAATTAGCATGAATTATGCTAATTTGTAAAATTCTGTTTAAGTCTATTTAAGTCGCGTCCGATCACATTGTGCTAAATGACTGAACATTCAGATTAATGCGAATTGTTTTTCAGCACCGTTAAATCGGTCGCGAGCTTGCAACTTCAAATATAAAACGCTTTGGTAAATGCCGACAGAGGTGGTTAATGGAAACATTTTTATTTATGATTGTTGTGACAAACTATTTCAACATTACAAATTACAAAGGAATTGCAATTCAGTAACTGCATTTACAATTGTTTGAGGTACAGTCTGTCAAAGGACTCAAGAGCATAGCATTTTACACTTGTTTTATTACATTCCTTGGAAACAGTACTAACGGTGGTTGGAAGGTGGACTATACTTGTAAAATTAATTTGAATAATATCACCTTATGAGAACTAACGAGAATCACTTTTTCAGTTTTTCTAACCGGTAGCATTTTTGCTTATGAGAACGATTCGAAGCCTAGAATTTTTCGAGATTTTAGGCTTGAGAACTCAAAGTACTCCATTTTTCTACAAAGAATCCGGACAAATCTTCCAATCAAACTTTACAAATTTCAGTTTACCATGAGAGGATTTAAGCTTTAGAAACATTGTAAGAAGCTGTCTGTAATTTGAGCATTTAATCACTAATGATTTTGTTTTGTGCGCTAACATTTTTGGCATCAGTAGGCTCATTGATAGCAGCTTGACGCATCTTCCTAGCCACCATTACCTTGTGGAAAAGTATCATCCGTTTGTGAATCTGTGCGTCAGCAATGAATTCCGGTAGCCATTTGAGGCACTCCACCTGGAAAAATAATAAAATTAGTGCTTTGTATACACGAAACAATTCGAATTCCCTGATTTGTTTCTCATGATTTTATCCAGGACTTGGTCTTTTCAAAGTAAAACACTAGTAAATTATTCAAAAAAATTGGGGAATTTTTGAATTCAGATGAACTGGAAAGTATTGCTTGCAGGTGCAGTTAACCTTTATCTGGTGAGCAAAATACCCGGTTGTATGCTTTATGATTCCGATTGTTCGCACAGCAGATCTAGCGTAGACGTCAGCTTTTGGTCGGAAAAATGACGGTCTTTTGACCTAAAATGAATAGTTACGAAACCTAAAATCATTTTAATGAATAATCTAAAAACTTTTGTGAAAATAACTGCCAATTAGACATTGGGTAAAGTGTAAGGTAGTTTTATCGTTTTTTTCTTCTCCGTTGTGTGAAGGGAATGTACATTTTCAACTCCAGATATTAAATCTATATGCAGTTGACCACTCACCTTGGCTAGTTTTGTGACCACAATCATTGGATTCACTTCCTGTATTATAATATTGGTTTTCGCATATTCTTTCTGCACTATTTTCGTTAACCAAGAGATATATTTCTAGAACCTATGTGATCACATCTTAATTTCTAACAGTTTCGAAATAAAATATAAGACGTTGAACATGCACACCCAGAATAAGTTAAAGTTTCAAAAATTTTAACTAAAGATTCACTTTGAAGCTTTCAGAAACACGGAAATACCAAAACTTTTAACTAAAGATTCACTTTAAAGCTTTCAGGAATACGGAAATACCTTCAAAAAGAAAGAAAAGTGATAACAGCGGAGGACACAGACGCAAGGGGCAGTGTAACGACATCTTATGTTATAAATCGTGATATAGGGATTGTATAAAATTGTTTCGCTTATAAGTGTTAAGTGTGTGACATTAATTGCGGTAATAATTATGATCCCTTCTAATAGAAAAACAACGTGGAAGACAACCTTCGATGCGGCATACACACTGAACCAGCGTAATTTGTAATATGCCGAGGATGAAGCTACATTGACAATAATGCCTGAATTTCGTTCATACATTTGCGGTAGTACAGCTGCCATTAGCTAAATATCGGTTTATTGAAGTGCTTATTAAACATATTTCACTTCTATTTAAACCTGCTAATACTTATTCAGTATTAATCTCAGTTGCTGTTACCCATATTGCTGTTCATTACATCCTGCATTTTATCATTATGTTACATATAGGCTCTCGTTCTATCCAGACGAAATATCGCAAACATCTTTGTTGAAAGATTATAATGGAAATCAGAGCTTATTTGATTAACAAAGAAATTTCTTTTTCATTCGTCAAGTACCTAATAACTATCATACGAGCAGAGAGAATACTTACCAATGTTACAGGGATAATATTGATCACAGTGATATGCCTGAATAGTTTAACACCTCCGTCAACTTTGTGGTACAAATCGGGGTATTCGAATGTAGATCCAACGCTATTCACTGAATAATGTATAGTTAACATGCTTACCATGATTGCGGGAAATGAAAATAGAGAAAGGTAATATGAGGTAATCCGTAAGCATAAACATAACGCTTTTAAATTCGTTACGAAAAAATGCACCGAAAATAGTAACAATTATGTTTGAAAATAATTCAGTTTCTTTTATCTTAATTCCGGAGTCCCATATAGAATTCCATAGAGAATGCAACATGTTTCATGTCATTTTTAACTTTCAACAAAAAACTTTTCGTTGATACTTTAATTTCATTTATCTTCCTATTCTCATAACCTTTACATAACCCACAAAGATACATATAAATATATATACATATAAACTAATGTGTGGCTCATGATTCAAGCATACGAAATGCTAAAATGGGAAAAGGCCAAGGAAACATTTAAATTTATATAGCATGAACCCAAAATGCCGACGTCGAGTGCTCGGATTTGTGACAGCAGTGAATGTTCATAGTAATCAATGTCTGCACTAGAAAAATCGAAAACAATTGTTCGGACCTGGAAGCTCATATATCTTTATTTGAGGAATCAAATTTAAACTTGTAATTCACAGCATTCAATTTACTGAATTAGGGTTTGTTTTACTTCAAAGTCGCATTCCAAATTCTTAGCTGTTGTAGTATAACTGGAAGTTTGTAGCCTTCGTGGTCTTTCATTTACTTTAGTATTCAAAAATTGCATTACTTCGGAAGAAGTTTCTTTTTCAATTTGGGCTTTAACATCGTCGAGTCTTGATTGTGTGCGCGAAACCAGCAATATTGAAAAACCTTTTCTTGCTAATTCGAATGCATATCCTTTACCTATACCATCTGTCGCACCAGTAATTACTGCAACTAACTTCCGTGACGTGGAGGCAGGGATTTCTTTCAAGGTAAGAAAGTCGGTGTATATGTTCTGTAATGGAAGTAATTTATCAAATTAAATTTTCATTCTAGAGACATTTCTTGAACATTTAACTCACAGTCCACTTAAATTTCATGGAAACTGAAAGAAAACACAGAAATTAAACCGATTAACCGTCTTATCAAGAATGTGACTTCACTACACAGAGAGATTATAATTCATAAGGAAGCATGAAAACACTCATGACACCACTTTATTGTTTTCCTTCCGGTAATTATGTTCATAATTGCAGAGAAAATTAAACCATATGAGTTTTTCATGTAATTTGATTATTCAATTTTATATCATTATCTATTACATGGTGATTATTGCTACATTGCGCAATTCCAGCTGGTGGAATGGGCTAGATCTTATTACATTACCTTATAAAATTTTGTTAATTATGATTTTTAAAAAATCACCTGCCCATTTAGCGCCAGCAATTTCGCGGAGATCACGTGGTTCGGCTAGGAAAAACGGATAGACTAAATTATAAACTGTAAGCATTAAGCGGTATATGGTGAATAGTATATATATCCAACCGATAATGCTTACCGTGGAGAAATCCATTTGCTAAAATTGAAAATTTGAAAATCAACAATTTTTTTACTTATTACCAATTTCGCATTTTGATGGTATTTGAAGCGCAGACTGATGTGAAAATTGATCTCTTCTTCACTCAATAAAGCCTAATTTCTTTTCTAAATACACTAAGGCTTAAAAATTTCTGTTAGCCAAAAATATATAGTATTTTCGTCAATTTCTTTCCCTATTTACTTTGAAAACAAATGGAATTATGTTACTGAATAAGTGAATAATCTTTGCTTTCGACAGCTTTTGAAATAATAGTCTACCAAAAAGTGTCTTTTTCGCTATTTGTTAAACAGTAGTATAAAACGGTCCTTGTATGGCATAACTGATTCAATTTAAATATATTTGTTAACTGTTTTAACGAATTCTTAAGTACCTTTGGAACATCGAGATAATTCAGTAACAAAGCAAACAAACTTAGTTTAGACATAAATTTAAAATGTGTATGTACATTGTCGTAAAATTTGTGGCTGTATAAAACTGAGATTTTATTCTTATTTGCAATTTCTATAGCTCCCTCATAGCTTTGTGTATAACCATAGATAGATTATTCATCGTCAAAAATTACAAACAAGGATGAAAAATTCAGAATAAGGCTGTTAAATTCTAACAGCAATCACTCCCTTGCACTTCTTATAAAAAAAAGTTTTCCGATTGTTTTTTGATTATCAATTTTCAACTCTTCTTTCCTGGGTCGATTTTTAATTCTAAATTGTCCGCCTGTGAAAATACCGTTTATTCAAGCATCTCTCATATCTCATATCACCTGAGGAGGATTGATAGTTTTGGTAAGGATAATAGAATAAGTGTTAATGAAAGCAAATCAATTTTGAGTCAAACAAAAATATATTATAGGAAACTTTCATGCAAGAAACAGTGCCATACTTATTAGAGATTTCATCTTAAAAGGCTCAAATAAAAAAAAATTCTAATGACATTCTTGTCAACTCTTATTAACCGGTATGATATAAAATAACGTATCCTAAATATATTAACGAATAATCAGATTATCGAATCTTCATACAGCTACATGTTAGAAGATTCAAATGCAAAAGTAATTTATTCTGGAATAAAAATAACCTAGTGTATTTGAAAGAAGTTTGAGTAGAAGATGACTAGAAACTTTCAGTATCAGAATCGTCAGTCTGTCAACTATTCAAAAGACATTGCAGGAAAAATGGAAAGTAGTATGTGCTGAAGGATAAAACTAATTTATTGCTTACTACGATACAGATTGTCAAAATCCCTGGTTGCTGAAAACTCATTGACTGAACATAAATCTTTGGAATACATGCATATACATTTCAAAAAAGTTGGATAGGGATAGTTCATTATTTGAAATCGTGACAAAATCATGACTTTCAGTTAACGACTAATAAGACAAACCAAAAAGGCAATCTGCATTTCATCTTCCAGTAATTCATTGTAACTGACAGCTATGAAAGTAGTAAAAAATTAGCTATCAAATTTATTTAAAAGTTGAAGAGGACTTAACAGCAGACTAAGAAACTGTTTGAATTTTAAATTATTAAGATTGCAGTGTTGTGAACAACTCAAAAATTACTGATACAATGACATAAGTACATCTGGATTAAAATAAAGGGAGTGAACAACATTTAATAAATTCAAACAGACTTTGCTCTTACTATGGATACTGTCACCGAGTGAACAAAAGAAACAGTTTATTTTGATGGAACTTATCCCCAGAGAATTGATGGATTTTTAATTTCAGATGTGAAACATAAGATGAAATGACTGGAAGAATTGTCGAGCACTATTCAATTGAAATTTCAAACACTTTTTTATTCATTTAAATAGAAACTAAATCAAGAACAAAATGCAAAATGAAATAGATGGGAGAGAAAGGGAGATGGGTAATTACATTGTTTCAAACGGTTCTGAAAGAGAAATGCATAAAAAGAATGAACGAAAATGATGTTGAGATCGTTAGTATCACATGAGAAATGGATCAGAAATGTCGACAGAAGGAAGAAAAGAAGAAACAGAATGAAATCTTTCTATCGACTCGAATAGGGTCAAGTAACACTGAAGAAATAATCGAACATCGAACATTCTCTCAAGGAAGCATAATAGAGCAAAGAAGTTTCAAATTACTGTCGATCATATCGAGGGTGAAGCACGAAGGATTGTTAGGAAGTAATATAAAATTGATGGCGTCTGCTGAACCGAAATACTACAGCTTGGAAAAATGATATTGGTGAGGTGATGTGACCCGAATAAGGACAGACCAAATTTGATGATTTTAAAGAATTAAAAAGTGCACAATAAGGTCATTATTACCAGTCCTCGTTTCTAAAACCGCGTTTCTATGACTAGTTGAAAAAAAAATGTAGACTACTGAACCAAAAAAGATCCCGTTTACCATAATGGTCAACGTGCAAATAGAATGCGATCAAATATTGCAAGCGCTTATGTATTTCTTTATCTCTAAATGAAATCCTTTCGAAATGTTTCATTTGTACAAATTTTCCCATCTTGCGGAAAAAAAAGACGTTTACATAGATTTCATTTGAACGCAGTTACACTTATGCATTATAAATCTGGACGAGTTTCATCTAACAGGACGAGTGAGTAACTTCAACAGCTTACAAAAACTAGTGGAATGAAGCATTGCAAAAAATCAAGTTAATTAATTAATTATTTAAATACCAATATCATAATGCTTCTGCGCTATATTTTCATTTATGTCAGAATAATCACTTAAAATTTCGAAAAAAAATTAGAAACTTTATTAAAAAAGAACATGTTGTAAATTAAATTATGCAATTACAATATATATATGACTTTACCAGTATATGAATATGAAAAAAACTGTCGTGTTACGATCAGCAAATTAGTACGGTTATACGACAGTTAAACTTATTTTCGAATTTTTTAAAAATGAAAATGAAATTAAAAAGAATTGACGAGGGAACTAGAAAACTAAAATGTTACAGAAAATAATGCCACCACAAAATATCTATAAAATGTGAACAAACCTTTTCTATAAGCAACTGTCATGACATTTTATCGCTTCGATTTTCTCGAAAGCAATTCCATCTTTATGCTCTTTTTTCAATTATTCCATTTTCAAATGAAAATCTGAACAAAACACCGAAAAATCAGTGCAAATCCCATTCTTATATCTCATTTTCCAAACGTAAAAAAAGTATTAGACAGAAGAAATATTTCTCTACGGCTAAAACTTCTCAGGTCTCCTTGCAGTAATTTTCTTTTACACTATAAATAAGCAAAATTGCAACAATATTTCACAATTCACGTCTCAATTTTGCTTCCCAAAATCTTAAGTTATACCTACTAATTGGACAGAATCATTGATTAAAGCAACTAGTTAATAGTTTTGCTTTGCAGCAACCAGGTATCCAATGTATTTCTTGTTCTCTAAATGGCTAGGGAACCACTATATATATTCCAGTTTTTGTAAATAAAATTTAATTTTAACTTACATAACTTTCCCATATTTGTTTTTATTTGAATAACACATTTTTCATGTTTCTGTATATCTGCAAATTCTAGGCTGATTGTCACACAAACCAATATTAGCATTTCAAAGTTCTACATCAAACAATGGAGAACCCACTGAGTCTGCTGCAGCATGCTATCACACCAACCGTCATAAATTGAATTACTATTTTTTAATCCCACAAAAACGTTGTAGACAATATTTCAAGATAAAATACTCACGATCAGAAAATTGGCAGAATTTTCGCGAAAAAAGATTAAATCCTCATCAACTGGTAACAATGTGCGGCGAAAGTATCAAATGCAGCTAGCTTCCCACAATATAGCTCAAATTGTTGAATTTGTGAGTACAACAATTCATGCGCGCTTAAAATCTTGTTCTCACTAATTAGACAATAAGTCCGAAAGTCTCGAAACAGTTCCCAAAAAGCAGCCAAAATTAAAAGCCAACAATATTGAGGCTTCCAAACTGTCTATGTCATGCCCTACTACAGCACACAAATACATGCTGCCGAACTTTTCAACGGCATTTTTTCATGCATTGAGACCGACAGATAAAAGACGTAGGAAATTTTATATGTTAAAACACTTTTCTGCCTGTTTCTTACGACTAACAACTTTCAATCGAACCTGCCAAATTCTCGATGAATGCGGACGACTGCTTTTGTGTGTCTGCACTGAAGATATTCGAAACCCCAACCGATAACTATTCGCATAAAACTGACCCTTTACTAAGAATTGTCACATCACTTAACAGGAGTTTTATGAATGTAATACGCAAACAGAAGTGTATCTGTTTGAAGTATTGCAATATATTTTCAGGACCTCAGTAAATTGTTGCTCATGTAAAACAAATATGAACATTCACAAAATATTAAAATGTTTATAAATCCACAAGTAATTCAGTGACACAATAGACATAATTCAAATCATAGAAACTTTACAAGCAAGTTTGATGATATTGGCACTGCAAAGATTCCGAAATTCCAGAATTATATCGAACTCTAAAAGGAAAGTGCTCAATAGTAGCGCTACCCCTTCCACTATTTAACACTTAAATTTTAAACTTCTCATTCTTGAGGCGGCTGAAGAACCCACAGAATGTGCAGATTTTTTCATTCTGTGTTATTAAACAATTTCAAAGCCTTTATCGTTTCTTAATTTTCCTGCATTTAAAAAAGTTAAAATCTAAATAGAAATAAAAGGACCAATTAAAGCAAAGAAAAAAAACGAGGACTGGCTGGAGAAATGTACAGAAGTGAACTGCAATCACAACCCCAAGTGAATCATCCTCTCATTAAAAGTAGCAATTCTTGTGCTCCACAACTGGAAATCGTCAACAGCCAAGTCATCACAAATCAACTTCGAGACCACGCATAAGAGTAACGTACTGACTATGTAACTACCAATTCTTTTACATCACTGTTAGAACTGAAAATTATGTCTCACCGAAATTATGTCTCAACAACTTCCTCATCATAATCAATGAAAATGTGTACATCCAATGCAAAAATTTAACACCCATATCTCAAATTACTTACTGTCCAATAAATTTGCCTCATCAGTGGTCATAAACAGTAAAATCAGGCACAAAGAAAAATTGAATTTCCATAAAATAAGCATCAAATCAAACACTACATTCATAGTTCAATCCACCACACGTTCAAAAACATTCAGCAACAGGAAACCAAAAAAAGAAATCCATATGAATGAGCAAATATGAAGTTGGTTTCATCAAAAACAAAGTTAGCGAGAGAATAAGAAATAAAGGCACTGAAGCATAGGAATGCGTCCTGAAGCTTTCTTTTGACGCGAATTACAGGAGATGACCTGCCAGAAATAAATTATTGAAACTCGTAACCAACTTCCACGCCATAATAACTCCAGCTTTGCATTTTGTTAAGCCACAATTCCACTGATCTGTAGAATCACTAAATACTAAAAGAATTAGTTCCAAATAAAAATTTAAAAAACATGAAACAAAAGCAACACTTACTTTTCCAACACTGTGCTTAATCTCAAGCATCATAGTCACTGGACCTAAAGAGCTGTTGGTTTTGTTTTATGTTTCACATTTACAGTATATGGCCTAGTACTTTTCTGATCTAAAAAAAGCTCACCGAAAAACTCAAAAGTCAATAGATCACAAGTGATGTGGGGAAACAAAGCAGCTAAAACTCTGAAGGAAAAAATGGAAAAAATAATTTTTCTTCCAGAAATGATAAGTTATTAAGACAAAACAAGGTGCATTTCTTTAAAATTATCAAAAATAAACAAAAAACTAAGCAATGGAATTACTTGTAGAGTAGAGTAATTAGTAAAGAGTTGACTTCAAGCGTACATGAACTTCGGTGAAGTGGTGGTAATATCCATCGCATCTTCTCGACTATTTAAAACATTCGATGCTACGTCACTATCTGAATACGCTATCGACGAACTGGAAAAGTATTAGAGATATACAATTTCTTAATAATAACTATGTGTTATCACTTCATATGCCTTGCAATTTTCATGCCTAGATTACTGAAAAGTGGGTAAAGAGAAACTCTCATTTCCAAACTACTTCAGTATCACCTTTGCGTCAACGTGTATTTCCCTCCACAAGTTTCTGTGTATAGCTCCACATATGTTTACATCGCCACAGATGATGAACGGAAAGATGCAATTTGTCAAGTTATATTTTATAAAGCTGATGCAGAAAACGTAGAGATAGAGGAAATATTTTAAAATGTAGAAGTGGTAATAATCAAAGTTTCAAGTGCACAGGATATAACAAAACATTTACCGGAAGCCAATATTTTCTCTATCAGTAAATTAATTATACATACCATTGATTTTTAAGCGGTGACAACGCCTTAGTTAATCTCGGCTTCTGCATCTCCTCGAGCACACTTGGCGCAACATATGTAAAACCTTCGAATGGATTCACTGATAAAGAGATATTCTGCTCGCAAGGGGAATCAACTGGTGTCATCTTCGTGAATTTGCTATCAAACAAGGATACATCATCCTCCGAAGTGATATTTGGCTTGTATGGCGGCTCCAACTGCAAAGTCAGAACAGTAAAAACGAGGGTAAGCAGACAAAGCAAGAAAAGTGAACAGTAACTGCATTAACTTATTCTCCGTTATCATATCATATGGGTCTCACAAAACGAGTGACAACAGAAAACCACAACCTGCCGTGCGTAGACCAAATCCCAATTGAAAGACCGGAAAAAAGAATGCTGTTTAATTTCACAAGCATCCTCGGGCCCAGCTCCAAGTCTTGTTTCAACATGTCTCTTTAACAGCCTTTTGATCAAATCACGCGCTTCCATGCTCAAAAAGGATGGTAGTGTAAGCCTTCCTTTTAAAATTTTGTCGATTGTCTTTTTCCTAAAATATGAAGATTTCTTAAAATGGTAAAATACGGTAAAGTTTTTTCATATAATCACAAATTGCCGTCTACTACCAAAAACTTGACAATGAAATCATAAATTAATTGAATAATGTAATCAAAACAATAAAACCTGTTATCAGCTGTGAAAGGTGGGCCACCAGTTAACATATCATATGTTAGCGCTCCCAAACTCCACCAGTCCACTGCTTTATTGTGTCCAACTCTCATCAATATCTCTGGTGCCATGTATTCAATAGTACCACAAAATGTGTGCGTTTTCTGGTCACCTTCAATTGCTTCTTTGCATAAGCCAAAATCAGTCAATTTCACATGTCCTGAAAGATTTTACTTCCTTAAAAAAAAAAGAAAACGGAAAAACTTTTTTTTGGAAGTAAAATGTATCATTAATAAATGGTGCAACTAAGCGCGTTTGATAACGAATTGACTCTAAGTAATCAAACATCTGCATCGTGCATGAAAAATGCAACTAACCTCGACTATCAAGTAAAATATTTTCTGGTTTCAGATCGCGGTAAATGATTCCTTGTCGATGGAGATGTTCTAATGAACACACTATTTCACTTAAATAAAATGCCGCAGTGTCCTGTAAGGATATAATACAAATATTTGTTTTTATGCTTTTAGATTGCCAGCCGCCACATGCAAAGACATCCTTTCTGAGATAGTTGCATCAACGTAAGTTCTGTTCCGAACCCTACTGCGCTATAATGTTAATCTCTTTACAATTTCAGTCAGTTTAAATTATACAGCCATAATCTGAACAGAAGGATGAAGATGAAAAGATGGACAACAAAAACAAATAATTGACTCTTTTATTGAAATATTAGATAAGTTTATTTTTTTAGATAAATGCATTTTTTGATATGTATTTTTTAACTAAGCTTATAGAACTCCCGGAATAATTTTCAAAATTATACTTGAAAAATCTATTCAAATACCGATATTCTCATCCTTCCTCCACACACATTAATAGCATACCATTAAGTTCACATTTCAGAGCAAACATTCATAAAATGATCAAACAGCTAAGCATATATTTTTAATAACATTTATATAGCTCTAGAGAACTCAGTTCCTTTATGTAACAATTCCTATCGTACACTCTTCCAATCCAAAAATCACTCTTTTTTCTTCAATCGAGTATCTTGACAAAAAATATAATTCGAAATGATATCCTGAGCTTTAATAAACTGCTCCATAAATGGTTTTTTGCACGGCTATAATTGAATATTTAAAAACCCCTTAACAGAAATCTGAATGTAAAGAAAATCAAGTAAATTTAAAGATTGCCTCCATGAAAAGTCCTTCGCGCTCTAAATGCATAAATAATTCGCCACCACTTAAATATTCCAAAATCAAATATAATTTGCCGCCTGTTTGAAAAGCATAGAGGAGGTCACATATAAAAGGACTCTGAAAATTACAATACAATTATTAACTAATTTTTACTGAATGACTACAAGTAATTAGTAACTTTGGCAACCGAAAGAGTTTTATGTTACCAATTCCAATTTTTTTCTTTTGGAAGCTTTCCCTGAAAAGGACAAAATTTTCATTCCGAGGAGTTAGGAAGCGACAATTAAATTCTGGAAATTGCTAGTTCATTTAATCTAAACCACTTTCATTTCGATAAACAAGTCATAACATTTAAGCTAACCTTTACTGCTTCCAAAATATTCCTTTCTGCTTTTGTATGAGCCGTGTCTTTCTGATTTCTGATAATTGTCGCCTTTTTTAACACTTTCATCGCGAAAATCCTTCCTTCATCTTTTCCGTTAATCTTCCTAACTTGGAATACCTGCAATAATGTTATCACTCTCTGCTTACAATCTCCCACAAGTATTAGTTAGCATTCCAAAAATAACATCCCAATATAGAAATTTATTTTCACAGCAATCTACATTTCCACAACAATTATAAAAATATCTTTGCTAACGAAAATTTCAGTCATAAAATTAAAATATTAAATCAACGAGTTTGAACTACCCGCTGATAATGACAATATAAACCATTAAATCTACCATACTTTTCCATATCCACCTTTTCCTAAAACTTTGAGCAACTGGAAATTTTCTGGGCCTAAGCGCGTATTTGGTGGATTGACAGTTGATTCATCCAAATCAATTTTCTCAATATACGGATCTTCCCTGAAACAAAAAAAAACAAAAAAAAAATAATAGAGAAGTTCCTCTTCCTTTAATTGAACAGCACAAACAGACATTCTTCCACCTTGAGGAAAAACCAAACGCAAGAATTGGAGATGTTCTGAATTTTTCCAAACTTCATGAAATTCAATAAACATTTGTATAATTTTCACTATGCTGCTTGAAGATGCAAAAGAGATCTCTGATTCGTACTATCAAAACGAGTACATATGTTATTTTTTGGAAAAACTAAACTTGAAACTTACAAGTAGGACGAGCTCGGCGGCGGTGAACTGATATGCCCCTAAAAAGAAACTCTGTTAAAAGCACCTTAGAACATCGTATGCAATTTACAAATAAATATGTACAAATAAATACCGATTTTATAGAGAATTTTTTTTACTAACATAAACTTTACTATCTAATGTTTTTAATAAAAAACACTGACTGCACCAATTTGCGACATAACATTTTTTTGTATTTACAATTGTATGTGTGATTTCAATCACGAAATTGAGTCGACAGTAAATAATGAAAATCTTTCATTTGTACTAAAAGAAACTAACATCTTCAACATCAATATATTCATTATCCTCTTCCATCACTTCATCACCCAGCACTGCTGCGCTGGTCTGGTGGTCATTCAGTTCTGCAAGGAATTGGTGTTTTCTCAATTTTACGACACTTAAAAAAAATCAAAATCAAGACCGCTTCAATATTCTCTGCATGTGTCTTTTTTTTTCTAGATCCATATTATATTCCCTCTGATTACAAAACAAAGAGATACATACATTTTACTTTTTTTACTCATATCTAACGCTTTCAATAAAGGAAATAGCTTCACTTTTAACTGACCAATATCGAAAACGCCCGCCATTATGTGTGCTTCTTTAAACCACTGCAACAAGTAAGTAATGCCAATAAATCATCCAGAAATCGATAAAAGTCAGAGTAGAAATTAGACAAATGAACTTATTAACTGCAAAAAAATCAAGCTGATTCATTCATCCGAAACACATTTTTGAAAACCAGCAAGCGAAAAATCTGAAACTTCTTAAAGTAAAGCTTTAAATTCAACCCAGTAATCAATAGTGTCTGTGCTGCCAAAAAATTATAGAACGCAAACTAATTCGTCACGCAGTTAACCATAAAAATAATGAATTTATCGCTATTTCATAATATAAACGATGACTCAATTTGATGCACTGATTTCTACTGCCTCATTTACTTCTACTAAAATTACTTATATAACTGGTTAGGAGAAAGACTGTAAAAGATTAAAAATATGTCCTTAGATTTCGTTTTTGTCAACAATGCAACAACTGAAGTACTTAAGACATGCATCTAGTGCAAGTACAACTGTGACTCATCCATAAAAGCTTAGTCGTCGGAAGCTAAAAGATGAAAAGTTTATATCAGCCTTTTCACACTAGAAATGCATAAAAATAGTTGTCCATGGGTCTAGATTTATTCTTCAAAATCAGAGTGAATTACAATACGAAGTACTCAAGACATGCATTTAGTGCTTCAAAAATCAAGAAATCCTAAAAATTTCATGGATTATTAATCCAACATTGGAGTTATAAATTTAAATAAACATTACCTTCGTTACAAGAGAAGCGGAGTATGGAAACATGAACTGGGTACTTATTAATAAGGATAGCTATCAAAAGAAAGGAAAGCAGTTATTTTGCAATATATCCTGTGAAAGGTATCAATAAACGCTTTTAAAAGCTTTTTGTTTGGCAGGATATGATAATAGCGAATCCCTCCCACACATGACCTACTAACCTATGGCTTATTTCTATGTTGATAAAAATATGGTTCATATCTGTTGTTCGTTGTTCCATACCAGTCAGCATACATGCATCAAGAAATGTTCACGCATTCAACTCCATACTTCATACCTCAAAACTAAACAAAGCACAAAGTTCAACATTAAGTACAGTACAAAGGAATCTCAAAAACGCAGTTGAAAGAGCTCACCGATTCATCACTTTTTGAGAATTCTACTCTGACCATTAATTACAACTCCTCGCTTCTGATTTATCACTTCATGAAAAACCCAACGCACACATACACTTAAAAACCATTCTATATAATAAAAAACGATAATACAGATAATGTCTCGGATAGTATTACAAGCAAGCTAACAGCATTACTTTTAGCTCCAGTTCACCTGGAATCAACCAGCAGTTAGAAAAAATTTACTTATCCGAAATGCAGCAATGTGATAAGCATGACAGGTAAGTACATACACGGCTTATTCCTTTTAGTTTCAACCCATCATATTTTCATTCTCACAAAAGAAAAACACTGGAGCACAATCAACCAAAAATTTTCTGTTTTACTTATTCGCCAGGCCTTTGGATGACTCAGTCCGTAAAATGTCAAGCAACCTCAACACATGTCGGAAGGTTCGGAAATGAACATGATCTACTGGGAGGGAAAAAATAAAATAAACCTGCTATCCTCTTATTTGTCGCACTACGCCGGTACAGTCACCTTTATGGATGATTAAAAACTGGGGTAGGTAAGCCGTTCTAAAAAGTGATAAGTCAGACAGCCAAAATTGAGTATCGTCAGATGTTTTTCTAAACAAGGATAGAAAATATCACAAAAGCACTTGATTTATCTTTCATAACAGCAATAATGAATTTTAAAATGATGTGAGCTAGTCCGGATGACTTGCCACGACCAGTTCATATTTAGGATTCGATTTCAAGAGATCGCTTTTTTACTTTATTTGCTTCACTATGTTGCTTTATTTTCTTCATTTGAATTTCCTATTTTTTCTGAACAACAATTTTTCATCATCACAAGAGACATAGTATTTACATTAGCTTATCTTAACTGTCTGAACGCTTGATTTTACTCATTAGGTGTCATTCACTTATTAGATGTCCATGTGAAAGCAATTCGTGAAACTACTAAAAAGTTTAATGATCTTCATGAACTGACAGGTTTAAGTCACCATCTTGAAGAATTTTTATTAATTGAAAATTTGAAATTGTGAATATTACCAGGGTGTCAACATATGAAATAAGATATACTTCCTTTAAAATTTGGGAAATCCTTTTATGATCTATTTTCAAGAAAAAAGAAAGCACTAGCCTTCTTAATATCCTAAACCAGAACGTGATAATTAAACAGTACTATTTATACTATTTACCAAAATATTCTTGCTGAAAATTCTGAATTCCAAAAGTTGCATGATACATGCACAGTAACTACTCAAGTCGTTCGGGTTATTAAGAAAACGCAAGAAGTGTCATCTTTTTCTCTTTATCACCATCAGCACAGTTTTTGGGAAGTATCGAAGTACTTAGATGTTGCACGGAAGACATACCAGAAGAAAGTCGTTTCAATCTTCCCACTGTATTCCTTCTCTTGATGGTTCTTCGATCCTTCGCAGTACCGCGTTGCTCCTTACTCCATTACTTCTCATTTCTTCCTCAAATTTATAGTGGAAAAGAAACCCTTACCCAGAGACAAGCCTATAGCAGCTAACATAAACCACGACATAAATTCTGCAACGAGATTTGAAATGTCAAGCACACAAACAAGTACTCTCACGTGTCACCAACCAGTCCTCCCACCCATAACAGCGACTGAGAACAAGGCTTGAAGAGGACATACCCAAGAATGGGTATGACAACCTCAAATTTTCTGGACTAATCGTTGTCAAGGAGAGAAGAAAACAGTGCTTCCGAAGCCACATCTTACTTTCATTTCATGGTATTGTGATAACCGGGTTTTCATAACTTGACTAGTTAAACGTAACGACTGTACGCATGCAAGAGTGTCTTATCTCTCAGCATATTAATAAAGTCCGATGAAATGAGGGATACCTGAGAAAAATATAGAAGTGATATGTAAATAGAATTAAACTATAAGACAGAAGTAAAGAGCGCAAGACACTCATTTCCTGCATTTTCCCAAGAATTCTTGGTTAAATTCTGTTATTTATCCATATTAATATTCCACCTACGATGTAGAGTTTCCTTACGTAAAAATCTATGAATATATCCAGTTATACCCTAAATCAGAATGTACAGTAATCTTAAACTGATGCCAACTTTCTCCAAACAGGAGTGAGTGTAAGGATAAATTTAGAAAATTCATCCATTTCCCAAAAACTTCCAGGCTGCCTAAACCTATAAACAGCTGGCACAGTTATAGAGAATTCCTTCTCTCTCGTACCGATCAAAATTTTGGGAATAACTTTACAACAAATACAACTACTAGCGCCTAAAAATAAAGAGGGAAAGGGAGAAGGAATACAGTTATATCTTAAATCAGAATATATCTTCTAAGCAGATCCGAAAGCTTGAAAGAAGGCAAATAGCCGACGTGAAGATGAATTCCATACCAAAAATAATAATCCCTCACAAAGCTCGAGAGAGGAGAAAGGAACATTCACGGAGCAGATAGGCATACACGTACAAAAAACACACACACGTACACCTAAAATAGGTTGGAAGAATTTACAATGTGCGAAATATCACATCATACGCCCATCTGTCTGTCTACCCGTCTGTTTGTCAGCCTGTGCATGTCTCAGTGGTGTATACGATGCCTAGGGTGTATGTATGTGTTGCGTGTGCGTAAGCGTGTGTGTGTGTGTGTGTGTGTGCAAGTGTGCAAATGTGCAAGTGTGCAGGTAATGTGTCACAAATAGATAGTTGCAATCAATTGCTCGCGATGGCATGCAGTTGACGAGTTGTGTGTGTATATCAGTTAGCCAGAAACTAAGTAGTAGAAGTTTGGAGGACGCTTTAGCATGCAGACTGAAAGCGATCACATGCCCCGCCCTCTTATTTATAGCAGGGGCATCGGACTGCACATCGATGTCAATTGAAGGGGGCGTCACATAAAAACGGAAGTCGGTTTAAGGCCAGGAAGTGCGAAGTTAGGAGACACTTTTCTCGTTACAACAATTATTCCCTGGCCCGAAGTGAGGTTTCAGTGTAACGCATGGCTATTACGGGATGTCGCGATGGAGGAAGTGGGGTGTGTAGTAATCTGATAGGGTTAAAGAAGTGAGCGTAAAACTTTTGCAGGAATAATCGTTGACCATCGGAGAAGCGAAAAAGTAAAAGACGAAATGAGAACAGAGAATCAACCAACTTTTTCAGATTTGTTGGTGAGATGAAAGTGATTTGATATTAAGCTTGTGTTATGAATGTGACAAACGGCAGGATTCCCTGTCCACATGTCAACTTAACTTATGATGCCGCCGCCCCACCTCACGGCCACTACCTTTGATCGACCTAACACAACTATTACATTGAAATATTATCGAATTTTTGTTGACATCGTCGCTGCATTTACCATACACTGTTCACATGATGGGCCGTACTTCTCACAGTTTATAATCTCCCATTTGATTATTTCATTATTCAAAGTAAGTTGAAAAATGCGGAGTTGATTCCAGAGTGCTGATTGCCTTCGTATCCTTAGAACGGCTGTCCTTACTTCATCTTTCTTTTTTTCTGATGGACGAAATAAAGATGCATTATACCATCGATTTACTTTCGAAGCAAGTCATGGAAGTTATAATAAGTGTACGAACTGTCGTCAATGTTATCACTATTGGATGCCGCTACATGCTGATCAAACAGAGGACAGACTCGGATAACAAGCAACAATCACTCTTGACGAATGATTTTTCATTTTTTTATGTCATAATATTCGTTATGTAAATATCACATCACCGTTGATCACTGCTAGATAGACACAATTGGTTATCGTTTGTGAATAAAACTGTCGTCATATATCATCCCTGAAAACAGGATTTCACTCAAGTGAACACAACAAAAACCAGATTTTCGTCTCATAATGTTTTCATAGTTGCTAATAACACCTATTTCATTTCATGGTCATTTCATCCATCAATAGCATAACATTTCCCTGAACAGATGTCTTATTTGTAAACAGCACGAAAAGTCCTTTCATGTTTGTCCCCACTAATTTCTCTATAGATTTACTATATATATATAGCTAAACAAAATCTCTACTCTTGAATTTAACATCCTACTTGTCAAGATTAATTTCAATGCAAAGGATTCTAAAGTTCTGGCTCTCGAGTCAAAAATAATCTAATCCATTATTTTTTTTGCTCCTAAGTACACCGTTATTTCTATAATGACTAGCTCTGTCCGCTCAAAGCTTGAACTTTCCGGCGCTTGGTGCATTAAACAAACATCTTGAACCAACAACACACACACACACACAAACACACAACATGAACTTCAACTTCACTGTTTCATCCAAAGTCTTCCGCCAATTGTTGTTGTATTCGATGGCTATGACAGCCGGCGAAGAATGCTATGAACTGCTACAGGTGTTACGAAAACGCCTGCGGAAGGTATTTATTTTAAAAAATCCGGTTAAGAACACTGGACGAATGATTTCGCAAATAAGCGCTTCTGTAGATCTAGTTTAATCATCGATATGATCCATAATGCCAATTGTTAAAATTCGAAATGCTTATTTTTAATTCAAATTACATAGGTTTAAATTATAGAAAATGTTAACACAGTCTATTGCTGTGGCCAAAGTATCCAAGAATGATTTGAACCGAATATTCACCGAAGATTGGTGGCCACTGTCATTTCTTCTTGCATATCATTATGATGTGGATGTAACATACTCGGTGATTGTTGAGTGTCTCAAATGGCGACGTTCCTTCTGTGTTGATAGTAAAACTGTTTGTATATATTTCGAAAAGTCAGAAATAAATATCACGACTTTTAAAATGAATTAAAAGTTTTATTATTTTTCACTTGCGTCAAATATTTCAAGTCAGATTTCTCGATAATATTTAGTTATCTTTTGCAGACATTAGTTTGCTGGAACTTAAACCATTGTTAGATAGAGGTTTGGCATATATACATGGCAAAGATTGCAACGGTTCATCAATATGTAAGTCGGTTTTAGTTATGAAATGCATTTTCATCATAGGTGGTGAATAATAATGACTATACTGATCATAACGATGATAATAATGATAGAGGTGATAGCAATGAGAGTAGCCCAGAGTCAATGCATCGTGTAATGATTTTTTTACCGAGTTTTGAAAGCAAATGAAAATGGAGAAAATAGTATATATACTCTATGACATTTGAAATCATTTTTGAAGTGTGGATAAATATGCGACAGCACGTTATCGGACAACAAAATAGTGATAAGTTAATAATTTATTGGCTTGAACGACATACAATGGAACTGCAAGCAGCACCGATCACATTGCTATTTGACATGTCCTTATGCTGTTTACAAAACATGGTAAACCTTCATCATCAGTGTCATATGTATCATCTAGACAATATTAATAAACAAATGCCAAGTGAATATGTGTTTTGTGTGATTCTGGTTATGTGATTTTTTCGGAGTGATATCTGTGAATGAAATTATTAAATGTTGGAAAAATTATAAACATAACAATTGAGGAAATATATTTTCAGGAATTTAGATTTAGAAAGTTCATTCAAAAAAATATGTTTCATAGTATTGCCCGTGCTACCTATATTTTGTACCTATAAGTAGTATAAAGGAAATTATAGGACCTGGATTTGATCAAATTCATCATTCGTTCATGCAAATATTACTATCCAAATTGTTTAACGTCACTGCTAATTTTCGAAAATCCGGGACTATTGAAAGCATCATGGATACTGCTACGTACCTGGATGTCGCCTGAAATGCAGCGTCTTCTTCAATATGTCAAACGTTCTTCACTTTCAGCCCATGTACCATTACCGTACATTCCAAAACGTTATGGTGGCCAGGTATGGTTCCATAATAATATTATTCAGTAATACTCTAATAGAAACCTGAAATGACGGTTTCATTATTTACGGATTCAGAATCAGAAAATGATGGATAATTTAGGTTATAACATTATGGATAATTTAGGTTCTAACACACAGAAAGACACTTCCAAAATCTCTTTGTTGCTCATTTTGAAAATCAATCTTACTTACATTCAGAATCTGGGTGCTTCCGTGCCATTTAGAAATGTTGGAAATTAGATATATAAATTTAAGGTTCTTGGAACTTTGAGGTGAATTTTTAAACGATATAATCATCTAATTTGTATCTTTTTTTACGATATAATAATTTTTTTTTTAAACGATATAATAATTAACCACCCAGAACCGTTTCAAAATCCAAAAGTTCGAAAAAGAATAATTTATAATGTTGTATCTATTAGCAGTTTCAACCACTCTATGAGCACAAGTATTAAATATATAATATGTGAATATAGCGTAGATTTCAGTCTTGTGTTCACAAAAAGTGAAATGATAATCAATATTTTAGTCATCGCCAAAAAACTGTAAAAGTTAATGAGTGCTAATTATGACGGTTCAGAAGATTTTGAAGATGAAGTTGCTACTTCATTTTTTGTGATAATATTTTGAGGATTATTTTTACACCATTTAGAAATGCATATTTGCGAAAAATATCCAAGACTTTAAAAATGAAATGAAAAAGTCTTTTTCATTTTTTCTAAATATCTTTCCATGATAGTAATCATAACGCGCACAGAATCGCTCTGATCATTTTGGCATTTAATGTCCTTAGAAGTTTATTTTTTGTGTATAAATATTGTAAACAGTACGACATCCTCTTCTTCGTCCGAAATACTATCATAATTTGTCACAGTTAAATGGAGTTCAGTTCATCTTTGATAACTGACTATTTTGCCATTCGTAACTTTGCAATTAATTTTAATATAAGAATAACTGGTGAGTTTTTAAACTTATAACATTAATAGAATTTTTAGGTTTAACTTTTTATATTTTGCTGTTAATAGAAACGTTACCAAGTTTTTAAAACGTTTTTAAGTAATTAATGTCAATAAATAATTCGATAGGAGAGGTTATAATTCTAGCAATCGCTGAAAACAGATGTTCTTCAGGTAATTTTTTTTTTTGCTTCACCAGTTTTCATTTCACAGTTTCATATTACGTCGTACTAAATTTCATATTGTGGAACATATGTCGTTATTAAATTTCATTGTGGGAGATTATGTAAAAATTGTTCAGAAGAAGGAAATCTTTGGAAAATTTCAACAATCTTAGTAGTGTCTTAAATCAAGAAACTAATTACTCGCAAAAATGATTGTTAATAAGTGGAGCACCTTAATTCTGGTGAAGCAAAAGCATTTCATTAAGTTGGGAATTTTGTGTTGCTTGAAAGTTTGAGTCATCTCTTCAGTCGAATTTGAAGTTTTCTCCATATTCTGCAAGATTTTTTAAAATTTTCAATTAAAGAAGTCTTTGAACTTATGAAGTTCATAGCTTAGCAATGTGTAATCAGTGGCATAGAGAATGCATTTAGAGTCGACACCGCTGCTCATAAAAAAGCGCTTCCTCTCACTTCAATCGTTCGTTCCTCTCTCACTTCAATCGTTCATTTCATTATAAACTTTTTGCAGCAGAATTTCTCTAAGAATGATAAATGAAGGCTACTTTTTTGTTTACATTTCTATCAAAAATTTTCATGTGACACGACACTTTATTATGAATCATTCAAAATCTTCTGTTATGTTTCCTTCTTTCAGCTTTTCAAGTAGACGTAGACTTGAAATGAGCTCTAAATATGACACAGAAATATATGCACGGAGTGAATGTTTAGACATTTCTTCTTCCGCAAACCTCTAACTCCGATTCTACTCTACCATTATTTCATTTTTCCAAGAATAATGACTGCCGTTAAAGCGAGAGACTTTGTTAAGACAAGTGTAAAGCAAAAAGAATTTGTTAAAGATGAACCAACGAAGTAAATGAAATATTGATATCCTGATCCTAACATATATCAGCCATATCTCGATACTTTTTCTTACATTTTTGCGTTGCTAAGGAAGAAACTGTTTTAGCTAGCGGAACATGACATTTATTAATTTGAACATAATTATTAAAGTAACTGATGTGATGAAAAGTGACTTACTTATGATTTAAAACTGTTTAGTGCATTGTAATTTAACTTATGAAGACTAAAGTTTAAAGTCGTGTGAATTTAATTTATGGAAGAATTTTAATTAGATAGATTTAAAAGGATGACGGAGTAAGCATTTCCGATCGCTCAATGTCCATAAATGATTTATCCGTTTTTTTCAGTACTGGTCATTTCAGGACAATTTTATGTTCACAATGGATGAACTGGCTAGATGCATACCATTACGATCGTCCTCGAGTGAACTTATTTACAATCAGCAAGATACACTTCAGAACGATACTGCAAACAGTGATATGCCGTTCAATGACACAACGTATTTCAATAACTTGGGCCCCAGAAGAGTATATTTTATTAATCTGACTACATGAACTGAATCATCCTCACAATCTTCAGCTGAAAGGATGAAATGCAGATCCTGTGGGAAGAATTAGCATTTTACAAACCTTTTCTGTTATCAGAAATGGTAAGTCTTTCACAGCCATAATCCTTAAAATTATTGCAGTCCGTAACATTTGAAGAAAACACAAGCCGAGGCACTTCATTAACTTCCGCATCACAGCTTATACCTTCTATCATTAAACGAAATGGCTTACCTCAAGCTTTACGACCTTTGGCTGAGGCACGTTTACACACTCCAATCAAAGATTATGCTAAGGTCAAATTTCTTTCTATCTGGTTAGTTTTTGCCACATATTTGTCGTTTAGAACAAACAGATCTTCCCACCGAAAGAGATTACCAGTATGTATAATGTCAATCCTAATATACATACGCACACTTACATATTGGAATTGATTAAGTTCACTGTCGGAGTGATAAATGCACTTTAAGAATGCGCCGATGGAATTCCATTGATTGTTTCTGTTACAGTTATCATCTTATGTCTTCTCTACATGTTTTCATCAAACCCAAAATGACTTTAAAATGCAATAAAATTTTTTTTAATACGAATAAAATCTAGTCCACGTGAAGAGTTGACATTGAATCACGTAAGTGGTGAAAATGATATGGCGGATGTCGTAGTCCTGAAGAACGAAGGGGTTAGAAATGTTGCATATAAAATCAAAATCACTTCGCCAGAGAAGTTCCGCATACGTCCAAGCACTGGAACTGTTGCTCCCGGTGCTACTGAATTTATCCGAGTTTATTTACAGCATGGTAGGTACAAATAAAAATTTTCTCCATGAATTATGAATACTGCTTACCTAAATGCATCATCATAATTGATATCTCCATAAAATCTTTTTCCGAAGACAAGAAAAAAAACTTTTGTCCACTAGAACAATTACATCAGTTGGACCAAAGCGAATTAGTTACAGAATTCCGGAATTCGGTTCCACACGAGAAATTACTCCTAATGGCAGTCGAAACAAGCGGAGAAAGCACTGAAAGTTTTGGAAATGTCTGGAAACATTCGAGTGAAGAAACAAAAGTGGAGCACAAGCTAAGGTGTCGATTATCTGTTGAAAACCATATGGCAACAGCTACTGCAAAATTAGTGGATTCCACCATAAAGGAAAGCGAAAGTAACCTTCCTGTCAGCACAGTAAGTACAATTTAATTGGCATATTACGCAAGCCTAAACAGTACAGATCTAGATTTTTAGAGAAGGAAGAAAAAGGGGACGTCACGTACTTTAAACTAATATCATATCGATTATTAACTGGAATCTGAAATAAAGAGCGGTTCATTGGTTCAGACATCTGCAGTGCTGTTCTCATTAGTTTTTCAAGCAACAATAGATTCATAATCACTACCGCCACTCAAGCATCACCGAACCCTCGAACAATGCTTCTTGACACATAGACATATACACTGAACTACTACATCACTAACTTCGTCCCGAACGCAATGTCTACTAATGATTATTCTTCTTGATTAGTAGAATCCGTGACAGATGTAACTAAATCGAACAAAACTCCATTTTTCAGATAACATTGGTGAAAACATTGGAGACACGAATAGTTTGCCGACAAAATATCATCATGATCTTGATGGCTTTTATTATCGTGCTCCAGTTGCTATCATTCATTTGGCAGCATCGATATTTTACATCAAATATTCAAAAAGATTTCTGCTCCAAATTCCCATCTCCTTCAAATAATCCTTTCTTTAATTCCGAATTATGAGTAGGATATTTATATCATTTTGTACGAATGCAAGCATTCATTTAACAACTGAATAATTGGATGACATTAAATATGGAGCACCAGGGAAAAGAACCAGGATAAAAAAACTTCTACAGCGCTCTGCCTGTCTCTGAATATCATTGAAATAAAAAAATATATAAGGCTAACATTTTATGTCAAAAAACATTTGAAGACAACAACCAAGCAAATACATGACAAGGATCTGGATCTTTTAGAATGGACAACGAAAAATATATTTAAAGCTTCAACGTAATAAACAATCTTCGAAGAGCGAAACTATATGACTTGAAACTTTCCTAAATTAATCAGGAAAGAGTTCATAAGATCTTTGCTACATACAATATCACTACATTTGGAAATGTACTGAACTAAGATTCAAGCGATAAATGAGTCAATGATATCCAGTATATTACAGTAACGAGAAGGTCCCTATAACTATTAAACTGTTAAAATATTACAATACTGTAGAATTCAAGTCAAAAAATACTTTTACATTCACTTAGCATTTCGCACAAGACTTTTTGAAGCAGCGTTTATAAACTACAGTTTCTGACCAGAAAGTAAATCACTGATGGAAGCCAAGCCCCTGACCTCGACTGAGATGAGTAAAAGATCGTGCTACTGCATACTGATGATCTAAATGACTGTAAAGTTCACGCTGTCGTCTTCTTTCAGCTTCAATTTGATTATCATCCACTTTTGGCACTTCCTCTTGACCTTCTTCATCACTTTTTTTCATGCCCATTAAACTATAATTCGGAAGAATCACAGATTTCAAACTTTATTTATTCATTAACACTTTTTAATCCAAAGAAGTGAAAGTTGAGTGATAGTATTAGACATAAACTTTTCAAATAACTCTTTTGATTGCGAAGTAAATCCTTCACACCGAACTTGAACAAACCGTTTGAACTTATCCAACTGCTTGCTATCTGATGAACTTGCAGCCAGAATAGAGTTCCATGTAGAAGTAGTAGACGGTCGCAGACCAATGAGTGAAGAAACTGTATTACTCTTCCAGTCCTAAATTAGCTTTAAAAAGAATTGAATTACTTCCAACATTAATTTCTTTTTATATAACATAATTACTCGTTGAAGACAATACATAACTGAAGTTACCTTCTTTTCCTCTGGTTTACTCCAAATCAATTTTCTCTTTTGTATTTCCTCTGCTCTTTTCACAACAGCTTTAGTTGCCCAAGCTGGCCGATCACTGCTTCCATCTTCACTGTCCTCTGGGCTAAAATATGAAATGTAATGGATTTTTTAAAACAAATTTACCTAAACTGACACGGAAGAGGTAGTGAATGATTGATTTCCTATGTTATCTATTTCTTTGTTAAATTCATCTAATATTTTTCGAAAGAGATGAGGACTGCATTTAACCGAAAATGTTCTATACATTTATACGGCAATACTATGCAGACAAAAGAACCAGATTATGGTATAAACCCTATAAGCACAAAACAAAAATCGGGTATATTTACGAAAACTTTTAGATCCAGTCAATAAAAAAAATCTTTATACCTATGACGACAAATAGAACGGTTCCTTCGAACAGCTCGATTTCGTTCGTATGACGGCTTGTTGCTTCTATGCTGCTTCGAGTCGCTCTAAAAGGGTCAAGAAGAGAGTAGCGCTCCGCCGCTCACTCTTCATAAAATCAAACATGTAATCACGAAATGATAAAAGTAATGGCATAAAATATTCTAAATGCAATAAAACTGCCTTAGATATCACTAATAAATCAATGTAATTTTCTGGAACTGCACATTATTTCGTGAAAACAGTGCTGAACTTAACTTCGAAGCGCATTATTATACAGCGGCGAAAGATACCTCATTGTGATGCCGACCACGATGATTATATCGAACCTCTCTCTCCTTACTTGAATACTGATCTCGGCTTCGTTCTCTAGAATAACTGAGCTCAGAACTACGTTCCCGAATTATCAAATCTGTCTCTCGCCCACGATCGTAGTGTCTATCACTTCGGTGTCGACTGTCACTGTGTTGTTCCACACTCCTTCTTTTTCGACCATATTTCCGGTCACAAAACCAGTCATCTTCATTCTTCCTTCCCAGATTATCTGATCTTTCCACGTCATCATCATCAGATCTCCTGGAAAATACTGAGTTCCGACGAAAAGCCAGAAAATTTGCTTTTCAAGGCAACTTGTTCCAAGATGAAACTGGAAGTATTAAGAGGCACAAGATTTAGTAACAGTCCCTGCTAACACTACGTGACATTACTATGTGAAGTTAAGATTATTAAGCAAATCTGCAATTATGTTGCATGTGCGTTGTAATCTTTTATTTCAAAATGGCCACTACTGAAGGATCGACAGGGGCATAAAAGTTAAGACCTCGATATAGGTACTTCAGTTTACTGCATTTTTCCTCATCCCTTCTTTATTACTTCCTACAAGAAGAGCTTGCAAAGAAAAATTTCTGAACAAATAAAATAATAGAAGCATTCATGACACATAAACATCACTTCTGCATCTGTTGTGATTGTTTATCTTCGCCACGCCGTTCAATGTGTTTACGAATTTCCTTGGCCGTCAGCGGTCGGAAACTTCCGTCAGCCATGTATGACAGAATCTGCAATATATTTTTAAGCTGACCTAACCAAATACATCTAAAAAAGGTGCTGCAACAAAAATGTCCAACAACTTACACTACACCTTGCTACTGTGTCAAGCCCAAAGGCTACAGGTAACCTACCCGTGCTACGCACCTCCCCTCATAGCATGCAACATCCATGCAATAGCTGTTTCCTGCAGTGGAGCAATATTGAGTAAAGTTAATGGGATGTGAGAATTTTGTCACGTTATTATGTGTATTAGTTTTTCTGTTAAGTAGAATGGTTTAAAGTATCAGAATTAAACTAAGGAATATCACTCGTCATTTGGTGGCAGGAGGAGAGGGATACGTCAGGAGTTATTGGTGACCTGTTGATGAGATGACATTTTCTTTTCTTCAATTCGCAGTTAATTCATGAAAGAATAGCGAAACGTTGTAGTTGTGCTATTTCTGTTTAAAAAAACGAAAATATGATTTAAGGAGAGCAAAGGGTGAAAGACTAAAGGAGAATTAGAGAATGCAAAGCAGCCCTTGGCTTGCTAGCAGGGATTGTTTCGTTTTAGTTCATTGCTTTTCAGAACTACTCAAATCAACGTGTTTCATGACTACCGGCTCAAGAGGTTTGCTGAACTTTCGTGACTCTTTCTTGCTAACGGTTGTTCAGTATATGTCATTCTGTCACATTTATCTACAATTTTTGTATGTTCTCAACGTAATAATCGAACTTCTTGACATATTATATAACTGTTCTTTATATATATATATATATATATATAACTTGACATATATAACCGTTCTTTATATATAAACGTTTCCACCATTCCGTTCCGCAGAAGCTCTTTTGAAATTTCTAGGGAAAAGTGCGATTGATGCGCTAGGCAAGCAGGACCCACAACAGGTAACACCAGATGAATGGAGAAAGATTTTAAGTCCTTTGGAATATAGTGTTGCTCGAGAGGGTGGTACCGAAAGACCGTTCTCAGGAAAATTTAACAAACACTTCGAATCCGGGTTATATGTTTGTCGCTGTTGTGGAGCACAACTTTTCAAGTACATTTTTTACTAAGATTTAGAATTAAATGAAATCTATCTCTCTGAAAATGCAAACCATCAATTTAAGTTTCAGATCGGACGCTAAATTCAAATCGGCATGCGGCTGGCCATCTTTCTCAAAATCTGTAGATAATGATTTGAACATAGTGAGGTTAAAGGACACCTCCATGGAGATGGAGCGCATTGAAGTGCGGTGTAAACAGGTGAACATATCATCCTCAAAAAACATTTCAGTAACATCTGAAGTTTCATATGGATGTATTGTTTTCCTCTTAAAAAGGGAATCCGTTATTTACCACAAGATTTCAAACTATTTTAAAATTCAATATTAAAAGGACCTTGAATTTATATCTTTTTAGTGTAATGCTCATTTGGGCCATGTTTTCGATGATGGACCGAAGGAAACTGGCGAACGTTATTGCATAAACAGTTGCTGTATTGATTTTGAGAAGTAGTTGTTAAAATATCACTCAGGAATCACCGATCTGTATATGTAGAAAAGAGAATGGGTTGGAAAATCTCACCATAAGTGATTAATTTATAATCTTATCATAAGTATTTAATTTAATCACAATTAATATGAATAAAACGTGTTTATTTTTAAAAGTGGTAAGGATCATCGTGTGTGATAATGTAGTCAATAGATACTATAAGATCACTAGTCATTTAGCTCACTTAGTCATGAATAATGACGAATAGAAAAGAAGTGTGATTACCATTCATTTTCTTAAAGAGATATCAAAAGTTAAAAGGCATCTTGGTATACTGTTTGTGTTCCTGTAAATCAACTCATCAATGAAGTTTTCGAATTGTGAATTGTATCAAGAGCAGATGAACGGTTCATGAAGTGAAAGTGATAATCTCCCCATGATTTCCGAAAATAATGGGATTGAATGAAAATCCAGCTCCCTCATCATTCTTAATCTCATATTGCCTTCTAGTTCATTATGTACTATTTACTAGGCTATTAGGTTTTTTGGATCACTGGTCCTGACATCAGTGCAACATGTCAAAAAGGGTATTGGTACTTTATCTGAACATTCTGTAATTCTATGGTCATGCTTTTATGCATCATAAGCTTTCTTTTGCAACTACGCGAAATTTTCGCAATAGCCTGGAAAATTACTTTTGTCCTACAAAATGTCCAACGATAATCAACTAATACAATGATTACCTTTTTATGACCAATACTAAATTTATATTCTGTTTATAATTTGGTCTCCTCAAGTTCATATGACGGACAGATAATTTATATTCTTCATAATGCTCGGACTTTTGAAGACTAGAATTTTTAAGCTCCCCGATGATGTTTTAATACATTCTCTTATAATTCTTTTTTCGTTAAGAAGTAGTCGTCGGGAATTTATCCTTTAATTTTCATTTTATTGTCCTTGGAGATTGTGAATAAGAGTTTCGTAAGCTATGTTTATTCAGTAGAGATCTATTCATTTCTGCTAGTAATCGGTTCCTGATTAATATCTATTTATTTTATTACAGATTTTCCGGTTTTGCACCATCTTTTATTTTAAACGGACAGCAAAGTTCTATTGCATAATATTTTTTCTTTTCATATTTTCAAATGTAACACAAATTAAAACTATTGAAATTGTTTTCAGGAAATGTATAAAACAATTCCAAACGAGGTATGATTTTATTGTTTTGAGTGTAATTGCCACTGGTTTCGATTCAATGACTGATAGGAAGCAACATTTTTGCAATAACCTTTTGAATTTCGAAATTCTTTCAACTTGCGCTTCTTCATTATGGACAGGAGGGTTTTGAAAGAATGAGAAAGAAAAGGAAAAATAATGGAAGGAATTTAGGCCAAAATGTAAAAATTCGAACCGGACTGAAGGAAGTTACAGAATTTAGCAAATTTTTATAGTTTATGAGAAATATGTATAGATATTGCATTTACGTTTACATTGATTCAAATTTGATGATTTCAACCTTATTCTTGATGATTCAATGCTTTCTATATCTCTCGGAAGAGGTTTTTATTGTGATAGGACTGATCGAAGGATGACGAATGCATGACATGGAAGCAATAGAGCTAGGCGAATTGCATTATCTAGCGAGCAAAGGCAATAACTTATTCTAGTAAAGGATAAAGTCATATCAGTTTTTCTTTCTCTCTCTAATATAATTTCATGATGCTTCAGATTTACATTGAATTAAATTAAATTTCACTTTGCATTAATTTTTGTGAGCAAACTGATGTATACAAAGTGTCTCTCATTTGAGATTCTATTTCTATTTTTTTTTTATCATAGCGGCGTAGTTCTTTTTCTTTTTTAAATTAAACAAAAAAGTATGATGGATAAAAAAGTGAATAAAAGGCGGAAAAGGCTAAAATGGTTAAACATCTTTTTTTCATGTTGTTTTAATCAAGCTACGAAAAGATTTTCAGATGAGAAGACTTGAAAAAATAAGGAAAAGCGCCGAACAAAGAAGAAAGCAAAGCATGAAAGGGGAAGCAAATTTAGGCTTGCATCATTTTCCTAGAACTCTATGCTCGAATTTCCGGTTTATATGGCGCAAGAGTTATTATTTTTTACTTGTTGACTAAGATCCTTGAATCCTTTCTTAAAAATTCGACGTATTATGATTATTTTTGTAACTCAAACCTTTTTAAGATTTCATATCGTGCAGTGCAGTGACAAAAAAATTGGTTTTTGTTGGAAAATAACATAATGGTCTTACTCATTGACTTTCCTTTCAGCATTCTCTGCTGGAGTTTTTGAGAATTTGAATTGAATTTTTATGGCTTAATATAGAAGGCTTAGACTAGAAGAGTATGGGATTTTTAGAATTATTGGTATCATCTTGTAAATCTAATCATTCCAATCACTTTAATAAGCGAATAACAAGAATCCAAATTGGTTTCGTTTTTTGTCTTGTGCTTACGCGATGCATTGTAAATCTATCGCAAAATTAGCTCTAATAGGGTGCTTTTTCTCGATTAGATTAGTTATTCTTTCTCGGAGACAAAATGATTTTTAATAATCTGTCATACATTTGGAAACGAGAAATACAGAATACATTTGTTACTTTTTTCTTTATGTTTTCCAGATAGAAAGACAAATTTTATACATAATATAGAATAGGCCTCATTCTAATTAGGCTTATCATTTCTTTATAAATTGAAATGCAGATCAGAAGTTATAAATTAAACAGTACTTCGACTAGGACCATTACTTTTAGAAACTGTCAACGAATCACTGTTTTTCTTCTCTTTTTTGCCCTTCCAATGAATTTTTTGTTTGATGGTGATTTTCTCCTTTTTTGTTTGATGGTGATTTCTTCAGCAAAAAGAGAAGTATCATTTTGTCATTTTTCAGTCATTTTTCAATATGTTGATGCTAAAGTTCACACGTAAAGGAGATCCTTACTTTACCTCTTATCGCATCCTTTCAATGATTTTTTCTCTCTAATTGCATTTCTATGCTTGAAATAAATATTCAGTCCAATTTAAATCACAAAATTATAAATTTAGAAATAACCAGAGATTATGAAAGCATTTCTATTTTATTATAATGGCAATTGAGATCTTTACAGATTTTGAGCTTGATAGTACTCAGATTACTTGCATTTCCATTAACACTTTGCTGTCTCCTCCATTATCATCAGACTGATCACCAGTTAATTGTATCAATCATATCATTCATTCTCCAAGCAACAGTTATATTTTCATTTTTACTGTTGAGGGCGCGTCTTCAATTTTGGGATGAATTAGTCTATAAGTGAAAGCGTAGTTAATGGCTCGGAAGTTGATTTTTATGGAAATTAGCTCGCACTGCCCATCCATCTCTCAATTTTCTGCAATAAATTATTACGTAGATTGCGAACAAGTTTGTAAGAAGAACTATCTTCCTACCTTTCACTGTTGAAAGACCAGTTAGTGGGCCGAAAAGATTCTAACCATGGAAGAAATTTCAATATAATTATAACTAAAATTTGTTCAGCACAGTGCAATCGAATTAGTTCCTTGAAAATTTTCAGTAGCACTGTTTATAAAATGTCATATTCTTTAATTGTTGTAGACAAGCAAATCAAAAAAGCGTTCTAGATCAGTTGTAAGCGGTGGATGAACTTCATATAACAATGTTCTAGTGTATTGAGTACGACAGCGCTAGCGGCAAGAAGTCTGCAATCCGAGTGATCCGTGGATTCTTAAGATTCTTAAAATAGCAGGATATTTAGAAAAGTAACATTGGAATAACATTCATTACAAATAAAATTTCTAAATAAAATAAGTACAAAACATGTTTCTGCTCTTAACGTATTTGAAATTGACTGCTCACACACGTCGATGAACATAACAAAATGCAGGAAAAATCGCAAAAAAAAGGCTAAAATAGCAGGGAATCGCCTTGGTTGAGTAATTTCAGCAAAGCACATTTCATGTTTTACTGTGTAATTTGCATGACTGTTGGCTTTAATAGATTATTAGATCATTCTATCCGTGATTGATACTTTTGCACTGCAGTGAACTTATCAGGAAGCACCATGTTTCCTTTCACTTTTTGAGATTTGCAAAAATTGAACTAGTGAATTGGAGAAAAGACAGGTAAAATATTCGACAACGGAATCATGGACAACATCATTGTTCGATTAGTCATTTCCTACCAATGTTCGTAAAACTTAAAAAAATTTACAGCTATGATATAAACCAACGTTTTTACTAAGACTGTATTGTTTTACGGCTTTTGTTGTCAAAATTTAAAGCGAAATTTCTCTATTATTTTTTGAAAATGAGTAAATGTGATCAATTTGAAGTTGTTTAAATTCCGACTTACACTGAGTTAAAATTGAAACACATCGTCAATTGATTGTTAACTGTTATATTGGGTGGCTATTGTAAACAGAATAGAGTAAGTAATATCTGCTAATGAATATAATTACCTTACAACTTTTATGCCTTCAGAGCAAAATGTCAACCAAGCTGCTCCTTTGAATCTTTTCAAGGGCATTTTGCAGTATTTAATCTTCTCGGCATCCTTTTTCAAAACAATTTATTTTTGATGAATCGTTTGTGAAACTTCGGACACTAATTCCTTAATGTCCGTAAAGAAAAATTAGAACAGCTATTTTAAACAGATGAAGTGTCAAAGGTCCTACGAGCAAAGAACTTCAGTCCATGAGTCATTTTTGCTTATGTCGCTACTTGCTGGATAATAATCATAAAGTAATGGAATTATGTGATATTTTATTTCTGCTACATTACATCAACATATTATAACGGTGATATTCTTTTGTTTTTTAAGTTCCAAATTCAAACTGCAAATGGTCCATTTGGCAAAAACAGTGGTTTAGAAAATCTTAGATGGTTGAAATAAGCAAACAAGTAATCTATACTGGCTTAACCGGCTGAAAGAAATGAATTGATTAATGCGGAAGCACAAATAGACAAATTAATTAATCTCTGCTAAATTTCTTTTTTCTTTAAGCAAATAAACTGTTCCCAAAAATTTCAGATAAAGAAAACAAAATAGAGAAAATAGCGATACATAGAGCAAATTGAAAAATATTTCCTTAAACGAGTAAACATTTCTTCAAAATGTTTCAATTGTAATCCGAAATTTCTTTCTTTTTCAACTAATCAAGTTTCTGTATTTTGAAGAAATTTAATGCTTGTTTATTTAAAGCTACACCTTAATTTCAAAGTTTTATTCAACTTAAAATATACTTTCAAATATTAGTGATACCAAAAAATATTATCCTGCAAACTGACCGATGATATTTTTACGATATTTATAGAAGTTTTGGTAATTACTGATGAAGCCGTCACAATAAACCATATATTGCCAGCGTGCTGCTTTTCAATTTTTTGCTTTTCACTCAGATTCCTACTGCAGAAAGAATTTCTGCAATGCCCAAAAGCGCTTAAATGTTTTAGTGTATATATTTATTATAAGGTTATCTGTCGACACATAAGTGATCACTTCACGATAAGAAACAGAGTCTGATAGACACGGAAAGATATTAAAGACAATAACTTCTGCCCTTCTGAATTTTTGCTTTATTTTACCTTCCGTAAAAGTGAACTTTAATCATATAATACATTACGTGAAAGAATGCCTTGCTCTGTTGTAAATTAATTGAAAACCAAAGTATCATATTTCATGCAAAGTGATGGAGTCTCTCTTCCAGTCAGCTTTTTTATAGGGCTTCCAGTTATTTATTTCTCTACTGAATTCATCATAGTTCAGGACCTATCGATTCAACATGTGATTGTGAATTAATATGGGCAAACTTCGACATGTGATTTTGGTAATTTTACATATGATATTCTGAAATCTTTTTTTCGGGACCTAGGATTTTCTGTAAAATAAATTTTGGTCTGGGAAGGAAAAGGATGATCAGAAGAAGAACGACTATCTAGAAGAAGAGAAATCAATTTTATGTGCTACTATTGTCAGTGAAGTTTTTCTGTTCATGAAATAATTTATTTATAATCCTGTAGTTCAATATTGTCAAAGTTATAGGAAGATTTTTTTCAAGTGACAGAGTGAGGTCTTAAGACGGAAAGCGGCATAACATACTTTTTAATTTAATCTAAACTTTTGTAAATATGTGGAGTGTTGAAGAAAGGTAGTGAGGGAAGAAATATTTAAAGAATGTGAAGTTGTGATTTGCATCGTAGTGGGCGGTTGTCCACGATTCCTATTTTAATTAAAGTCACAAATGTTTCGAAAAGATTTTTCAAGAAACTAGAACAGAATGTCGTATTGCTTCATTCTTCACACAGTACTTTACATATGTTTCAAATCCTTTGCACCAAGTATCCCTTAAAACTGGCGGGATTTAAATTCAGATTAGAAATTGATTCTAAATTGAATTGGGGTATGTGAATATATTTATTTTTTGACAGTTTATGAAACAGTGTTATAATGAGGTTTTCGGAATTTTTAATACCTTACGGCTACAGGAAAGGATTTCAAGAATGAGTCATAACTATTTTGTAATATTGTTATATATTTCTAACCAATTTTAGTTTTATGTAATTAATTGCAGTCGTAAACGGTATTATTTGAAGATAATCTCTTAATTTTTAAAAAAGTATGTATTATTTAAAAGAGACGAAAAAGTACAACACAAAATAGTAGCAAATTGGTATTAATCTCTTGTTCATGCACATCCTGTTTCATCGAATCACTTATTTTTGAACAGTAATTAATAATAATAATTAATAATAATAACAACAATAATAATAAATGTTATATATTCCTAAACAATTTTGAATATAATTGAAGTTTTCTATCATTTTAACAAATTTCTATCTTCTATAAAATGTTGTCCACTGAATGCCCCCTTTTATTCCATAAATGGACTATTAAAGCAATCGCTTATCACTCGTTATCATCATCAGCTATTGTCTATAACCGATATTGTTACCTCTATCTTCTCTCTTAACCTTACTCTATTTGATGATTTAATCCTTTTTATCTCTAACATAATCAATGTTCCATCTCTTGTCATCAGACTTTACCTTATTAATAATCATTTATTAGCTCCATCCAGACGTCTCCTCTTACACTTATTCCCGGACTGTATTTCAAATTGTTTGTTATTCTTTACTTCATATCAGTGTTATTACTTTCTGAGCGCACATTAATCAAGCTTCTAAACTTAATTTTGGAAGATCTGTCGTGGGGCTATTTATTTGTATTTGCCACTGATTTTGACGAACATTTTTGAAGCTTTATCCTCTGTCGAAAATTCAAAATGTCGAGCTGAAATGTCGAGAATGTCAAAATTATAATTATAGTCGAGCATTATAATGTCAACTGTGACAACAAATTGTCTTTTCCTTATTGACTATCAAATCATTCATTACAACTTCTCTGCTAGTGATTTACTTCATATGGGACGGAATTTCTACCAAAGGATATATCATTTCGTTGATTGTAAATCACCTGATTAGACGATCCTCAGTTTCAATGCTACAAATATGACTGATATATATTGGTCGACATCAGACGCTGTGAAATGAATTAGATAACATATTCATTCTATCCTTTAAAATGAAGGAAATATAGTGGAGAAAATGAATGGAAAGCGTCATACAGACTTGCAAGGCTATGTAATAGTACTCGTTGTAGTACAAAATTTCCTCCTTGCAATGCTGTATTCTATCTATCACTCCTAACATATAGTGGTTGCAAAAAAAGGGAAATATGATAGTTTCAGTCTATCTGGGTTAATTATTTTAATAGAATAGTCTTACACTTATAATAACCAGTAGGATTTCACGCTATTGTCGTCGAACCTCTTTGTACAGATATGTTTCGAGTAATGCAAACAAACTGCAAAAAACCTACAAATATGCATGTATTGGTCAACATCGTGAACTCCAGTCATAAACTCAGGCTTCGAATGAAGGAATGTCCAAAAATCAAATTGCTAAATACTATAAACTATTTGATAGTGAGCCAAATATGCATATTCTCTTTAATATAAGAGTTTAATTATAAGGTTATTTAGTAAGTAATCAGGAAATGCTGTAAAAGGTTACAAATTAACTATTTTTCGCGAAGGAAGGAAATCACTTACATTAACATTTAATGAGTCAAAGATTTTTTTTGGTAAAACGTAAATTAATGAAGAAAATTGCGTTAGACTTCCATTACATTTACAAGTCGCGTTCACAATTCATAAAGTTATATATAATTCCTCTCAGTATCACTTGTTTTCAGGACTCTTTTTCTGCACACATTATGACGGACAATGGTGTTACTGATGACCAAACATCTTTGCTTGCGATTTTTTGTTGCAATAACTGTCTTGGCAGGCGTAATTTACTATTTTGAATATATTAGGATCAGTATAAAAGAGTTAACCAAGTACACTGCTGCAACCGATTATCATTCTCATATCACTGATGGTAACTTCCACCTGGTAAGAACTATCGCATTTCAGACGTTCCGTTTCTTTTTCATAGGCAGAAATAATATCCATTTATGGCTGAAATTCTTCCGAATGATTTTGTAGGGTGTCATGTGAGACAAGCAAACTGTCAACTAGAAGCCTTTAAACCTGTTTTCTTCAGGAAAAACAGGAACTGCATTACCTCAAACAGTTCGACCACCTATTTTGGCTTCGTGATATCATTCCCAACAAATACGTTTTCGGTACCTACGATAATTCAGAAATCTCGGTAGCAATCGGAAACATCATTGTTTATCGAATGGTAAATTCGTCAAATGAAGATTATGTAAAATTTCAGCGAGATGAAGATCTCCGAGCTGCTTATGGGTACAATTTTAACAATTTGCTTCATATTTTTTTCAAGTAATTAAGAGCTGTCAGTTTGTCGTTTCAAATAAATTTTTAGTGTATAAAATACAGGTAGGAATATTATTAAATGCTTAAGAACTGATTAGTGATATGTGGAAAAATTAATAAAAAAGAGAAAGACATTGTTAGTTTTTTGAAGACGTAAGAGTTTATATAAATCATTTAGATACACTAGGTTTTCTTGATTTCTCTGAACGCTGAGAGAATGGTTAAAGTAAATAGATAATCTTCGTAATTTTAAAAGAACATGAACTGAACAAGTTATTTTCAGCTTACACGCAATTAAGAAATATGTGTTCGAGCGAGAAACATGGATACCAGCGAACAAAGAAGAATTCCTTCGCAAATGGGACAATGGAAGATTCCTTGATTGCATTAGGTTGAATATTTCGAATAACAGGAATAAATCAGTGATTCCTGATGGTTATGTCAACAATATGGCTGAATTTCGGGATTTTCTCGAATCCTACGCATCGACACCATTTCTTTTCGGCGGCACTCTTCTTGGTTTTTTAAAAATTCGTTTCTAAATATTTTTGAGAGTAGGTTAAATTTCATTTTTTTATTTTGATTCCAGTGTCATATGCATTGCCACGTTTAAATTCAATTATTATGGAATTACAAAATAAGATTTTCTTCCAAAATTGAATTGTATGTTTTTTAGTTCATTCTGTCTTCCATTGTCATCAAACATCATATAAAAACTTCCAGCAAGTAATAAGCTTAGAAGAATATCATGCTTCCAGTGTTACCTTGAAATATTTTCTATGTTGGCTTACTTTATTCTAACGATGATAATACTAATGAAAATGAACCAAAAAATTCAGAATTTATACAAAGTAGTTTAGTACAAAGTAATTTACTTAGGTTGGTACAGAGAATGTTCGTTTATCAAAGATACGACGGATGTTGATATGGCGATGAAAATTACTTCCCTTGATCTAAAGATGTTGAAAAATATGGAGAAGTCGAGTGATTTCAAGCTTTTTTGGATCCTCGGAAAAGTTTGCTTTGCCTTGCATAATTAAACGAAATAGTATTTATCATGATTGGGAGAATAACAGCTATTAAATAATTATTTATTTATCAATTACTTACTTACTGATTAACTAATTAGTAATTAGTGAAGTTAAAATTTTATGTTTTATTTAATTGTAATCATATGTTCGTTAAAAATGAAAGTTTAGGTTAGCGATTCATTAGAACTGAGCGTTTATTCGGGAAGCATCAAAATAGATTTGTTTTTCCTGTACGAAGGCAAGGATTCTGCTTGGGTGGGTGGAATGATAGTTAGCAAAAGGAAGAAATTCCGCTGGATTTATCCACCTATTTCGCAGATTTGTACAGGAGATCTACTGGGAAGGTTATTTCATGTGCCCTGCAATGTTGAGAAAATACTGAAGGTATATTTGCAAATTTTTTATTACATGCAAACTGAATGCAAATTGAAAAAAAAAAAGAAAAATTTTTATTACATGAACTAGGGAGAGAGCAGATCGGAAGATCCAGGAATCTGTTCGCTTTTGAAAAATCGACTAGATTCACTTTTTATTGCAGTTGATTTTGGATCTATTTAGAAGCTTAGTTTTTCATTTATTTTTTGAATTTTCATGATTTTTTTGACCCATGAATTGACTGAAGAATTTCTGATTTCGAACCGTAGCATGAAAAATATAATCGAAAATAGATAAACCTATAAAAGATTCTATCAACTTAGGCAGATTATGGTAATTGGCGAGTACCTCATCCAACAGCAAATTTCACGTGGTACCAGTCTCATAAAAATGTCAAAGAAGTTGGCTATTGGAGCGAGAGTGAATGGAATGATACTTACAAAGTATTCTGAAAGAAGAACAAATAGCTCGATTTACATTTTCACAAGAATTTACTTTGAAGAAATATAATTTTTGAAAGAATAATCTAAATAATTCATACAAAACGTAATAAATTTTTTGTTAGCATTGCAAATTATTGTAAATTTCAAGCTTCTTGTTGTTGATAGCAATAAATACAACTCAGTCTGTTCTAAACTCAACAGCTGTATGTCACGTGTCTTGCAAATGTTTATCATAGATATCGCACAGATCGAGGCAAGCATATTTTCAGATAACCTTGTCTCTAATTCATGTTTACTAATAGAAGACAGTTTCCAAGTTTCATGGATTGCTTAGTTCTAGTTCGGCTTACAAATAAGAATCAGTTCTGCGAAGTAAATTTCAGTTTTTCGCTTCACTATATTCATTCTCCACTAAATTTGCTTTCTCCTAAATGCACTTACATCAAAGAGAGGTCTTTTTGATAGCTCCACGATGTTGCAGTATTGAGTAACGTGAAAGATCGACATGAGCAAGAAAAGGATAATTTTTCGGAAATCAAAAAAATTTATAGAACTTATGCAGCATACTGAAATCAATGTCAATGTCGTCTTGCTGTGTATCCTTTCTCAATCTTCACGTTCCTAACATATCATTACATACAGAATGATCGACGTGACACCCACGTAAGCTGTTCGGCGTACGACTGGGCGAGTGAATTTCTGTCTCCCAGTCACGCTATACTGATTGAACCCAAGCACTGTTATGACTCTAATGACTGGGCTACTGCTCCAGAAACTATGCTAGCTCCAGTTATTACCTACCAGGTTCACATTATGGATACGATTACATAAATCATTCTCGTATGCAAAAATCGTTTTCCATTGCTTTACCATGAATTATGCGAGGAATATCTCAATTTACATTTTATCGTCAAGCATTTTTTCTTCATGTTACTTCTTTCTCTCTGAAAGTTATAGAATGTAAAGGATGACATTTTTAATACCTGATATTTTTTAAGCAGTCCAAAAGATTTTAAAAATAAGCACTCATCAAGAAGTTTAATTCTTCCTTAAAACGTTGATTGTTTGGAATTACGAAATCTCTGGAATTTCTCTCATATGTTTCCGCTCCCTATCATATTTTATTAGTTACAAGTGAGAGGAGTGAGCCTTCTCCTGCGTAGGCGTACGACAAATAACTGTCGCTCGGAAAATAAAATGTGAAATTATCTAGGAACGAATGAAAAATTTAGGTATAATTAACAGTTTAAAATCGTGGAAACTAACGGACTTTTCTCGATATGAACGAAAATTTACGAATTTAATCAATCGATACTCGAAGTGAGTACAACAGTTATAAGAAAATGGAAAAGTCGAAAGGAAATAAAAGATGAACAACAAGAGAATAGACTGGTAGGTTCACATCCCAAGCGAATTCCACGAACGGGAATATATCTTGAAATGAGAATCTTCACAGCTGGATGTTTTTTCCGAATAATCTGAAATGCAGCTTGTAGGCGGGAGGCAGAATTGAACTTCATGAGTTATAAGGAAAAAATTAAATGAATCATCATTTGGTTAGTGAGAAGAGCTGAAGAAGTGGTTGGAAATTTAGCCAATTTATGTAAATTTCGCCATCAGTTCTTAATAGAATGTTACGATTGTTAACAGAATGTCTTGTAGTCGTGTTATTTCTTCGGTAGCAGCGTGATACGGAAGATTTATTCGACATATTTTCATTGCTGCGTTGTATGTGACGTTTTTTGTTCTATGAGTAGTTAAATCGAGAAAGCATTTGCCGGAAGGTTATTCATATTCAGTCACAATTGTTTTCAGCATGGCTAATTTCTCGTACAACCATATATATTATGGGCATCTGTAGTGCATATAAGGATGGATTCTGTCCACTTTCCCATTATTTGTCGTTTTCGTCTCGCTAATTAATCAGGCTGACTGCTCGTTGCACTTCGATGGAACCAAGAAATATTTGCCGACCGTGGAAGAAGAATACACTGATAGAAGTGGAAGTTACGTACCCAACTCCATCATTCGAGTCCTCTACCTTCCTACTCTCTGTTAACATAGCCAAGTAGGGAAATTTGTTTCATGACGAGGGAGACAGAAAAAGACAGGAAGGAAGGCGAGACAATAAATGAGTTCGTCGTCAGGTCTAGTCACAAGATCTGTGACCTCACAAGAAAAAAAGCTGGAATAAAAGTAGCGTAGATTCGTATGAGATGGTGGGGACGTTCACATTTGAGAAATATTTCCCAGTCAAGAGTGAAGAAAGTTTATAAAGATAGTGGTACATAATGCGATGAAACTGAAAATAAATCCATGAGAGATGACTGTTGGGGATAGTGGGAGAAGAATGAGAGATTGGGTATTGCGAAAGGGAGTGAAGTGTTCTTTATTCTCAAAAAGAGAGAAGGGAGGAAAGAAAGGAAAATAAGTTTAATTTTAACTAGAGGAATTGTGTGAACTGATGACAGGAGGCTAGTTCGTTGTCCTTTGCGGATGTGATGTGCTGCTGATGACCGTCGTCTTCCCGATAATAAGGGAATGGATAGAACAATCGCTGGGTAGCTATCGTCGTGCGAGACAGATGATGTGGTTCTAATGCTACATGCTAGTTCTATGGTTTCAGTAGTACATCATAGTTGTCATTCATATTTACAGCAATGATGGACGGGCCTGAAAGCGCTGTTACTCTGCGCAGCCTAATTGAGAACGAGATCCCTGATGCTAGAGCGAATTTGGAAAGCAGTTGTTCAAATTTAGAACGGGTCGCTGCTTACTGTGAAGCGAATTATGCTCAGGTACGCTTACTTTTATGTGTAGTAATACATTTAGTATCCTTCACTTTGGCTTCTTGTCGGATAAGTTTAATTGTTTCAGAACAAAATGTTTAACAATTAGATCGTCGAAAACAGCTTTGAATCCATTCAACTGTTCACATAATTTGAAGCATATGTTAAAGAGTGGTGAGAGTGACTTGGAGTGGCTCTTCTGCAGTAATAAATAACGGATCATGAATTATATCGCTGTTGTTTTGGATAGGATCTTTCAAAAAACTAGTTGATTTTTTGCATTTCAGTGGTCAAGTAATGAGCAAGCTTGAAAGGAAGTAGAAGGGTCATGATATGTTTTTTCAGGCACAAGATAAAAAAGTGGCGTTTGACGAAACGAGACGATATGTAGTTCAAAGTCTTGCTAGTGTAGCATATCAAGTGAATACTTTAGCTTATGCTCTGCTACATGCACTCGATTTGCAGAATGATAAAGTCAATACCATGGCATCGCAGGTATGTTTTTCTTTGTTCGTAATTTTAAATGTCCATAAAATTCATTGTTATCTGAATACTTGATGTAAGATAAACTCTATCTATTTCTGTTATCTGGACTTGAGTTAAATAGTAATTGCTAATTGGAAAGTAACAGTTCAAATATAAAACACAAAGATTATTTATTTTCCTGAAAATAATTCGAACTTCCTGATGTAAAAAACTGTGCCGGAATTCTAAAGAAGTCGTTTATTGCCATACACAGTATTTTTAAACTCGATATCTAACATTTTAGATTCACAGTGTAGGAGAAATCATTGCAATTCATAAGGAAAAAGTGGCGAGACGTGAAATCGGAGTATTAACAATAAACAAATGTGTCCAGAGGCAACATAAAGTTATTACAGTTGGAGTTCAGGTATTTAGTTATTTAAGTTTCACTTATCTCATGGATTATTGATTTTCCCTTTTTCCAGTGCTTGCCGAAATAAAACTTTACTGTTTTTACACTTATTTAAGGAGCCTCTTCAACGTTACCAGCGTACTCCAATCGATTATTCTGTACTGGATGATTTGGGACATGGTGTCAAAACTCCTGAGTTAGCGAATCGGTTAGTAACACGTGTAGCCTCGACTCTATCTCATGGAAACACTAGTGCACATTATCCAGTTTTCCCTAATTTTGAACAGCTGCTGCCTAAAGCAAATATCACTGCAACGGTATTTTTTTCACTTTTTCAGAATATCGGAACAGTACATGATGTTTTTACTGCTGAAGTGGTTAGCAAATATATCTTATAGCTATTCTGACAGACGCCCTCTTGTAAAGAGGCATCTGGTCGATCTTTTATTTTTGAAGTCTATAGGTGACAGCACTCGTGAATGAAGTTCTGCCGCTAGTAGTGTCTCGAAATGAAGCTCTGCTGCTTCATGTTCAGTATCAAATAAGTCTTCAGAAAGGTTTTTCCATCTGCTTCAGTATATTAAATTTAGTGGGATGTACATGTAATTAATAAAGATTAACTCAATGTGTAGCTGGCTAATCAACACTCATTTTAGCTTTCCCGCTCATCGACAACTCGTGGAGATCACTATCGTACGCCACAAATGGCTAGTACTCCAGTCGTCGATCCTCAAAGATTTTCTACTCTTACACATGGAAGCCAGAACCACACTTGTAACAGCACTCTAAATGCCCGGAATTATGATGCTGTAACCAGGAAAAGAGATTCGCAACAATCCATGCCTCTCCCGCCTCCTCAGTTGGCATCGGTAGCCCAGTACAGGTTATCAGCGAATAGCTTAGGTAGTTTTTGATCCTGATGTACTTAAAAAGTGAATGAAACTTTTTAGTTTAATAGTTTTTGTCATTTGATTGTGCTTCATATACTTCATCACCCTCTATTTTTTTATTGCAGATGGACTTCCACCACCACCCAGTTCCGTGATGATGGATGATGAACCACTTCCACCTCCTCCTATGCCAGTTACAATGACACCAGTTTATGAGTCAGCATCATCGAAAAACCATTCTATATCAACTAACGACCACCGCTCTCCATTTCTTTTGGGATCTCCATTTGATCGTTCATATGATTGGATTCCAAAAGTTTACATCGAAAAGGGTGTGGAATTTTATACAGTTCACAACTATGATTAAAGAAATTTTGATTTGATCGGTTGAGATGTTGAAGGGATAACTATTCATTTTTCTCCTTTAAAGTGAAGCAATTATTTTAATATAATACTGTTACAAATTTTAATAAGACAAAAAGCTTGAATTGAATAAATATTTATCAGTATAGCGAAATGAATTTTCAGCAGTTGCGTTGTACGATTATGAAGCAGAAAAACCGGACGAATTAACTCTTAGAGAAAACTGCATTGTTTATGTTTTACGGAAAAATGAAGATGGTTGGTACGAGGGTGTACTCAACGGATGTACTGGACTGTTTCCTGGAAATTATGTTCAGGCAACTAATTGATTTTTCCCAGCTAATCCTCCTCCCTTTTCTTCCACAGAAATATATCCAATTCTGATTTGCATTTTTGCATATGATTACTTCTGTCTTGGAGGTGTTACTATATATGGAGTCAGTTCCATTTAAGGCATGCTTAAAATTTATATGTTGGTTAAGGTAGTTTATAATCCATTGGATGTCCGAATTGTTAGCATATTTTATTGTAACTTATGCACGTTGCTACCAAGATCCCGTTGCTTTATCATTTATATTGACTGATAGTCATTCATATGAGATCCAACCAGTGACGTCATTCGCAAGGTTCTAACCGAAAGAATCTGAATGTACAGCTGTATCTTTAACAATTCTTCATCCTGTAATTGTGTATAAACATTTAAAACATGTAATGCCAATAAAGTTTTTCATTGCTAATCTTGATGGTATGAAATAAGCGTAATATTCACTGAGTGTCTTATATAGATGTTGGATTGATTTATTATTAATGTTAGAATATTCATTATATGAGTCACAAGAGAGGGAAGATTACGGAATGCTTTGTGGGACTTCGTGAGATTAGAATGAACAAGGTGGATACCACTACCGTTTGAGGAAGTGAGGTACATTTGAACTTTCCACATAATTTATCGTATGAGCTCTCGGTTTTTGATCAGTTGCTGGCATGGATCTTTGGGAATACACTTTTAAGAATTATTGAAGTTTGGTGCTTATCTTGTTAAGCACGCTGTTTATAACGATGTCCACATTTGTAAATCTGGTGGTTGTGTTTGTCTGATTCAACAAATTGTTCAGTCGTTTGGAGCAGTGGTTCTCTATATTTCTAGGGTGTTGGTTAATTTTTTGAAGCATTGCATAGCTGTTGATTTAGGCTGGTTTCCCCGTCTTCTGTGTTTTTCATATAATTGTTTCATCACCATGTATTCCTTCTTCAAGTTTTACCCTTCCACTTTTTCCACACTTTGCTTCTGGCATGTTCTAGCTAAAAAAATTTATGAGAAAAGATAAGGACGAAAATAACTTTCATGTTGAGGTAAACATTTTGATAACATTCTGCATAGTTTTCTTTTTGTGGTGTGTCAGCATACTCACTAGTTACCCCGATTTTAAGTGTTTTATGGCATTTTTTTTCTTTGGGCGGGGGGAGGATTTTGACTTGTTTTTTGAATCAAATAGCAAGCCATCTGAAATGGATTGCTACTTTAAATAAATGATAGCTACTTTTTGACACTTTTAATCATTAATAACGGGAAGGAACAAAGTACTTTTGGAATTCTAGTAGCAATTCCATTTTTGCTGAGCAAGTAGTATAATCAAAAAGTCATGGTTGCAAGACAGATCCGAATAGAGTTAAGATTTGTGTCACACTGTTCGATTCAACTTGCTAGCGTGGTATTTGAAGAACTACTGTCGTAGTACTGTGTGTGGCTTAGTAAAGAACGGTATATAATCGCGTCTTAATTACCTTATCTCAGATATGGTGAACATCGATGGCGGTGTTGACACGATGATAGTGGATCAACTGTCACTCAACACCGAATACATACACGCACTTATTCATCAATGTTCAGCTACAGTAGAAATTGAATGAATGAATGAATGAATGAATGAATGGGAGTGCTACTTCAGCTTCTATTGCTGTTACGTTGTAGTAATCGTTTTAAAGTGGATCCTCTCTCCTCATCACTATTGCAATTACTCAGAATACAAGTCTGTTGTTATAAGTCTCAGAAGTACCTCAAACCAAGATTGCTCAGTTGATAATCCAATAGAGGAGTGACAGAAGGTGAGCTGAGGTGGATCTATCTCTCTCTTTCCCTCTCCCCTACCTTATCCTTCATCTTTCCCTCTCTTCCCTTCGATACACACATTTCACATCCCGTTCCATTCTTTATAATCAGTTGTACTTTTGTCATGTCCCTGTCCACTAATTCAAATGAGGTCTCCTCATCACTCATTCCAGCCAATTTTCATATTAGCCATCCTCTTCTCTTCGTACTTTAAAATCAAATTCTTCCAATCTCTTCAATGAAGTTATTCGTCATCTCTTCATTCTTTCTTTCTCCACATTCTTTGTTTGTGGAGTAAATACTCGATCATTTAGAAGATATAGCCAAGACAAGAGCTCTATCTCCTGCATTTCCACTCATCTTATTTCTATTACTACTATCATTCCATCTAACTTTATTGGTGATGAATGCTTGAAAGTTTTGTATTACACTTCTTTTGAACTTCCGACAACTTGCATAGTCTGTGCTTGTTCCGCCCTATTGATTCATTCATATCTAGTCATTGATAACATTTCACTCAATTTCTATTCGCAAATCTCTAATCCTCTTTAGAAAAATTTAGACATTTGCTCAAGAATTATTTCGTAGAATTCCAGCTTGAACAGGATTTCATTCTACACATTCTTCTCATATTTTCCTTTAAACATTCTCATCTTGCTTTGTTTAACATTGGATGATTGAAGTCGGAGGATAATTTTAAACGTGGTCTAGTAGGAGCAGACCATAAGAGAGAGACTACTATATGTAATAAGTTGTAGAATAGTCCCACGAGCGTATTGATTAAATGGCTGAAATTAGGGACTCCTGCAGCATTTTCCTAATCCTTCTTTGTCCACTTTCAAGGAAGAATAGCATGCATTCATACTGCCCCATTTTCTTATTCTTGCGCTGCTCTGTCCTGTTTGTTTCAATGATCTCAGTTAACTGTTTAATTTATTTCAGATAGATTTCTAGTTAACTGAAGATCTTATTGCAGTTTGAATGAGTTATTCGTCATGAAAGTAATTCTTTGTTCTTTGCCACTGCACTCTTTTGCTGTCTTCAACGAAATGTAATTTTAAGATTAAAACGAAGTTTAAGACAGCAAAAAAACGAAATTCAAAGGAGTCTTTTTATAAAGTTTAAGACTTCATATAGTGTGTTGGCATACTTATGTCAATATGCTTTTAATAGTGTTATTCTTTCAGTTGTTCAGTTATTAAATTCCGATTAACGACATTTTCCTGATGGATAAGCTTCTTTTTTGAAGTAGAAGACTAGAATAGCACCACTATTCTAATCTTCTTCTCACTACTAAAAACTCCATATAGCTTGAACAGGATGATTTTGGGTTTTTCCAAATCTGCAGCTGAAAATTAGTTTTGTAGATTTCTCATAATATGGAAGGAGAACTACTCGATCAACAAATGTTGTTAGTGACCGATCTACTTATTTTGGTAGTTATTTTGCGACATGCAGAGTGCAAAAAATCGCAACAAAGTTTATTTTTCCAATAAACTTTCTACGTCACTCTGCGGTGGTAACGGTGCTCCCCTCATCGTTGGCTACGATCAGCAGAGTGTCCAAAATATATGTTTTTACTACGTTGCGGATTACGAAACATTGGGTTATCGTCTTATCGATATCAAAGAATGTGTAAAGTGATGTCAGTAAGATTCCAATTTGCCAACAATTTAGAGAGGGGACAAAAAAAGTACGCATATGGGCGATAATATTGTTGACTTCATCGGTAAATGTTTTTTAAAACCTTACTTTCGAACTTTATTAAAATTCGGAATACTTTAAGCTATAAAGAAAGACCAGAAAATAGCAAGTTTGATATTAGATCTAAGTAGGCTTCGGGAAGTGGCACGAAGAATGATAGGTCTTCAATGAAGTAAAGTGTTGAAGATTTAATTGATGAACTTGAGAGTCAGCTATTTTCGCATCCGTAATTCACCAATAAGCGAAAATATTTTTCAGGGTGAAAGCAAAGGATAAATGAAGCTGGAGAAAGCATATCGCACAGATAAATAACTGCTGCCGATTTAGACTGCTGATTGTCCAGTTCGGTTCATCTTCCATATTGCACTGCTTGAAATAGCATTGTTGGCTTTTATTATCATCTTGGAATATTCGATCTTGTTTAATTTTTCTGCTGCTTCTTTCCCATCTTTTCGTGCTGTTTCACCTTTTTTATGTCTCTCAAGCAAGCCATTCTTAAAACATCTTTGAGACACTGAAAAAATCACCAGCTAACTTAGCATACAATGTTTAGTTATTCCCGCAGCACTATAATTTTCAGAGTACTCATTTGATGTTCCAAGACAGCAATTTTATGTTTTATGGTCTGAAAAATCCAAGAATTTTCTCGTCATAAAAATTATTGGCATTGACGGAATACCTCGAGTTATACATTAATTCATAGATATTATTTGGGCATTCTTTGATCTCTAATTTTCTGGAATTCATTTTTATCACCGTGTCTGTAATTGTGGTCACGATAATAAGAATTGTTTTTAGAATGGTTATTCTCAATTATTGCGCATAATAGTGTATGTCGATGTGGCTGGATAAATTGTCGCGAAATTCTTAGTTTATTGAATGATTCACTCAAGAAGGGGATATTTTGCAGAGATCGTGATGTGTTGAAGGAGAAGACATGGAAAAATTTGATGGCTTTGAATATACAAAAAAAGATCTGATTGGTCATGGTGCATTCGCTATCGTTTATAAAGGACGATATGCAGAAGTTAGTTGCTTATTTTTCTCGATGTTCATTTCCTTTGGTAGTTCTTTGATATATGGCTAAAGTCTTCATTCATTTAGTGCCTTTTCACTTATTAATTACTGTCATTTTGTTTGATCTACTTTGGACCACTGGAAACTCAGAATGATTCTTATATCTGAAGGGAATTTTAGAACGAGAAAGTTTGCAAGAGAAGAGTGGATGAAAGGAAAGATTATCTTTTATCCGCTGCACTTATAGTTTCCTGTATCTTTTTTGCCGAAAAACCTTTACGTAGTTTAAAAACAGTATTAACTAATAGAAAAACGTACTACTCTCTTCGTTAGATTGACATGTTTGTCGGTCAGTGAAATGAGTAAAGTAATATGTACAGTTTCCATAAATGGTATCTTGTCATATCTTTATCCTTTTCATATCACGTTTTCAGAATCAGCTTTTAGTGCCATCATTTGTTAGTATTCCGCTCCTTTTGCTTCAATTAATATCTTTAATTTTAAATCATGCAAAATTGTTGCTTTTCAGCGCAAGGATATTCCGGTGGCTATTAAGAGCATTGCAAAGAAGAGTTTAACTAAATCGAAAAATTTGCTCACCAAGGAAATAAAAATACTTAAAGTAAGATTACCGAAACTTTTGACCAATATTTGCAGTTAAAAAAAACCATATTTGCGAAGTAAATGTATGTAATTTCAGGAGTTATCTAATTTGCAACATGAAAATTTGGTGGCATTATTGAAATGTGTCGAGACGCCGACCAACGTTTTCTTGGTGATGGAATATTGTAATGCTGGAGATTTGGGTGATTACTTACAGAATAAAGTAACACTTCCTGAAATAACCATCCAGCATTTTCTTGTTCACATTTCACGGGCCATTGAAGCTATTAATAAAAAAGGGATCGTGCACAGGTCATTTTCTCATTTTCTTTTGTACGGAATAAAATATACATACGTATAAAGTATACACTACTAGAAAATATTAGGTCCGCGGCTTATTCTTTATTCGAATATTGTAATATCTCAGATTATGCAAATTCATTTCCTAATCCGAAATTGAAGTTCTTTAATCAACGTAAAGTGAAACGTTTTCCAGTCATTTATGAAAATTATTAATTGTCAATGATTGCATTGATCAAGATAAGTTTAAATGGAGAGCAGTTGCATTTTGTGAATTATGACTATTCAGTATTTATGACAGTAGTTCATAGGTGGAATTTCTTGTTATTCCAGCTGATCAGGTTTTTGTTTTTTTGTAAATTTTGTTTGTGAAAAAATCAAAAGTTCAGTAATTGTTTCGAGACTAGTGTTGATCATATTTTCAGGGATCTAAAGCCGCAAAATCTGTTGCTATGTAATCCAGGACAACGACCGAATCCTCCGGCTACGGATTTAATTGTGAAACTTGCTGATTTTGGTTTTGCACGTTTTCTAGGTGATGGTCATATGGCAGCCACTTTATGCGGTTCACCGATGTATATGGCTCCTGAAGTAAATTTGTTTATGTGAATTTTCCAGGATCGAGAAGCTGAAATCCTTCATTAAATTATTTGTGACCCAAGAACATGTTTAGAAATCTTTCCTTTGAAACTTTTTCTATTTTTTGTGAAATTTAAGATCTTGTCCATGTATTTTGTTAGGTGATTACTAACTTCTAATTTCAGGTGATAATGTCATTGCAGTATTGTGCCAAAGCTGATTTGTGGTCGGTAGGAACAATTATTTTTCAGTGCTTGACGGGGAAAGCACCGTTTCAAGCACAAACACCCCAGGCTTTGAAACAATTTTATGAGCGGAATAAGGAGCTTCGGCCGAACATTCCAACATATTGCAGTCCTTTACTGAAAGATTTACTGCTTGCGCTACTGAAAAGAAATTCGAAAGATCGTATTGATTTCGGTAATAGTTTGCTTTATTTTCTGATAAAATAACTGGTATCTCTGCAAATAAAGTTAAGAAAAATTACTATTTGGCCCTTCGAAAAAATTGGTAATTAGAACATTTTCCTCAGAAAATGCAGAACACATCTGGCAGTTTTCCTGCGTATTAAATATTTAAATGAATGGTTTCAGTTAGTGTTGTGTTCGTGTAACATGTAAAATGGACTGTTGCAATAAAAAAGGGAGAGAAGTTTCCGCCATTTGAAATCATAAGGACACCAACTGCCGATTAATGCTAGTGTAAAGTGTAATCTTAATCAACAAATACTAAATCAACTACAGAAATCGGAGATTTAACCTCTAGTTTTTAAATTCGCTGAATAAATTTAACCTTAAGATATTTTCTCTCTTAGTTTGGATTTTTGTAAAAAATAGCATTTCGAGGAAATTGCGTTTACGAAGAAATATTTGATTATTAAGTATTCATGGATTTTTTGGTTTAATTTTTCATTTCGATAATTTTCAACAAAGTAGTGTCGGACATTATACTGAACTTTCAAAGTTTAATGCCAGCTCCAGAACATTCCGTCCCTTCAAATCGTGAATGTACCCGCTTTCTTTAGTCCACTTTTTACTCAATGCTTTGCAATATTGACATGGAATACTGCAAGACTGTGAAGAAAACATCAGAATTTTTTGTAAAGTGGATGTGGACAAATTTTTTTGGTCTCATGAATTTGTTTTATAAGAGTTTAAACTATATCAAATTCACTTCAGAGGCTTTCTTTTCGCATCCATTTATCATAACAAGTCCTACGTCCATAAAGCACCACGATATGCCTGTCTTGTCACAACTCATGTCTTCTCCATCTCATCGACCACCAGTACCTGCTACAACGTCAACCATTGTCGGGCGTAATATCGCAAGTTCAAAATTGTGTTCACCTCATCCTATCGGTTCACGGTACGTTACTTTCTCATTAACATCAATATTAAGATTTTTGATTAGGTATTTACGTCAGTTGCTTTACTTGAGAATATGTCTATGCCTGCGCTTTTCAGGCACAACACCTTTCCGACATCAGTCCAGACAGGTTTTGTATCTGATTCTGACGACTTTACATTCCTGCCATCACTTCACGGCACCCAAATTCCCCTTGCAAACAGTCGGTCAAAAACGCATTCGCCTCTTGTTTCTCGGCGACCATTCTCTACAGCCAATCCAAATATTGATTCACATTCGGGAAATCCTGTCAAACAAATTAAGGTATTCTCTGTGTACCATCCTTAGAAATATTTAGAAAAAAAGAAAAAAAAGAAAGAAAAAAAGTTACTTCGATGCGTAAGACTACTGTGTTCAATATGACGTAATACGTCTACATCACAAGAAGCGTCGAATATCTGTCTTTTCCTGGAAATATACTCGAATTACCTTGTATTAATTTCATCGCGTCCTCTTATTTTAGATTTTTAATGCTGCATCTAATGCTCGTGCAGTACCGGTTCCAAGCCAGAGGCTAGCATATGCAAAAATGGAAGAAAGGCGAAATGGTTCTTCTACACATCACAATCATCTTGCAAGCACTCAACGGTGTAATGCACGAAGTGTCATTGATGGTGCTGCTACCACTACTGAATCGAAAGTTCCATCCGTTGAATATATTAGCTTACCCACAAGTCAGTTTTTACGCTTTTTATTTTACTTCTTTTTGTTGGAATTTCTATACTGTCCTAGAAATCTGTTTTACATTACATTTTTCTGTTGTTTTTATTTCTTATATTGCTTCAACTCTATAGCTTCAACTAATTAAATCCATCGACATGTTAATTTTTGGGTTTTCGGGTTTCTCCTGCTGGGACAGTAATCTTTCTCCTCTTTTAATTTTTGGCATCAGATTGTTTTGTATTTCTTTTCTCAGTCAATTCGCTGCCCGAAATTAATGTGACTCTATTTTGAGTTTTCTTCAATATATGCATGAACTTCGTTTGCTTTTTATCATGTTGCAGTAAAGTGCAAGTCTTTCATTGTAAAACATCTGCTTTGCTATATTTTCATAGACTTCTGTTGCTTTAATAACTGAAATTTCAGCACAGTTTATTGTGAAAGATTCACGGACTTCACAGTACGATGTGGCGTTACCAAATCGACCACGGCAATATACTGTTGATGCAGTTGCAACAACGTCTGCTAGTAGTTCGTCACCAGAATTAATCCCTTCTGTTACTACTAATACTACTAGCGGAGGTTGTAGTCGAAAATTCTTGGAAGCAGTTCCGGAAGTAGACGCTGTAAATGTTTTTAGCGTTGTTGCTGGAAATGGAACGGCAACAAGCAAGGAAAAGACAGAAGTTGGACGAAACATTACTGTGGGAAATATTCAATCTCTGATGGAAGAAGATGTGAGAAAACTGAGTTCGCCACACCCCTCACCTATACCTCCAGTGGATAATTTAAAATATCTTTCTGTATCACCACCACGATCTTGTGCATCGCTTACTGTTCGTGCTACTGCGCGAGCTGCCAATGAAATTTCAACAAGGTTTGTAGTTTGTGAAATCAGTAAAATGTTAATGGACTGAAGGTTAAATTTCATTTGAATTTGAAAATGTTAGACATTTAACTTTGAAATGTGACGCTGTTATTTGAAAAATTTTTCCAAACAAAAAATGTTTCTCTTTTCACTTTAGATATTTAGAAAATCACTACTCACTATTAGTCAGTCGTCTTAACAACTTTGTTTTTGATTGCAATTATATTTGGCGACAAAAAGTTATGTGCTACAAAGTCAGGCATGTATTTTAATTATGAAAAAATAAGAATTATTATTTTTTTATAGCAGCAGTCTAAGTGAAGAGGAAGAGGACGTTGAATTGAGTCAGCCGATCCATCTTCCATTTGCATCCAGCAAGTTTTTCAAACTGTTTTTAACCGCATGCATTACATTTACTAAAATACTTTTCAACCAATAAGAATTATTAGATCATTTATCAGAACGTGATCTGCTTATAGAAGCATTTAGTTTTCTGGCTGCTCAAACTAGTAATTCGCAATGCTAAAGTTTTTCTAATGGTTGTGATTTACGTATGTATTGATAAGTATTGATTGATATTTACTTTCCCGTTTTTGTGTTACAGATTTATGTTCTCGGTCACAGCTCATGGAAAGCGAATCTGCAGATGAGGGAATTTGTACAGGCACTCAGGCCGCCCAGGATGCATCAAATACGAATGCGTCAGTACCGAAGAACCGAAATACTCTTCCGTCATTAAGTGATATTCCACCATCGTTGGAGCAAGAAACTCTTATGGGAGTTCGTTTTTTTTTTTTTTTTTTTTTGTTATTGAATTGTAAACTTGTAAAGTCTCCAGTTTTTGTCACTCTTTTCTCTCGAATACTTTTCAATTTCCAGGCAGAACATATTCAAGTGCTTGCAAAGTTACGATTTGTGCTCGAATTAGTTGAGACACTTATTAATGTTGCTGAGGACAGGGGAAATCTTGTATCCCTTTCAATGCCACCACGGAAAGTAAATTCCTTCTAATATTGCAAAATTCTTCCATTTTACTATTACTCCATTTTACTGCTATTTTTACTATATGTTATTTTTTTTTTTTGTTTTACTGATGTTATTTTAAATTTTTGAATTGACTGGGCTTAGATTATTGTGTCTTCTAAAATTTTTTTGTAGAAAAAAGAGCGGTCGGATGCGTATCGTCGAGCGGAGCAACTAGTTGTGTATGTTCGAGCGCTTCATATGCTTTCTTCAGCTCTTCTTCTCGCTCAAAAACAAGTTACGTCAGAAACTCTGTACCCATCACCAGCTGTGCAGCATGTACTAAACCAGCTTAATGATAAGTACCATCAATGTTTGGTAACCATTTCTTTCGAGCGTTTCTTCGTTTGGTTTTTAAAGACGTGAAGCCTGTGACTTAGATATTGAGGTTGTTCATATTAAGTTTGAAACCTTTGCCTTCGCTTCGGTTGTATTATTTTATTTTCAGACAAGATCAATCATAATAAAAACATGACTTTTCAGTGAAGTTCTCAGCACCTTTTTTACTTCTTTTGAGATAAGAAGTCGAAGTTAAATTTTGTGAATAGCACTGCAATAATGTGGTAATATTTCAGATACGATCGCAGGAATTAGCATCTCTTGGGTTGCCAGGTCCAGATCCTGCCACGGCAGTAATATCAGCTGAACGAATTATGTATAAACATGCCATTCAGCTTTGTCAAAGTGCTGCTTTGGATGAACTTTTTGGCAATCCGCATCTTTGCTCACAACGGTACGTAATGCGTTTTTTCTGTTCCTCAGTGCTACTTATTGCTTTTATTGTTTCCACTATTTTTGATCGTCGAATAGTGGAAAGCATATGGCATTGGAAGACAGCGACTTATTGGTTGATTTAGTGGGTAATGTGATTTATAAATTTATGTTTAGAAATTAAATGATAAAGGAGGATTGGTAGCAACAAAGAACAATGATATTTTGGTAGCTCTTGGGACATGTGCATCTAGACACGTCTTTTCTTATCCGAGTAACTCAATGTTGAAGTTGTAGTTTTTCAGGTATCAAACAGCCTACATGATGCTGCATACGCTATCAGAGCAAGTGTCGAGTGAAGCGGATAAACTAGTTCTTTCGAAATATAAGAATGCAGTTGAGAAGCGCCTTAGAATATTGGAAAAGCAGGGACTGGTACAGGCCATCAGTACAACATAGTTTATTTGTTACTTTATCTTCTCAGATTCTGTTGGCGTTTTCGTTTTATGACTGAGATTGTCAGTTTTCCGTTTAAAAATTGAGTGTTTCTGCTTTGACAGAAACAGGGCAAAACTTGGTAATATTTATCTTTAACTGTTCTTTCATGTTGCAACAGTTTTGTACATGCTGTTTTTTAGTGCTTTTTTTGTAGAAACAAATTTTGTGATGTTATATATTTGCACATCGATAATTACTACAAGTTATCTGTAACATCTATACCCATTACATAATAGGTAATATTGTATGATGTTGGCGAGGCTTGTTTTCTGTGCCTTTGCCGGTGTATTTAACTTTAATTGAATGGATACATGGACACATTAAAACTTTGTGATAAACGAAGGCAAAAACGTCATATTGGAATGTTTGCATTTTTTATCGAGATCCAGAATTCCCTGTGTTGTTTTTACCATGTTCAAATATGGTTAGTCATTACTTTCAATATCCAGTCATCTCTTGGTTGGTCGTTACTTTCAATATCCAGTCATTTCCGAAATGGATAGGGAATGCTTTGCTTCATAAAAACAAAAAGCTGTGGTGCAGTTAACGATTAACCGTTTAGGCATTTTTTCTTTTTTGTTTCCCTACTTTCCGATCTTTATTTTACCTAAGCAAAAGCGGGAATTCTTGATGGAGTTTTGTTATCTAAGCCAGAATTTTTGGTGAGAATACCGACCATCACTTCTGAATCCTCTTTTAAACTTGTCTCGAGAGAAGTCCAGTTTATCATATATCGTGAAGAAAGAAAATCATATATCCCGGAAAGTTGCAACAGTAAGAGTTTTCGTGATTGAAATTTCAAAACAGTGTAGTTGAGCATGCTTAAAATTCTTCCGAACCAGCATTGTTCAGCCTTGAAAATCTTACAATTAGTTTTTCAAGAAGGACAACTGTCGATGTTTAGTATTATAGTGAGAATATTTCAGAAATCTTCAAATGTTCGTTTCCTACAATTGTAATTTAAAACACATTTGGCAAATGATTGACTATATCACAAAGAAAACTAGAAGTTTAATTTGGCAATGAAACAGTTAGTTGAAGTTGAATTAGACACTATGTTAAAAAAAGTTTTGACTAGAATTCAGTAAAATTAACAAAGGATATTTAGAATTTGTCAAAACCTGATCCCTGCATCGTTGCTGCATTTGCACAAGTGATTATCATAAATTACGAGTTACCAAGCCTATCTTTTTTATCTTCAATGGTTAAATACCGGGAACGAATTCACATGCTTCCATTCTAGCATTAAAGGAGTAGGCTATAATTAGCACAGCTTCCTTTTTTGGTAACCATAGCTATTTTTGTATCTAGGAAAGTGGAACGGTGTTTGTATGGTCCCAGTCCGTTTGTCAGTTGTACTGACTATATCTAGGGAGTATACCGGTTCAGCAAAATAACTCACCAGAGGCTAGCGTAAGCAGCTCGCACCACATATATTCCTCGATGACAACAGCGGTATCGGAAAATCGAAACATAATATGTCGAAATAAAATTGTATTAAATCCAAAGAATTAACGATTGTCTTAATTGAATATTCCTTAGACAAATATGCAGTATTCAAATTGTATCTCGTGTAAGCAATCATTTATCCAACACGCATTTTTCAATTATAGCTGAGTCTATCTGCATTGTCTAGAATTTTGCACTTGTTAACAGAGTACGTGTATTACTTAATATATTGAAAATTGCTCCTTTGTTCTAAAACAAATTCAAATAATATTCATTTATTTTCTTAAATTCCAATTATATTATTCATCAAAAAATATTTTTCAATATTTCAAATTCAAAAAATTCTAATTATATCATTAATTATTCTCTTACAAAAACATTACTGAAAAAAAAATGTTACAAAATAACTTTTCTCATCCTCATAACTATACATAAAAAACTCTCTTTTGCTACATAATAGAAAAAATTGTTGTCAAAAAAATGCAAATAACATATTACAGTGCATAGGAATACGAGGGAATCATTCAATTTAATTTATAGTATATATATACAAATTAAAAAAAAAACAAATCGTCCAATCAAAGGATAAGTCTCAACAGATCGCAGTATGGAGGCTGCTCTACTGCTTACAACACCTTGACCAGTAATCAAGTCGTCTGCAAGTGATCTTGCGCCCCGACATTGTACCAGAGTAATCCGGTTTTGGCAACCATTTAACCATTCGATTAAATAGCAAAGCCATATAATGGGGCATTAGCTGTAATAGTGGACATATTATGACCACAATTACATAATAGTGCCTCCCGACACCGGGGAGCAAATTTATCGTTGCATTGTCTAGGTGGGATTCTGACTTAGAGGCGTTCAGTCATAATCCCTCAGATGGTAGCTTCGCACCATTGGCCGATCGGCCAAGCACATGAACCAAATGTCTGAACCTGCGGTTCCTCTCGTACTGAGCAGGATTACTATCGCAACAACATATCACAGTAGGGTAAAACTAACCTGTCTCACGACGGTCTAAACCCAGCTCACGTTCCCTATTGGTGGGTGAACAATCCAACGCTTGGCGAATTCTGCTTCGCAATGATAGGAAGAGCCGACATCGAAGGATCAAAAAGCAACGTCGCTATGAACGCTTGGCTGCCACAAGCCAGTTATCCCTGTGGTAACTTTTCTGACACCTCTTGCTAGAAACCTTCTAAAAAATTCAAAAGGATCGATAGGCCACGCTTTCGCGGTCTGTATTCGTACTGGAAATCAAGATCAAGCGAGCTTTTGCCCTTTTACTCTACGAGAGGTTTCCGTCCTCTCTGAGCTAGCCTTAGGACACCTGCGTTACGTTTTGACAGATGTACCGCCCCAGTCAAACTCCCCGCCTGACACTGTCTTCGGTGCGAGTCGTTAAATCACCGAGTGGTTTAACTTAAATCAAAAATTTCGAAACACATATAATGCTTCAATTCTCGTTTTACCGAATAAGTAAAGAATCGATGAAAGTAGTGGTATTTCACTGTTGGTATTTGTATGATAAATACAAAAAAACCTCCCACTTATGCTACACCTCTCATGACTCTTCACAGAGTCGGACTAGAGTCAAGCTCAACAGGGTCTTCTTTCCCCGCTGTGTTTGCCAAGCCCGTTCCCTTGGCTGTGGTTTCGCTAGATAGTAGATAGGGACAGTGGGAATCTCGTTAATCCATTCATGCGCGTCACGAATTAGATGACGAGGCATTTGGCTACCTTAAGAGAGTCATAGTTACTCCCGCCGTTTACCCGCGCTTGGTTGAATTTCTTCACTTTTACATTCAGAGCACTGGGCAGAAATCAGAGACAGTCAACGCCCGCAAGGGCCATCTGTCTCCTCTGTTTTAATTAGACAGTCGGATTCCCCGAGTCCGTGCCAGTTCTAAGTTGACTGTTTAACGCCGGCCGAAATATCAAATAAAACATTTACTTTTCAAAAAAAAAAAAAAGTAAATGTTGATATGCAGCTATAACGGTCCATAAGACAGTTCGAACACTAGCCGAGTTTCATCAAAATGAAGGCATTTTAATGTTTTCATTTTAATGTTACACTGCATGGATCAAACCGTACTCACTTCACATTACAGCCCGACCGGCCCAGTCCTTAGAGCCAATCCTTATCCCGAAGTTACGGATCTAATTTGCCGACTTCCCTTACCTACATTATTCTATCGACTAGAGGCTGTTCACCTTGGAGACCTGCTGCGGATATGGGTACGATCTGGCACGAAATTCAAATAGCTTCCCTCGGATTTTCATGGATCGAACAAAGCGCACGAGACACCACAGGAACCGTGGCGCTTTACGGAAACAACATCCCTATCTCCGGCTGAACCGATTCCAGGGAGTCCGTTCCTTAACCAGAAAAGAGAACTCTGGCTCGGGCTTTCCTCAATGTTTCCGAGTTCATTTGCGTTACCGCGCTAAATTCTCACGATGAGTATTTATCTCCGTGTCCAGGTACGGGAATATTAACCCGTTTCCCTTTCGATTTATCAGATGGATTACATCTCCATTCCTCTATTTTATTCAAAAAAACGGCATTAGCCAATATCTTAGGATCGACTGACCCACATTCAACTGCTGTTCACGTGGAACCCTTCTCCACTTCAGTCTTCAAGGATCTCACTTGAATATTTGCTACTACCACCAAGATCTGCACCAATGGAAGCTTCAACCGGGCCTACGCCCAAAGTCTTCAACGCTAACCATTGCGACCCTCTTACTCGTTGCGGCCAGGTTTCACAAAATAAAACACAAGCCATGCAACGGTTGAGTATAAGTCTCCCGCTCAAGCGCCATCCATTTTCAGGGCTAGTTGATTTGGCAGGTGAGTTGTTACACACTCCTTAGCGGTTTCCAACTTCCATGGCCACCGTCCTGCTGTCTATATCAACCAACGCCTTTCATGGGGTCTCATGAGCGGAAAGTTTGGCACTTTAACTCAACGTTTGGTTCATCCCACAGCGCCAGTTCTGCTTACCAAAAATGGCCCACTTGGAGCACACATTCAATGTCTACGCTTCATAAAAATTTTTTAAGCAAGCGAGACGTCATACTCATTGAAAGTTTGAGAATAGGTTGAAGACGTTTCGTCCCACAATTCCTCTAATCATTCGCTTTACCGAATATAACTGCTTTATTTAACGTACTCCAGCTATCCTGAGGGAAACTTCAGAGGGAACCAGCTACTAGATAGTTCGATTAGTCTTTCGCCCCTATACCAAAGTCAGACGATCGATTTGCACGTCAGAATCGCTTCGGACCTTCACCAGAGTTTCCTCTGGCTTCATCCTGCTCAGGTATAGTTCACCATCTTTCGGGTCCCAGCATATACGCTCTACCTCCGCCCTATTGCATGCAACATGAACGGGGTTATGTTACGCTATATATATATATATATAGATCACATATCAATTATACTAAAGATAATCTTTACTTTCATTATGCTTTTTTTTTCTTTTTCTTTTGAATTAGGTTTACTACCCAATAACTTGCGTATATGCTAGACTCCTTGGTCCGTGTTTCAAGACGGGTCAGATAGGTGATTAACGTTCACATCGAGATGTAACTTTATTTGCATACAATATTATAATATTACCAATTATTTTTATCAATAAAGTCGCATGCGACAACATATAAAATATAATTAGTAAAATTATAATCGATACATGTCACTATTATTTCAAGTAAAAGTTACATATATGAAAAAAAAAAAAAACTTCATCTAAGACATATTTCAACATATTTAGGTTTCCAATTATCAATTGAAATAATTGGTCCACTAAATTAACTTGTATTAATATGCTAAAATGAAGCTCTCGATGCATACCATCGATAAATACACCAATCTGCGCATAAATGCTGCTAATTTAGCATTAATATCATTTTATTCATTAATAAAAAAAAATATTAATGAATAATGAAATGAATTAAGATTGCTAAATTGATTGGTTGAATACCGATAAGTTTCGTTAACTCTATCCGTTTCCATCTCAGCGGTTTCACGCCCTCTTGAACTCTCTCTTCAAAGTTCTTTGCAACTTTCCCTCACGGTACTTGTTTGCTATCGGTCTCGTGGTCGTATTTAGCCTTAGATGAGGTTTACCACCTTCTTTGGGCTGCAATCTCAAACAACCCGACTCTAAGGAATAACCTACCGTAACTTTTTTCACCCGTACAGGTCTAGCACCTTCTATGGACTGTAGCCCCGCTCAAGGGGACTTTGGGTGTAAAAATATGTTACGGATAGTTATACCTATACGCTACATTTCCATATAGCCATATAATGTCTATCGGATTCAGCGTTGGGCTTTTTCCTTTTCACTCGCCGTTACTAAGGAAATCCTCGTTAGTTTCTTTTCCTCCGCTTAGTTATATGCTTAAATTCAGCGGGTAATCACGACTGAGTTGAGGTCAAAGAAATGATATATAGAACATATTGAAATTATCATTTATTTATTTCACATATATCCTTTATTATTTTCTTCTTTTTTTCTTAATGTTTCAAACAACTTGCATTTTAAATTGAAACATTTACAAAAAAGAAAACAATAAAGTTAATCAATGTGCAATATAAATAAATAATGATAAATGTAATCTTTTCATTATTTATGAAATATTTATGGAAAGATTACTTTTAATATATACATATATATATTTTTTTTTTTTCAATATGTTAAAATAAGTAAAAATATTACTCATTTATTACTTATCAGGGGATTTTTGTTATTATAATTTGAGATTTCTCTCTTATAATCACCTGATGGGTATTTCATCCAATTAATTATTGTTTGTTTTAATCATCATCAAATAATTCCTTATCAAACAAACAAAATTAGTCGCATAAAAAATTTTGTTTGAATGAAAATTATTTGATAAATAACAAACAAAAATTAATATAAATGGAAAAATTATTACTTTTAATTGACCCTCAACCAGACGTACCATCGGGAATCAACCCGATGGTGCAATGTGCGTTCGAAATCTTTGTGCTCAATGCGTCTGCAATTCGCACTATTTATCGCAGCTAGCTGCGTTCTTCATCGATCCACGAGCCAAGTGATCCACCGCTAAGAGTTAAAAAAAAAAAAAAATTAATGCTATTATTTTATGTAATCTATCAATTTGTGTATCCTTTTTTTTTTATTTTGTTGGTAGCATATCTAGCTTAAAATGCTTATTAAGTCTACTTAATTAATGATAAAATTAATTAAGCTATCGCTTTATCTTCATTGTTATCGACGGTTAGGCGATAACTTGGATAAAGTATAGACACCAACGAATATCACCGTTTATTCATATTATTTACTATTACCATATTAAAATTATTCACATCAATCTATATCAGTAACACATATATGTTTTATTACTAATATAGCAAAAATAATATGGTAATATAATAAATAAATTAATAATCATTGTTTTATTTATTGTTGTTTTTAAAAGCACGATAATGATCCTTCCGCAGGTTCACCTACGGAAACCTTGTTACGACTTTTGCCCGGTTCAAGCCACTGCGATTAAAGCAGTTTCCACCAAAGAATCTCTACCCTTGAAAGGTATCAAAACAGCAGTCTCCGCTTTTCTCGAAACGGCTCAGTCCCGGGCAGCGACGGGCGGTGTGTACAAAGGGCAGGGACGTAATCAACGTGAGCTGATGACTCACACTTACTAGGAATTCCTCGTTCAAGGGAAATAATTGCAATTCCCGATCCCGATCACGGAGGATTTTCAAGGGGTTACCAATACCTTTCGGTAATGGTTACAGCACGCTGATTCCTCCAGTGTAGCGCGCGTGCAGCCCTGGACATCTAAGGGCATCACAGACCTGTTATTGCTCAACTTCATGCGGCTAAACACCGCTTGTCCCTCTAAGAAGTTGTCTGGACGATAAAATTATCCAGTAACTATTTAGTAGGCTAGAGTCTCGCTCGTTATCGGAATAAACCAGACAAATCACTCCACCAACTAAGAACGGCCATGCACCACCAACCACCGAATCATGAAAGAGCTCTCAATCTGTCAATCCTCACGGTGTCCGGGCCAGGTGAGTTTTCCCGTGTTGAGTCAAATTAAGCCGCAGGCTCCACTCCTGGTGGTGCCCTTCCGTCAATTTCTTTAAGTTTCAGCTTTGCAACCATACTTCCCCCGGAACCGAAAAACTTTCGTTTCCGGGAAGCTGCCCGTCAAGGCGTATTTACCGCCGACGGAACGCTAGTTGGTATCGTTTACGGTCAGAACTAGGGCGGTATCTGATCGCCTTCGAACCTCTGACTTTCGTTCTTGATTAATGAAGACATTCTTGGCAAATGCTTTCGCAGTCGTACGTCTCGCTACGGTCCAAGAATTTCACCTCTCACGCAGCGATACGAATGCCCCCGTCCGTCCCTCTTAACCATTATCTCAGATCAGAAAACCAACAAAATAGAACCGAGATCCTATTTCATTATTCCATGCACGAGTATTCAGGCATTAGCCCGCATTGAGCACTCTAATTTTTTCAAGGTAAACTTGCTAGCCACCATATGCAACCAATTAAGGTAACGTATGGGAAAACTGGCAATATTAGCCTAGGAGCCTAGTTCTCATCCAATGGATGGACCAGGTCCTGAGACGCAGATCCAACTACGAGCTTTTTAACCGCAGCAATGACGATATACACTTTGAGAGCTGGAATTACCGCGGCTGCTGGCACCAGACTTGCCCTCTCATAGATCCTCGTTAACGGGTTTAAATTGTACCCATTCCGATAACCGGCCTCAAAGAGAACGGTCTCGTTATTTTTCGTCACTACCTCCTCATTCTGAGAGTGGGTAATTTGCGCGCCTGCTGCCTTCCTTGGATGTGGTAGCCGTTTCTCAGGCTCCCTCTCCGGAGTCGAACCCTTATTCTCCGTTACCCGTTACAACCATGGTAGGCACATAAACTACCATCGAAAGTTGATAAGGCAGACACTTGATAGATACGTCGCCGGTACAAGACCATGCGATCAGCCATAGCTATTCAGAGTCACCAATTAACGGGTTAATTAATAATCCGATTGGTTTTAATCTAATAGATGCGCTCGTCTAAAAATCGGAGCTTTGGTGCATGTATTAGCTCTAGAATTGCCACAGTTATCCACGTTGGATAATCAACATCAAGTACATTATAGCTGTTATAATGAGCCGTTCGCGGTTTCACCATTATAGGTTTATTTGAACTTAGACATGCATGGCTTAGCCTTTGAGACAAGCATATAACCGCCGACAGAATCAATCGGGGAGATGTATGAAAAGAATAAAAACACATTATTAGCATGATATATTTTAAAGTATGGCAGAAAATTACAATCAAATTTTATGCATTACCTCAAATATATCACACATACATACATTGTGTTTTGTTATTCATTCATCTATATCAAAAGTTCTATTCATACATGATTTTCTTCGCTTATTAGCAAAATTTAAAAATAAATTTTCATTTACAATACAATAAAATTTCAACGATAAACTTCCAATATACAACGGAGCATATATATCATCATATTATGATTATTATCATCATTATAAAATTATCTATATTATACATCCAAAGTTACACATATAACAAATTCATTGTTTTAATGTGATGACAATAGATGTTATTATTTCATTGCTCGTCTGCTGAAACTTTCGTTTCACGAGACAATTCATTGCTCAAGTTAGACGATCATTCTCGCCTAACAATAAATCGCATCTTGCTCTCTATAAGTATGGCAGAAAATTGCAATTAGAAATTTTAAACTAATAATTTATAGTATATATATATACTATAAATTATTTTTTATTACAATATATATATATATATATGTACTATACTATAAATTCTTTTTTGCTATATATATATATATATATATGTATGTCGTTAAAGACGAAAAACAAAGGCAATAAAATTAACTGATAAAACGGATAATCCTTTGTTACAAAACAATGTAGCTGGAAAGCGAGGAGAATCAGTAAATGAAAATCTCTTTGTCCATAAATTAACCTCGCTTGATACACATTATATTGTTTGTATAAGATATGTGGGAATTAAATGCATGTAATAGACTATTGTAGCAAAGATAAACAAATCTCCTTTCTTCTCAAATTCACATTTATGATTTTTAGTCTTAATTAATTCTAACATCATCGCTTAATTACAATTAATCATTTTTTACAATTGTCCATATTTATAGGGTGGTTTGGGTTTTAGCTCTTTCATAATGTTTAGCTCTTTTATAACTGTGTAGCATCCGTGCGTTGATTTGTTTTATGTTAAATAAAGGTTTAATTACCTAAATTTGAGGTAGCTTACGATAAAGTATCAAATTTAAAATTTCGCATCAAATTTAAAATTTCCCGACAATATTTATACTATAAATTATTTTTTATTGCAATGTATGTATATACATATATATACTATAAATTATTTCTTATACATGTATATAATTTAATTTATAGTATATATATACAAATTAAAAAAAAACAAATCGTCCAATACATATAATTTAATTTATAGTATATATATACAAATTAAAAAAAAA